>VMRM01000014.1:9842500-10247500 GCA_010277075.1 Poeciliopsis retropinna | reverse complement strand
TTAATTATCTCTCATGTAAGAGTAAAAAGTAAAGGCATTTAATATTTTTTTTAAATATTAAGTTGAATGATGCTGGTATTTTTTAAAATGGCTTTTGCAGACAATATTAATGATATGCACTTTTAGATTTTGAGGTTTATTAAATAGTAATCTGATTTGTAAAAGAGTAAAGGAAACTGGATGTAATACTTTTTTGTTGGGCCTATTTATGCAAACGTATGCATGCTAAGTATTTAGACATTTTCCTTGATAGAGAGAGAGAGATTGCTTTGTAACAACAAACTTTTTGAAAAACAAAACATAACAATAGTATTTAATTCTAGTGGGCTGCACAGTGGCATTGTTGCCTTGCAGCAAGAAGGTCCTGGGTTCGATTCCCGGCATTTGCATGTTCTCACTGTGCATGCGTGGGTTCTCTCCAGGTACTCCGGGTTCCTCCCACAGCCCAAAAAACATGACTGTTAGGTTAATTGGTCTCTCCAAATTCCCCCTAGGTGTGAATGTCTATATGCATGGTTGTTTGTCATGTTTGTCTTTGCCCAGCAACAAACTAGCAACCTGTCCAGGGTGTATCCCGCCTCTTGCCCGGAATAGCTGGAGATATGCACCAGCACCCCTCCCTACCCCGACAGGGACAAGGGTGTAAGAAAATGGAATAGAAATTAGAATAGATTAAAATCTCTGTTTGCAGGTAATAGCTTTACAAAAATCAATTACAAGAAATCAGACTCAAAATCTCAAAATCAAATAGCTAAAGGGAAACTCTGCACAGTAACATCAAAACTCTTACTTCATTTTTTGTTCATACATTTTCTAGTGCTTTTAGTCTTACATATTACACAGAGAAACAAATATTAATAATTAACTGACTATAATTAAAATGTTCAGACTTTTTTTTTCTTTTATTGATGACTGTAATGACTGATAACAGTAATTATCAACAGTGCAGCATAACGCAAAGATGAAACTAATGATACTGCCCAGAATGGAAGAGCTAAAATTGAATACATTAAAAACGAATAACCTAAAGCGTGAAATATATTCATACCTTGCGCATGAATCTGTGATTAGAAATTGTGCTTTCTGTGATTACAGCGAAAGGAAATCTTTTCACTTTTGCTCAACCAGCAGCTCCATGATGCTAAACTGCCTGCTGGAGAAGTCTCATTAGGCTACATTTCAGACTTTGCCAGTACCGACATTGCATAACTCAGAATCCTGAGCACTGTGTCACAGTGATTTATGACCACTGTTCTTCACTGTACCCCTGGGTGCTTTAGTCTACTGAAAACTTTGGGTTTTGATGACTACATCAAAATAAACAGACACCATCCGGGAGCTCTCCATAAAGCAGTTTCAAGCCCAGAGAGATTTTTAAATTTTAGTGCTTGTGGACAGATGCGGACAAACAAGGAAGCCCAGACCAAAAGCCTCCATTCAGCAATTAACCACTGAAACCACAGAAGATGTAACACACAAACAAGCACAGAGTATTGGCATTAAAGCTTAAATAGTCAAGTAGTTTCTTACCTTTGGATACTGTTGGATAGGAATAAGAACTCTTTCAGAGAGCTTGATGTTTTTATTGCTGATAATATCAAGGTATTTCTTTGTGTCCACATCTTTTTTCAGCTCATCACCTTCATATTTCCCAATCTCTGCAGAAGCATTAAACACAATAAAAAAAAAAAATTTGAAAAAGATTAGAAAGGATTATATGTGCATATTATCAAATTAACATATGTGCTGTTTATTTAAGAAAATGGGTCAGGAATGTCACAGAAGACGAAATTCCTTCTGTGTCATGGGCCTAAAATTCATTATTCAAACCAAACAAATTGCATAAATTGTTTGAAATCATGTTTTTGCTTAGTAAATTGAAAATCTTTCCTTATCGTGCAACATGGGTGAGGCTCACTGAGAAGTATTTCCCTCCTGAGAGACCAGGGACCTGAGAAGAGGAGTCATCAAGTTGGCCCCAAGACACTTTTTTATTCAAGTGAAATTAATGTAATTGTGGATAAATGTTGTTCTTCTGTTGTAATTAAGTTAGAAAGAATATTTGCTCAGACACCTTATAATAATATTTAAATTGTACAGATTGACTTGAATAAATGTTTTTAATCACCTCTGAATTAATTAATTTAAAGAATTTATCATCGCTTATTAATTTAGAAACATGCAAATATCTGCTGCAGTTTTTTTGCGACTTGATGCAAAAATAGATGCAACTGCTCACATCTCCTGATCCTGGTGGTTGTGTTTGCACCTACATGCATTTAGTACATTGTAAATCCAGTGCATAAATAAATCAAATAGTCTGTGGAGGATACATGAAGGAGATTTCATCACTCTGGGGATTCCCTCCATTGTGTTTCCAGCTGGGAAGTGCTTTAAAATTTGTTTTTCATCTACCTGGGGACTGTCATCTGAAACAGAATGTACAAATTTTCCATTCTGTTTTGAAGTGGACCTCAAAAAGGATCAGAGGAGATCAATAATCCCTTCTGAACTCCTACACTTGCAAAAAACCATGTAGTCTGTCACACTTTTGTGGATTTCACTGTGTAAAATCACAAATAATTTTACAACACACAATGAAATTCTCAATCCTTCGATGGTCAGTTGTATCTGGATTTAAAGATTTGATTTGCAGCTTCAAACTCTGTAGTCATTTAACACTGTATATTTTATGTATCCTTAAAAAATTGCATTAAAGCATCTCAGACCCTAAAGAAATGCCCCAAAAAAAGCCTGACCAGAGACCTGATGAAACACAATAAAAATTTTTTTTTTAAAAGATTAGAAATGATTACATGTGCATATTATCAAATTAACATATGCGCTGTTTATTTAAGAAAATGGGTCAGGAATGTCACAGAAAGCATTCTGTGACATTGTTCTATCATTTTGGCCAAACAAACCCCAAGACCCCTGAAACTAATATTCTTATTGATAGGAAGGAAGGATGCAGGCTGGTGAAACTCAAATAGTTTATTTAAAAATAAAGAAAAATCAAAAATGAAAGTCCGGGGGTAAATCCAAGATAACATTGCCTTGGATCTGGCTTGTCTGACAGGGATGTTTATGCAGGAGAGCTGATTGCTGAACAATGTTTCCCATGTTCCTTGTTGATGTGGTTGATTAGAAACTGATTGCAGCTGTGAGGGAAAACAATTAATTAAAGCGTAACAAAATGGCTGTTGGAATACACAGGGATTATGGGAAACCAAATAATCTAAATGCACCAACATATCCCAAAACCCAAACACCCAGGATTGTGGCAGTATTCATGTTTGGGTTTGTGCTGAAGTCAATAATGACAATGGTATTTCTTTAAAAATTGAAATTATTGATTTTATGAACATCAGTCCAATTTCTTATATTTGACTCTAACAATTACTTTTCTGTAATTTAGAAATCGTCTATCTGCCTGCATGCATACACCCGCCACGCAGTAGGCAGCAGCTCCAGGAAGAGAAAGGCTGTTGTATTCCATGTAAATCCAGACATAATCATCAATCAATAAAATCTCCCCTGACCGAACTTGGATATTATGCTGCTAGCTGCAAGCATTTGTCAACAACTCATAGGCAGAAGTGAGAGTGTTGCGAAACACAAATAATCAACCGGGTGCAACAAGGTGCGCTAAACAGTAAAACATAATTTGACAAAGTTTTGAGACAGATAATTTGCCTCGAGAAATTTTAATAATTGAGGTACTCAAATCATTCTAGGAATCATTACATTTCTACTATGATTTCAAGCATGCTTAACTGAACTCACCTGCTCCCAGTCACCTTTACCTCCCACATTTATTTATTTACTATGCTCCCTTCCCTCTATTCCAGTTTGTTTCCACTACCAAGCATTTTTTTTTATTATTATTATTTTTGCCTCTAGTGTGTTGATCCCTTGTGTACTTTTGACTTTGCCTCTGCCCACTGATTTGGATACTTCTGTCTTTTTGACTGACATCTTGGGTACTGACCGTGACTTACATAAATATAAGTATATATAAAAACCCAAAAAACAGATCCTCCTCAATACTACATTTCATTACTCAAATGCAGACAAAAAGCTGAAGAATCTTTTAGAACTACATACTATACATACAGGAACAAAATCCTGTATTATTCAACATGGTCACAAGCTGAATATTGACTTGCAGGCCTTTCTATCAATTCCGATTTTGTTTCCAGTGATTTTCATTGTAACTCCATACTGGATAGTACCAAGTTAAAGATTTAATCTTAGAAAAACAATATGAAATCTTAAAACTCAATTCCTTCTGGAAAACAGATCAATATTTGCTTTGTTATTCATGTAAGACCAGAACCACCAAACTAATTACAGATGAATGAGGAAAGTGTGCCCAAACCTGTAACTGGTACTGTACATAAAAGTGCTTTCACATGTTTCCTGCAGAGGCTCCAGGATGACTTTAGTACATAAAGCCCCTTAACCAGATAATGTCCAGACTGCAGTCACCTGCAATTGGAAACAGAGTGTGACTAAAACCTCCAGTTAAAAATCAAAGTTAATCAGACTGGAAAACTCGCTCACCTTTTGTTTCTATTAGTAGAGATGATTCACATCACTATTTGTGACATTTAAACAGAACAGGAATCTTCACAAACAGGTGCATCTCAATAAATTAGAATCTCATTGAAAATTACTGCTTAAGCTACAGTGATCCAATTCAAAAGGTGATTTTTTTTTTATCACATAAACATTAACCTACTGAAAAGTATGTTTATTTAATGTACAGAGTATGACTTGGGCTTGATCATAGGGCCTTTTACATGAATTACTGTGTCAGTCAGTGGTGAGTGGCATGGAGGTAAACAGCATGTGTGTCTGCTGAGGTTTAAGAAAGCTTAAGTTGTTTCATTAGCAAACTTAAACTTTTCTACATTGCTGGATCTTGTGTCTCCCATGTCCCTCTTCACAATACTTCAAAGATTCTCTATGGGGTTCAAGTCAGATGAGTTTTCTGGCCAGTCAATAAGGCTTGCCATCAGAGTGAAGCACGAAGGGGAGACTTTAGACATGAGAAAACACAGATGGACAACAGCAGCAGCTGAGAGGGCTCCCCAAATCTTTATTGACTATGGAAGCTTCACATTGGTCCTCCAGCCCAGAGTTTACTTTTATCTGAAGAGAGGATGTTGGAAAATGGTTTAACTTTGCAAAATATGCTTGGAGGCAGAACTCTGTGAACAGTCCACTTTTCAAACTGTGACCATTTGGAGAGTACACTCCTCATGCAGGATGTCTGTGGCTGTGTGCTAGACAACAGACAAGTTAACAGTCTTTCTAGCAATGTATTTCATGATAACAGTTCTTTTTAATTCTATCTTTGTAGTTTTGGGTAACATTTAATTTTTTTTAGAGAAACTATATTAACAGACTGAAACTTGAAGAACAACACTCTGAATCCTTAATATAATCTTTAAGCTATGCATGCCATTGAGAAAACTGGGCTTTCTCAGTCTTTATCAATATTTCCATCAAAGAAGAATAAAAGGGCCACTTACTGGGGTAAGTGGGTACTGTGCTGTACTCCATGAGCCACACGCACACTGTGCCCTATGAAATCACTGTCATGATTTCATAGGGCAGTGTACCGATTGCATTCATTTTTCATGTAAAATTTCTTCATTTACCACAATTTGAATGGATACGAACAAGTGTAACAAGGTAGTTGTGCGGCTAAACAAGCTTTTTCTCCAAAAGGGCAGCCACCACCCAGTCGTTAGTGGCATTTTGGCTGATGGCCGTTCTTGCGACTTATTGCACTTAGTTTCAGGTTTATCAGCTCAGTTTTGACTACAAAACAGTTTGATGTGAACACCATTTTTTGCCAAGCAGTTTGCTGTATAAAAATGGGAATGCGGACACAGTCATAAAAATGTATCTTTGCAGACATCTGCTTTGAGTTTGCTTCAGCCTCCATGGAGTAAGTATGCTATGTTTTACATTTTAAATATTGGTAATACCTACATATCCTAAGACCAACCACTGTGTTGCAGTAGTACTAGGTTTCCAGATTACATAATAGATTTGGATCTAGATTGAATAAAAAATTAGTGTTTTTGACTGAGAAGTGTATGTCTTACAAATATGTCTAATAGTATTTTATTTGACTACATCAACAATTTATAATTGGCTAGAAAGTAGATTGTACTTTCGAAATAGCGGTTATAATGGAAAACTTGTATTCTAGCCAATAGCCTGTCTGTAAATTCAGTCAGATTGTGTAGAAGAGAAAAGAAAGAAAATGAGCTTGCACCATTTAATCCAGAAAAAGGTGAGTACTGATTTCATCTTTGTATAGAGCATGGTAGAAAGCAGCAGGAGCCTAAAGATCAAAGTAGAACGAGTGCACTTTGAAGGTCACTTCTTTCAGTCCTCCTTGTCGGCTTAAAAAAATCTCATTTGGGGGACTGAATGAGTAAAACCTTCTTAGTGGCTTTTCTGGTGCCCCTGATCCCCTTTGTTTCACTGCCCGAACTGCATCAGTGCTGCTTCAGAGCAGGCAGCAGTGAAAAAAAAAAACATAACAAGGTATCAACCACACAGCACCCAGATGTATGTGTGCAATTCTACGGGTTAAGAGAGGTTTCTGCTGAAAAAGAGTAAATTTGCTAAGTCAGCCTGCCATGGCTTAAGTTTAAACACATCGGCTTTGGCATGTATGCAGTGACACAGAGCACCAAAAGAGACCAAATAACAGTTTGAAGTACTTGAAATGGGAAAGTAATGTATAAATTCCCTGTGAAGTAAAGTTGGGAAGATTTTTTCTTTTAAAATAAAAGAAAGAATGATGCCACACAAACTTAAATCTGTTATTCAATTTGGTTAAAAACTTAACAGATACTAGGTGTTCAATTTCAATGATGCAGCTACGTGTAGAAGTGTTAAAAAGGGCAGAAAGCACAAACCAGAACAAAAATTTTACTTGAAATATTTTGTTTATTTCCTCGAGGCCCAATGCATTTACAAATATAGGATTGAATCAAAAGTGAGATGAAAAGTTTGTTATTGTTAGATCTCTAAAACTTCATTTGGAAATCTACGCTTTAACTTTCAAAACAAATTCAGCCAAAATTTAGGATTTTTTTGAGAGCTACTTTGATGTGAACTACCAAAAGTGTTCTGTGCGACATTGCTGTTTTACAATTAAACAAAAAAATAATAATCATGAAGACCTAGCACACATTTATATCTACTTTTTGAAAATGCATATTTCACAGAGTTGTAAAATGATCTCTTCAAAATGTCTGTTGTTGTCATCTCTAAATTTATTGAAAAGCTAAGTATATTGATACTTGACTAACTCTTCCTTTATGAAAGCAAGAAGCAGTGGCATCTCTTCATAGAAGAAGACAAGTCTTCACTGAAAACTGCTTTTATACCCAATATTGACACCTTCAAATGTCACCTGATAATCTCCTGAGTGTAAATTTCTTCTGAAGTGTTCCTTGTGTTTGTTCTGATCAAATCAATAACAGAGAAAACTAAAAAAGACACAAGTTACAAAAGACAGCATGGAGGGATTTGATAAGAATAACTTGCACTGCATCTAAGTAACCTAAACAATGTTCCAGAAAATTATATGAATTAAATGTAGAGAATATATCGTTCAATATGTTGACACCAAAAACTGCCAGAAAAAAACATACTATTCTTGGGCACACAATATTCCATGTCTGTTTATTTGCTGGAAAGTCTACGTTACTATGCAGGTTTTTTTTCTCCTGCTAAGAAGGAAAAAGTCTTTTGAAATGTGTGCACGTATCAGAGACAGTTTCTGTGGTATTAAATCATCTCGTCTCTGCTGGGGCTTGTAAGAGGAGGTTCAAGCAGGAGGGGTGGAAATGTGCTTTTCCAATGGGTTGACAGAGAAACATGAATCCAGACAAAACAGGCATACAGTGATGAAATGACACCTTAATCAATCCAATCATCCTTAATTTCCACCAACATACATCTGATTAATCTCCAGTCTGCTGCACTGTCACGTCACACTGAGATTTGATGAGATAAAACAGAGCATGAAGCATGCACATCATCACACCCGGTGGAGCAAACACAGGATCGTTGAGGAATATGATGTCTGCTTTGAGTAGACAAAAATTGCACACAGTAAGCATCCTTCTTTGAGTATTTTCTTGTTTTTTAACCACAACTTGTTTTTTTTACTTTACCTAGGTGCATGGAAGACAGGGGACGTTGAATAGCTCTAAATCTGATGTGCAAGCTTAAAAATAAATAAATAACTGAAACATTGGGTGTGTACGATGACAGTATGTCTTTTGGCTTTACACCTATTTGATTATTCTGTCTATTAATGTCAAAATCCTTGGAAATTTTTGTTTACATAGCAGTAAACCAATTGATAGGGAGCAGAATTTTTATTATATTATACTTTGAGCCAGAGGTTGCTGTGCCAAATGCAGACAGAGGCCAAAAAGCAGAGGCTTGTTATTAAGTGCTTTAGCAGAGGGTTCAACTATTCACAGATTTCTTCCAACCATTGAACAGTATCTACAATAATAACTTCACATTGGCTGCAAAAATGAATCTGTGTAATTACTCCCCTCTAAATGATTGCTTGCTTAGATTAAACCATGAAATATGTTACAATGCTTGAAAGGGGTACAGTGGGGGGGATTGAACTATGAGATGCACAATGAACTGTAGCCTATTCTTTCAAACAAAGACGGGTAAAAAACAATACATGCGGCTGGGAAGAAGTGTTCCGATCCGCATGCCACCAAGTGTTTGGTCACATGCCGATTATGTGATTTTAACTGTGATGCACCGAAGCCATCTAGTCTAATTACAATGCTATGTTCAAATTCTCTACAGAGAAGTGTGCTGAGTCGAAAAGTAATTATGTTTGACAAAATTTACAAATTAAAAGTAAGGGGTAATTTATCATTTTAATCACAATGGATTTTTAATGATCACTCTTCTTTTAAATTACTGATATGGCAGGTAGAATTAAAAACCATACAGATTAATATTTACCAGTTTACAGTTTAATTTGCATAAATATAATCTGAAGCCAATAGAGTTAGAAAATGGTTTTAGGGGGTAGCCATGAACAGCTTTATTGGTAATTGTTCTCTTTTATTCATGTTTAGTTTTTTCTCTATTTGCTATTCAACAGTAACATTTCATATATTGAGACACTTAACTATTAGATGTGTGCATCATTTGTTTGCATTTTATGATTTATTTTTTGAAATTCTAACTCATTGGCAGACATTAAAAACTGATTTGTGTTCTTAAAAAACAAAAACAAGGGACGTGAAAGTTCTTACATTCACAAGGACTGAACAGTGCCTTTCTGCCTCTTGAACTTTTTCACATTTTGTCATGTCATAATCCCACTCTCTAATAAATCTCATAAGGACTTTTTCTGGTGAAAACAAAATACCTTGTGGCTGTAAAGTTGACAAAAAATATAATACATTGCTTCACAAGTTAGTCTGACACCCCTAAATGAATTAGTTTCTCAAGTCACTGTTGAAAAACCCCCCAAAACAAATTCCATTTCAAATTTGTCAGAAGCTATTCCAAGAAAAAGAGCATGCATGTGAAAGATGAAGGTGTTTTGTGTAGATACTTTTTTGCTCATCATGTAATATTTTGTGGTGGAAAAATAATTCCACATACCATGGCCACCATTAAAATCATGCCGTGAGGAACTTTTTCTTCAGCAGGAAGAAGGAAGCAAGTATGAGTTGAGAAACATTTGTGGAGATAACAGAGAAATCCTGGAAGAAAATAAGGTAGAGGTTGCAAAAGACTTCAGATTGTCTTCTGACTTAACATTTTCTGCTACTTTGTATTCCTCTAACACATAAAATGCCAATTTAACACATAAGTTCAATGCTGTAACATAACTAAATGTAAAAGAAAAAGAATGGTATGAAAACTTTTCCTCTTGCCACATGAGATTGCTGTTACTTCACACTTGTTGCTGTCTGGAATACTTAAGTCCAAATAGAAATAAGAATGTGATTAACAATAAAGAACTCCTATTGTAATTTAACCAGTCAGACTTTGATGTTTTTTTCCAGTGTCGTTGTATTTCTTTAAACGTCCCCTCTTTTATGTGAATATTAAAGACTTTGTAATATAATCTGCTGTCTAATATCTATTGTATGAGAGTTGGCACATTAACTCGTTTCTGGTGCTGGAAATGCCTGTGACCTTGGAATTTAATCTGATTCAACCCAAACACTCATTGTAAGTCACTCTCAGTAAGGGTGTCTGCTAAATGCTGAAGATGCAATCCAAAATTACATCTCTTTCCTGAGATGTAATTTTGGCGTCCTTTTGATAGATCACACTAAAAAGAGCTGCCGTTTATCTGTGACACCGCTCGGTCACCGCTAGATCCTGGGCAGGCCTTAATGGATACAAGAAAAATGTGAATAACAACTGATGAACAATAAAGAAAGGTAGATAAGTGGAAATCAATTTTTAGATTTCAAGGTAAAAAATAATCATGTTCTAAATCAATTTTATGACTTTTAGATGCAGAGTAAAGAAGTAAAAGTTAAACAGTAAGAGGGATTATATTGCTCTCTTTGCTTTCTCCTGGTCAAACTCCCATACTTTTTCAGATCCTTTTTTAGCCAGTTGACAAGTTCACTAGATATTTAAAATAAATATGTCTGTGGTGGTCAGGCTTTACCTTTCTGCACAAACCACTGAAAGGAGGGATGGAAGCAGGGAAGGAAAAGAGGAAGAAGGAAGAATGAAGGAAGGATAATCGTATCAAATTTGAGAGTGCAATGTCATCTTACAGTGTTTGGGCAACAGGTGTCTTCTCAACATAAATCTTCTTTAAACCATTTGTGATCATGATGTAGATTTTACAGATATGTATTTGAAAAATTTGAAAGACCTGGAAATGTCACCAAAGATGTATAAGGAGTGAGAGAACAATGTCTAGTTCGATTTATTCCTCGATTCGATCCATTTTAGCCAACCTACTTAAATATTTGAAAAATAGCATTATATTTCTAGTTAACATATTTAATTATCGCAACAACTAGTCATATATTTAGTGTGATGTAAGTCTGTATATTATATTTCAGGTGTCCTGTTCAATGACAGGTTTCACATTAAAGTTTAAATCATATATATGTATTTGAAGTGACCGAAAAACGTTTCTAAATTTGTTGTTAAACTAATTATGAGTGAATCTGGGGTGTTAAATTAAGTTCTAAATCAGGGCTCGATGTAATGATAGGATGCATTGCTGTAGATTCTCTATTGTCCTGGACATAGCTATCACAGGTAAACAAACAATGAAACATAAAATGAGGTTGGTGAAATGTTTTGTAGTTATGTCAAGCTTTCAGGCTTCATGCATATATGCCGTATTCTCACTGACAATAGCCAGACAAAAATATGACTGTGGATAAAAGTGTGAACAGGAGTCTTTGAACAGCCACAATTTCTTATCAAAGCAGCTGTCAAAACAAGTGTCATTCATTACGATCCTTGCTGAGAATTGGCAAAACCTCAATTACTGGTCGCCCACAACATGCTATAGTAACGAGTGGTGCAAACCTAATTTTAGCATTTTACAAAAGCAGTCTTAAGTTCTTCTATAGAAGGTAAATTGGCTTTTCCCCCACAGATGCTTTTTATTTAAGTACTTAGGACTTTGCAGATGAAACATGACAGAAATGCAACACATTCAATCTGAAGAAATTGGTCATCAGAAAATGGCATTTAATCTGCAACTTGATTCAATCCCTTCGGCTGTGCATTTTGATTGGACAACACAGCTGAGGACAAATCCTTTTTAATCAGGAGAAATGTCCAGCAGGACCAAACTCAGGCAGAGTGGATGTCTGCCTGGAGCAGCTGGGAGTTAGAGGACAGCAAAGGAACACAGGAAAATAAAAACAACACACCAGAGACGTCTGCAAAGGGGAAAAGACAGAAAGCCTAAATCGAAATTTCAAAGTCTAAACTGATCAGTTTAGTACTTGAATCCAATATGATTCTGGTCTGATATTCACTTGGGATGTTGTTTCTAACCTAACCCCACTTTAAAATGCTCAGCAGCTTTATCCCTCACCTGTCTGTTGTGTTCCTTACTCTTCATGATGCTGTTTCCTCTAGTGTTTCTAACAAACCTTCATAAAATAGACATATTTGTTCCAGAATGAAATTACACACAAGTGGCCTTTCAACAGTAACTTAAAAACTATAATTCATTTAGGGGTATCAGAGTAACTTGAGGGTGAAAAAATAAAATCTGTAACAAAATTTAAAGATCGTTATCTGGCAAATATTTCTGCACCAGTCTGAGCAGGCCTAACACGTAGTATCCCAATAACGATCCTTGAAAGTTAAGGTTGCAATAAGACAGAATGTATTTTCTATTACAACATTTTCTGTCAAAATATAACCTGATAGAAAAGGACCTGGTTTGGAAACAAATAAGCTTATAAACGTCGAGACTCCACTGTTCATCTCGATGTCCATCACTTCTTTCCTGCCTCCCTTTCTACTCATTAGGAATCCCCCTGGTTTCTGTACATGGCATGTAGGCGAGTCTTGCAATGAAGACCTGTGGGATCTATTAATGGCTCGCCTTTCTTGTCTCTGACTCCCACCTACTATAAAAAACAACTCCACTGTTCTTCAGCGAGAAGACAGTAAAGAGCAAGAAAGAGTTGACTTTCATCTGTCAGTCTGATAAGTCATTAGCCTCCTGTTCCCACTGACAAATGCCTTCAACAGTTTCAGCAAATGCCGAGACAGCCATGGCCATTGGCTGTTAAAGCTGTTAAAGCTTACTGTTAAGCTCATTGTTTCTTTGAATGTCAAAAAGATATGAAAGTTTCTACAGACTTAAACGCAATAGCACACCTCCGGCCTTACAGGACAACCAGGTGATAAATTATCCTCTTCCTAAGCTATCATATATCTGCTCAAACATAGACAAATGATTATGCATAGTACATCATTTGTTCACAAGGCGTGAATAATATATTTCTTAAATATGGAGATGTTACCCAAGACCACAATAAATCCATGTTTTGTGTTTCATTGTCTGTGATATGAATAATGCAGGATTACGTGCCTTTCTGTTCAGTGATAAATAACTGAATCAATAAATTGCTGAAAGCAGTTTATCTTTCTGCCCGCAGGTATGCAGGATTCTGCGTTATCAATGAGAAAAGAGTTTTGTGAAAGAAAAAGAAATACCAGCTGTTACCTAATATTAAGCCAGGAGAATTTTAGAACATTTCCAGAGGTGGTTGTCCAGTATTATGGATGACTCTTTAAATTGAAGTTTTCACAATGATTTGGGGAAAGCACACACCTCTGAAACTGCCTGTTCCAGTGTATTATTCATGCGTCTATCTGTAAAGCATTGATAGTCTGCACTGTTAGTTATGGTTAATTGAAGAGCAAGTGTATTCAAAGAAAGTTTAAAATTGCCATTTAATGAGAACTTACACATGACAGTATCCTACTGGCCTCTGTAACATGTTTTCTTGTTTTCACTTTTTGTGCATGTGAGTCAGCCTTGAGAAAATCTGGCAAATGTAGTGTGTGACAGATGATCCCATCTGCACTCCAGTAAGCGCCAAAAGCGGCACTGTCAGGTGTCTCATCAACACATTTCAGCAGGAACACAAAAGGGAGGGGGGACTGAACTCCAAAGACATCATGTCCAGTTGATGCACATTACTCTCACACAAACATGCTGATATACAAGTTTTCTTTAAAAATATTAAACTTTTTGCATCAGTAAAATTGAAAAAATACATATATATATTCTGAACTCTAAAAGGAGAAGGTAATCCAGCTTACAGTACAGCAATATGGGTTTCAAATGATGCTTCAATGGAGGAACTTCAAGGTCATTAGGGAATTTTTTACTTTTTTTCATATTTGCTTGATACATTTTTTGTCATAAAAAATATTCATCTATAGATTTACTCTGCTTTAATACTGTCATCTTCTACAGTACTTTACAGACAACTCATCATTTTGCATTCTAACTTTTTAACTTTAATTTGGTTTCTTTGAGGTCTGATCTTGCAGAAATTGTACTGAGGCCATGAGAACCACATTCATAAGCTGAGACAGATGAGAAAACGATCATGCATATGCATTCCTTAATGTTACCTTAGAGTCACAAATGAACCTAATGCATGTTTTGGGATACTTTCATGGAAAAGTAGGTTGGATTTAAATATGCACAATCCTAATAGAGAGGCATCCACAATAGATATTTGAGGTCACTTTGAGTCTGCAAAGACAGGTATGAAATTGTCTCAGGATGACTATGGTTACATAATAGCAGGAAAACATGTAACTGTGACAGCATTGATCAAAATTAACTCACATTCTTCTTCATCACAGTCGGCACTACTTTTTGTGAACTTGAGCATCTTGGCTATTACAAAAAAAGGAAAAAACTACAAATAACACTATTATTAAAAATACACCAGTTGTAAAGTGTCTTTTGCACAAAACATTAAAACAAAAATTTCCCACATGATCTAATAGCTTTGATTTCAGAATAGAAAAGCGAGTTATATTACTGTTGCTAAAGTATTAAGTAAAAATATTAAATTAACATTATGTATATAATTTATTTACTGTTATCTTGATTCAAAGGATCATGTAAATTATAGAACTAATATCTGCTAAATTAGCATATTTCAAACACTTTTTGCAGAGAATTCTTTTTTTTATCACCTGCTGATAAACATAGATGGTATCCCAGGTTGCCAAGTTAAGTTTTAAAACTGTTAGCTAAAAAAAATAAGAATGATATGTGTTGCCTTCTTTCAGCCAGCTGACTGGTAGTGTGCAGTGACAGACAGAGGAGGGCTTTGCTATTGTTTGTCCATATGGCTGGGGATGACTCTGGCCACTCCATCACATTCTCCAGAATATCATTAAACAGTTTAAACCACAGGAGTTGTGTGTAAAAAACTTAAGTTGTTTTTAGGACTTTAATGTTTTAAAACCTACGTGTGCCTTGACACTCATCAGAAGCTTATGGCAAAATACGACAATCAGTATAGGAAGAAAACAAAATCAGACAACCTAAAACTCTGAATTTTACAAACCTGCAAGATATGTATATGAAAAAAGCCAGACCTTTTCTTTTTTTTTTTTTGATCAATCTGACATTTCAGAAATGATTTTTCTTTCAGTCTCATTTTTTAAAATCTTGTTTGAACTTCGTTCAGCTTACGAGAATAGTTTTTTTCCCCCCCTCCTGTTAATTTGTAAAACTGTTTGTATTCTAATATTTGTATAGTATGTATTTGGCCAGTGTCTGGTACTTTTTTGTTCACTTTTTTTGTCAAATCAGAAAGACGAATTTAGTCACAGATTAACCTTTTAACTTAGATTCATCACAGCAGTTGGTGTGATTTGTGAACTGTTGATTGTTTTACATGTACATATGACAAGAGCTTTCTGTTCAAATCTGACATATTACTTTTTGGGAGACGAGGTGATTACTCTTAGACTTTACTTTCTGTGTTTGCAGATATTCTGCAAAGTTCCAAGTAAACCACATATCAGTTGCACTCATATGAACTAAAGTAAAGTAAAGTCTTCTTGTGCAATGCTTACACTGAAATATAGCACGTTAACGCTCAAAGCAAATTAGATGAAAAATAATAACAGGCTACTTGACTTACCCTCTGCTAGAAGCCTAACCGCATGAACAAAAGAAGGGTCCAGGCTGTTTTTCTCGGCCATCAGTTCAGGTAAGCACTTATTCGGATGCATTATGATCGCAGCGAGTCTCTCCACCGGCAGTACAGGTGAGACCACAGAACTGAGCGTCGGAATGTAACTAAGAATATTTCCTTCCTGCGTTCAGGTGGCTGCAGTCTGTCCGTCCAGAACCAACAACAACAAAAAAATCCCGTCTGTGAAATGGAGCCGTTCCAGATCTGCGAGAAAAGCTGGCTGGAGGATGAGCAGTAATCAGAGGTGTGAGTCCATCTCCGCCGCCGCTGCCTCTCCTCTGTAAGAAAGCCGCCAGACTCTCGTCAGACTCAGGGGGTCTGCAGCCTGCGCTCCCCTCCCCCGCCCCTCGGCAACATTATTGGCTACATTCAGTGTGGGACTGGTGCTGATGAAGATTCAGCCAGTCCCCTCTGAGCGTAAACCATCTGCGCTAAAGATCGCCACTTGTTCATACAAGATTTCTGCTTGTTTTTACAGCAGAAAATAAATGCTTTATAAGGTGGCAAAAAAAAGTCCAACTGATAAGGTGTCCTTTTTAATCAAAAAAAGTTTAACTTTTGTTGAGCATTGTAGCCTTTTTGTTTGGTATATGGTCGATTCACCTTTTTTTCATAATTATAATCTCCTTACAAATTAAGTTGTAACTCGTGAGTTTCTGTTATTTAACAATGTTCAGAACCGAATGTGCTCATTGAGAGAAAAAGACAGCTTTGTGTAGTTGTTCATAATGCTGAACTCTGCTTGATCTATTTGAAATGTTTGTTTTTATAAAGCGGAGCCTTCCGGAAGGCAAAGTAGGCTACTGCTTGGGACCCCAGGGCAGCAGGAGGCCCCCAGGAGAGCTTCACTTCTCAAATGTAACATAGATTTAAAGAAAACCAGCTTCTCATCTGTAGTCATATTATTTAAAAACAGTGCTTTGAAGTTATTGTTTAAAGTTTCTAAACATAAAATTCAAAAAAATGTGAAATTATTTATTTATACAGGTGGATATCCTCAGTGTCTGATTTTTAGGTTACCTGCCATGATTTAAAGCTGCGAGGTATTCCTTTCTGCAAGTGTCTGTGCTGGAGCACATTATTCACATTGTGACTGTAAACAATGCTTAATAAATAGCTGATAATCACAAGATAAACTTGTGAAAAAATTACAACTATTTTTAGAAAGTTAAGTGACTTATTTGAGAGTCAAGCAAAAATGTGCAAAGGATTTCAAATGTCTCCCTAATCTTGTCATAATATTAAGTTGAATCTTAAAGTCATCATCTTCCCAGCATGCTGCCTGTCTAACTCACTCACAAATGAGATTTTAGCAGATGAGCCTGGCAAAGGACCAATTCCAGCTCCACTTGACCTTTAAAGTCATGTCTCTTCCCACCAATCAGAATCATAAAGACTGTGGGGGACCTGCAAACAAACTGTTTCACAAGTGGGTGTTAATTATTCTGTTGTTATTTATGTTTCCTCCTCTAATAGGATGAGTTGTTTACTGCGTAAATTAAACATCTCATGAATATAAACCTTGAGGGACTTACAATTGGCAAGAAATACCAATCTGGCAGACTTTGATGTGATCTCTGGCACATAATAATTAAACGAAATAAAACTGAGACAAAATGCACTGTTCTGAAAATTGATACAAATCGGCTAAATTTGTTGTTATTAATAATTATTTTCAACATCATTTTTAGGGTCATAAAGAGTCAGAACTTTATATCATACATTGTGTGCTTCCACAACTGCCTTGTTGTGTAAAGCCTGCAGATAAAATACAGGACAAACACAAAGGAAACAATGCACATTCACACCTCTCCTTAGCATAAATTAATATTTCTTCCTACTAATTCACTTTTCTATCACAGCCCAAAAAGGTGATTGTTTTTTGACTTCATTAATCTCCTTCTGAATGAAGGTATAGAACATGAGTCCTCCTCACACAGAGTTCTTAACATAATTTAAACCAGATACCTTTTGGATCACCCATTATCTCAGATCTTATCATTTAGGTATCATATGCCCAGCTACATATTCCAGATCCAGAAAGATCTAGTACCCAGGCCAGAAGGAACAAAAGTCTCTCCAATGAATTTTAGGTCTTATTGGCTCTTATTCAAGCTCTCATTGGCTTTCAGTAAGAGGTTGAATTAGAGTTTTGGATCCCATTGGAGCAAAAACTCCAATGAGAGCCACATCCTACTGTTCTCATCCCAATGTGCGCAGAAATCATGCAAAGGAGTTTACCCAAGAGGCATTCTGAAATGTTTGCCAGATCAATTTCATGTGACTCCATTTGATGCTGACTAGAATCCATTCTACTCTATTTCTACTAAGTGTGTTGGATGGGCTTCAGGTGATAGTGGTTGTATTGTCTGTGGGTGTGAACATTGGTTAGGTTTACACTTTTCAGTGCAAACACATTTCCTGTTAGGCATTTTTGTGCTACAGCGAGTTTAATATTTGGTCTGGACATTTTCCAGGACATTTTGTTTCTTTGGGACACAAATAAAAACATTTCACCTTGTATGTACGGTGATCTTTAGGTGAAATTTTTACTTGGTTGCAGTCAGTGTAATGATTTATGATTGTGATTATTCATACTGTTATTTTTGTAATCACCATAATTACTGGATTGATTTGTTTTAATGGTATATATTAAGTTTGTTGCTTTTGATGGAAAATTGAAGTCTGAGGTAGGATGCAGATATTTATTAATTTTGGGGTGAGCGTTGCCTCTTTTTTTAACCTGAACTCTTTTGAGTCTGACTGTATGATCTAGTGTTGGGCAGTTGTTCATTCATTCAACATGTTCTTGCCACCCTCTGTTGGTCACAATGTTACTCTACAATATATATATAGGAAACAAATTGCAACACTGGGAGAGGGGTTACACCATCTGCTGATCAAAGTACAACACTACATCAAACTGCCATCAAGCTGCAGATCGGGAAAAATTTTATTTCTATAAAATATAATGTTTAGCAGTTTTTTTCTTCATAAAATCGAGGTTTCTCACTTTCACAGTTTGTTTTCATTGTTTTTTATTCATTTTTTTAAATGTATATATCAAAGTTGCTTCTCTGTACAGTTGAGCTGTACATGGTCATAAAGAGTCGGAACTTTATATCATACATTGTGTGCTTCCACAACTGCCTTGTTGTGTAAAGCCTGCAGATAAAATACAGGACAAACACAATGTTTGTCTGGATGCAAACAAATGTTTGCATCCAGACTCTTCTCTACATTGCAACATTTATTTATGGAAAAAAGTCAAGGAATTCATTCATCTTTTAATAGATGAATGTTTTCCTGGATTTAATGTGGTCTTCAACAAAATTTCATTTTGTGTATTTAATGATGTTGGTTAGCCAAATGAATTTTTTTTATAATTTTTTTGTTCATACTAATGTTTGCTTTGAAATTAAACTGGCCAGAATTTTTTGTTTGCAGTTTGAAATTTTGTGAGATTAGGAAAAAGTAATTATAAAAAATTATCTCATTTACTAGACTGGAAAAAGCATTCACCAAGGAAGGTGGGTAAAAATTGGATTTAGTTTTTAATTACTCTGTTTTAAAAAAATCTTTTTTTAAGAAAAAAGCTGCAAAAATGCTACTATAACTAACTGGTTCACAAAGCATTACACTTAATTTTGTTTAACTGAGACTATCAAAATGTATGGATTGTGTACATCATGATTTCGCTAATTATGCATTAGTTTTAATATGTTGACATATTTGTACTCTTTTTTGGAGGTTTGTGTTTGTAGGTTCACAACACAATTTATCCTAAAAAAATAATCTCAACTATTAAATAGAGACAAAATATGGTAGTGAACTATATACATTTTTTGTCGTTTTTCCCTCTTTTGTCATTATTTTTCAAATAGTTGAATATTGTTTATATTTTTGATGGTGACATAAATGACACTAAACCATTTATGTCACAAGTGCATAAATGGTTTGTGTCACGAGTGCATGTCACAAGCAGGAGTGCATGCTTGTGAATATGTCACAAGCATCCACTCCTGTTTGTGACATTAACATTCTCAGTATTTGACATAGTTATTCTAATTTCAAATAGTTAATAAACACTTATATATTTTTGACAAATGTTTTTGAATTAGTGATAGTGTTTAAGATAACCATACAACGAGGTGTGGATCTATACATTTTCTTTAAAGAACAAACAAACAAAATTATTAATTATTTTAGCACCCTATTTGGGTGTTGCCCCTATTGGACCTTGTTTAGATTTGCCCTGGAACTACAAATGTAGTACTTCCACATAAAAAAAATTGTTACCCTTTTTTATGCAGATTGATCTAGTCCCTTGACTCTGTTTTTGACTTGAACTCAATTTTAATATATTTATGATTATTCACGGTGATATGCAGTCCAGTCGGAAGTCCTGTCATCAATTATATAAGAGGTTACATCAGTGTCCTGGAAGCGTCAGAAACTCATGCCTGCCAAGAATTGCATGCTGTGTCACGGGAACGCGCATTGCTCTCAACTCTCACACATTGATAACTAAACGAACTGAAATATGACCGGCGAGGCAACTTTTAAAATTATTCGCAACTGTCATGTTTCTTATCCCTATCAGCCCTAAAATTGTGGGCCTTCTTTGGCAGATTATTTACTTTTTCTATTAACACCATAATAGTTTAAACATTGTGCAACATCAAATGTTTTTAACTATGCTGGTTGCAAATAGGAAACAGTCTAAGAATTACATTCACTGAGGGTAAATTGCACAATTCGGTAATCAGCAGATCTAACTTGTGAATAAGACATAAATATAGCTAATATATAGAATGTGTATAATATGTTGCATGTTATCCCTAGCAGATCTGGTTTATAGCAGGTTCTATATGCATTCTGTCAATAAATAATATTGAACGGACAAAGACAGCTAAAGAACAATGTGAAGATTTTCCTAAATTTAATAATCTGACCATTTGAATCTTTTAACTTTAATTTTCTTCCATCCAACATTGTGTGGAGAACCCACCAGTTGACATAGATTCTTCCTGTGTTGTGCATTTATGTGTGCTTTTCTAGCTAATAGTTAACAATGTGAATGTTTTCTGATGAACGTGTACTACTTAGAGTTAGATGTGAGTAAGGAGGATTCTTTTGAAATCATTTTTTGTTATCTCGCCAGGGGATGCAGATATCAGCAGCCTCAGAATTTGCATTTCCAAAATGTCTTTCTTAACTCTCTATTTGTCTGCGTTAACAGGGGTTGCATATCTTTGGCAAAGCAAATTCTGAGCCTGGCAGTATTTGTGTACCCCATTTTTGTAACTCAAAAGGTGTCATACAGATATGAACGTCACACCAGAGGAGATGTGTCATTATGTAGAAAATTTGATACAACCCATAACTGTCTAATCTTTTCACATTGCAGGGCGTTTTCAGGCAAGGGAGATTTGGAGGCTCCTGGTATTGACCTTCCTCATCTGGCACAAGTGGACTATTTGATCTTATACATATCAACAGGGTGAGACAGCAAAAATCATTTAAAGGGACTCCACTCTAGTGTATGAAGTATTTTTGAATTTTAATTTTAATATTCAATATGAAACATTCGACTCAAACGACTCGGCAAAGTTGTCAAAACCCCGATTTTCTTCAATTAATCTGTGAAAGAAAATACACCTTTAAGTACTTACATGGATAAGGAACATGCAAGCTTTACGGCTATTTTTAAAGGTTGTTTCGTCAGTCATATTTCAGTCCGTTTTGTCACTAATATCTGAGAGTTTATAGCGATGCGCGCACCCGCGACAGGTCTTGCAGTTTTCTGCAGGCATGCGTTTCTCGGCAGAACACCCCTCGCAGCCTCTTGATCTCGGCAGACCGCGTCTTCTGAAAGAAGGTTGGAAGTCATAACAGGTAGGAAAACGCATGAAACATCACTCTCTGTGAAATACATGCTTTCACAAACTGTGCGAAGTGACAAGAAAACCCCAACTGGTCTCCAAATGAGCGCGATGTCATCTACTGTACACACTGTATAGAGACAAAAAAAGTGAACTGACACATAAAAAATAACATTTAAGCAAGGTGCGAGTTGCACAGAGAAAGAGAGGTTTTGCACTCCCATAACTAAAGCCTGAATCCCCGAAAGAGGTAGAAATAAAATGTTGAGGGGTATAATTTTGTATGTGTCTCATGGTCTGTATTTACACATTGACGATAGAAGTGTTATAAGTTGAAGTGATTTCTAACCCTCCGTAAAAGTGGGCCATACCTTTAAACCTGCTGTTTATTGTTCCTACCTGCGCTTATAACTCAAAACCCACTACAGAAATTCCCCAAGCATTCAGTGTGCGCAAATAAATTATTTTTTTTATTATTTGCGTTTAGATTGTCTTTTAAGAGTTACGTACATTCCACAAAGCCTCTTACTGGGCAAGCAAATCTTTTTTTTTTAAAGTAAAACCTTAGCTAAATAAAGCTAGCAAGCACACATTTTGTTGTTCTTAATAGTCGAAGTTAGCATACGATTTGTAGTTTACTTTAGATTCCTTTACGAGCGGCTGTTTCACTTTCCTTAACGGCTGAAATTGAAAGGTTGAATCACATGCTAACTTCTATAATGCAAAAATAAACCGTTAAATTGTGGATTATTTGTTGTAGTCAAAAACAGGCCAGAGAGTTCTCCCTGGTTATTTTTTAGGAGTTATTTTCTGAAGAAAGAAAAGTTCGCTCCCCAGTACCCTTTAACTCAGTAAAATGTTAAATAATCTTGTCCGCTTGTATTTCATCTTGACTCAAACATAAGTTACCTATTTGGACGAAAGTCCTTTTGGTATCTGTTGATAAATGACATACTTTCAGTTCAAAGTTCAATGTTGCTCTTAGTATCAGCTTAAAATTTTGTTTATTATGGCCTTCAGTCAAAGGTGTGAATGAGATAATACCTTCATATGGTAATAGTATATTATTATTAATTCTTTATTTTCTTTTGTTTTAATTTAGACACAGCAATGTAAAAGCAACTCATTACATGCTTAGCAAATGTCAGGAAAATGTTTGGATTATGATGTTGACATTCTTGTCTGTGTTAAAGCTTTCCTGCAGGACTCTAATGATGTCAGCAGTGTTAGTTGTTCACGGTGGTGCCTGGGCCATACCAGATGAGATGGCCCCTGCCTCTGTTGATGGGGTGAAAGCAGCAGCACGCCATGGAGCTTCAGTCCTGAAAAATGGAGGAAGTGCACTCGATGCTGTTGAGGCTGCCGTTAGGGCTTTGGAAGACAATCCCATTTTTAACGCAGGTGCATAAAATTCCATTTATGACTTCAAGATAGATTTACACAGCTTATTTTGAATTTACAATACTCTAAATGAGTTATCTATTAGTAATACAGAAAACAACTGACAATACCCATTTGCTATGCAATCCAGATGTATCAGAACATTGTCTCCATCTACTGGTGTTGATAGTAATATTTTATTAATTTTATTTGTAATGTTGCAATGTTAACATGTGCTTCTTGGCCTTTTCACAAGATTAATCTTCAACATTTTAGTGTCTTATATCCCTCAGAAGTTTTGGGACTTTAAAGATTGTAATAGATCTGGGTAAACACCATGAAAGCTAAATATTAACAATGTCTTATTATGGAGTTAATGTGCAATATTAACTTCACCTGGTGGACAACTGAACAAGTAGTAGCCAAAACATGCAAAATCTTGCTATGCTTGCTCTTCGTACAAACACTTTATAAAAGATATCTTCAAACCATTCCCTTTAGGGCATGGAGCAACTCTAAATGTTGATGGAGAAGTGGAGCTGGATGCCATTATTGTGGACGGAAGGACACTTGCCAGCGGGGCGGTGTCTTGTGTAAAAAACATTGCTAACCCTGTGTCCCTGGCAAGAGCTGTCATGGAGAAGGTCTTTTTATTCTACTTCATTATTTATTGTTGTGTTGAGGTCTCTTTCTGTCTTTAAGGAAAATAGAACATAAGTTAAGTAGTATTAGTGATGGATGGGGACTCTTTCAATGCGTTTGCTTATCAAACATTAAAAAAACTCAAACATTATCATTAGTTAATTGAATTTTAATATGTAATAAGATGTGGACATTTTCAGACATCCCATGCAATGCTGACTGGCGAAGGTGCGAACCAATTTGCAGAGAGCATTGGGGTCAACACCATTCCCACTGATCAACTGGTGACAGAATATGAGAAGAAGGAATGGGAAAAGCACAAGAAATACATTGCAGGAGTAATGGAAGAATTCAACACTAAATGGTATGCAGTTTTCTAATGCACTGTTCAATCCAACTTTTATATGAAGCATGTCTATTCTGTTTTCAGTAAAACCAAAAGCCCTTTATATCAAGCCATAAGTTTTGATCTGAGTAGATTATTCAGTCAGACAATAATATTTGAGTGTCTATTAGATTTTTCTAATGTTATTCTGACTATAGAGTTGAACGATATCTACTAGCATTTACAACCTCACTTTCATACAGTTAATTTTGAGGACTTTGAGCCCAATTGTACAAAAAGCTTACAATATTTCTATTAGATAGTTAAATGGCAATTTTGATTACATTTAACACATATTCCTCAATACTCAGTTTTTAACATACTTGTCTCCACGACTCCTATTAAGCTGTCTAATTTTGGCCACAAAGATTTGTTCCACTTAAGGGAATAAAGGACAGTGAAAGTTCATCCTAATGGGTACATATAAGAAGACAGAGTTTCAATTTATCACCCTGAAATTTTGTAGCCTTAAAAATATTGCAATAAATTAGTCCTTTGCAATTTTCAAAAACGATTGCAACTTGATATCTTGTGCAGCTTTGGGGCCAGCATACAAACCCCCTTGAATCCGGTAGATAACTCCAAATTGGATGTCTGTATGTATGCAGACTGCATATTTTATTTTTTAATTAACAAATTTTTCTCATCGAAAGGGCTCATGATACCGTTGGGGCGGTTGCTGTGGACTGTGCTGGGAATGTTGCATGTGCAACATCAACTGGAGGCATCAGGAATAAAATGGTTGGCAGAGTTGGAGATTCCCCTGTGATTGGTAGGATGTCATTTGAAATTCCGAAAGAACTTAATTATTTTCACTAAACTTTTTTATTAAAATAAGTTTTTATTAAATTCTGTGCAAACAGATAAAAAAATATATTCTTTTTGTTTGTCTTGTAATTAAGGCTGTGGAGGATATGCTGATAACTCAAGTGGTGCTGTATCATGTACTGGACATGGAGAATCTATTCTTAAAGTGACTCTGGCCAGACTCGTCCTGTCTCATGTCGAACAAGGTAAAAAACAAACAAACAGTAAAACAAACAAACAAACAAAAAAACACAAACCACATAAAGTAAGATTTTGCCAGTAGTCAAGCATTTTTTGCATGATCATGTTTAAAGTTATATGAATTTCTGTGCTTTTTTGAACTGCTGTGATTTTCAGTTTATGAACAGTTTTTTTATGTGAAAGTTTCAAATGTGCCAGTCCTTTATAAAATTGAATTTTATCATGTAAACGACCACACAATTATTCAAGCAATAAGTTCTCCTTTATTTTCTTTCTGCTGCCACAGGAAAATCAGTAGCAGATGCCTCACAGTTGTCCCTGCAGTACATGGGTCATCGTGTCCAAGGAGCAGGTGGCACAATTGCAGTTGCTCCGTCAGGGCAGTGGGCTGCAACATTCACCACCGAGCGGATGGCTTGGGCTGCTGCTGTAGACGGTGTGCTGTGGTTTGGCATAAACCCAGAAGAGAGGTTGAAAGAGAAACTGTCACAGTAGAAGAAGGTGTTTTTAATATTTTTTGAATAGTAAATGACATGCATTTCAAAAGTAGTGTGTTCTCTTTCATAGAAGTGTTTTTCTGTCACTCTGTGCATATTAATGAACTAGGACTATAATTAAATATGTGTACAATAATAAAAAGAATGGATTTTCTTTCATTTCAAAAGTATAGATGGAAAGTATGTTTATGATCGACTAATGTATTGATTGCTTGATATGTGTTTCATATAATATTTTCACACATTAAGTTGTTTATTGTCGAACACATATTTGACTCCAATGCTAATAAAACATCTCTTGTAAAGTAGACTCATAAGGACTTATTGGCATTCATATAATTCCAAATGCTGCAAGCATTGCTGTCAGCCTTATAATGCTTAAGCTTTTGTATGTTTCTGAAGTGGCATTCTAATGTCATATATAACTAGAAATAGAGAAAGTGTTAACTTTAGTGTACATAATGACCAAATTTCCAATTTTTATTTAAAAACAAATGAAATAAGTATTCAACTCATAAAAATTTTAAATTCTTAGATTAAGAATTTTAAATGATGATTTTAAAAGATGTCAAAATTCTACTATATAACTAATGACTATGTCAAATGGCGTCTGTTTATTTTAATCCATCAGACTAGAGATTCTCACTTTTAGATTATGCGAACTGTTGCTTCTTAAAGTTCTTAGAGTGCATGTCAATCCCACCATAAAGACACTATTTACTTTCAACATATTAAATATATCGAAAGTATAGCTTTCAATATAGTAGAGATGCAAAGTAATATAGGTGTAATATCCGTCATATTTGGAGAATGAGCTTCTTTGCTGTCCGTAAACAGAAACCACGTGACCACTGTAGTTGCCTGTCAGTAGCTTTGCAGCAGCGGGACGAATGACGGCTCCGTTAGAGGAAGTTACTAGGTGCAGCTGTGCTAGAATGTAACCTTATACGAGTGGGCAACGTTATCGCGGCACAGGATAGGTGAGTCTGCTACACACAAACCAATCATTCACAATAACCCAACTGCAAGTCTATCACGACGTGCATGTGATCGAGATCTTCTAACGGCCTCCTATCAATATTCAGGCTACAAACAAACTTGATAGCCAAGGCCTGTGCTAAAGCTACCTAGCTGCCGCCGTTTCGGAGATTTAGCTCCAAGATTAGCACAAAACATATGTCATAAATAATCAATGTTTTGAATTTGAAGGAACCAGACATATTTGAAGCAAATAGTGGTGGTAATGTTCGTAACAGAGATTTACTGAAGGGGCATATTTTTCCCATAAAAGTAAAGCATGCTAGCATCCATGATGGCGTTCTAAAGCGGATTGTTGTCCTGCAGTGCTAGCATGCTAGCCTGCTAACACGTTTTAATTGATTCAGTGAGGCGTTGTTTTGATTGTAAATTTTATGGGCGGATTTTAGCTTAGCCTTAATGAAAACAAACATTAACCCATCAGAATCGCGTCTTGTTTTATGACGCACAGTCTGTAAATGTGGCTTGTTGGATGATGTGTAGTCTTTAGCGGCTGTTCACCAGAAAATATCGGACACACGTCATCCGCTGCCTTACTTTTAGCCCATTTTACAAATTGACCACTAAGAGTTCTCAAGTTGAATTCGCTGATAAATACCAGAACTCGTATTTAGATTGTTTGCAATCTCTGTTGGTAAACACGGCAAAGTTTAGCCAGATGTTGAGCCACTCGCAGTAGCAAAAAATAAAGTTTACTTGGCCCAGTTGTTTATTTGTTTGCTTTTTTGCATTACATTATAACAAACGTTCGCAAATGCATCCTGATTCTTATGTTGACGCAAACAATTGCAGCTGAAATGACATTACAATTTTAAAATAAATCCGTGATCATGTGTGTAGGTCAGAAATTCAGGTAACTGCGTTTTAGAAGCTGGAAATCTTTAAATAGGTGTAATCCACTTATCTCTGTATTCTTCGGATGCCATGAATTGTTCAACAATGTTTGAACGTTTTGCCAACTTAATTTACATTTTACATGACTTGACCTTTTATTCAGACCTTTAGACCTATATTTGCTGTAGAATATTTTTACAGTTAAATATAAAAGATTCTGCTTTAAAACAAAAATAACATTCAGCTTGCATTTCTTTTCTAATTAAAATTTGTAGTTAAATCCTAAAAATAAATGTATAAATTATGATGACATTTTCATTATGCGCAAGTTCAATAAGCAGGCACTGACATATCAAGTCGATCAGTTACTTTTTGGTACATATGTACTTGTCAATGTTATGTAACAGCCTACTGCCTTAATTTAAACAATGTAGCTATCTTTGCGCAAATCAAACATGGTTTTGTTGAAAATCACAATAACAAATATAAAGTATGTTTTTTACAGGGAAAAGAAAAACATTTGTATGTATTCATAGTATACACGATTAAAGCCTTGTTGATGGTTTTCTTAATATTAGGAATGTAGTATTTTAGTTCGTGCCACTTATACATACTGTGTGTTTGCTGTTTTGATTCAGGAAGGCAGCAGCATTCATGGATATTGTGGACACCTTTAACCATTTGATACCCAGTGACCAGTTGGACGAGTCCTTAACATTGAATCAGAATTTGGAATGTGAAGCCAGTAATGAGTTTGGGACAGGATCCAAACTGGAAGACTCTTTAAAGAACATGCTCAGTGACAAAGACCCCATGTTTGGATGTGCAAGCACTCAGTTCAATCTGTTGGAAAATGAAGATCCTGCTTTTCATATTGCTGGCTCAACAAGTAAGTCCAAAGCCAAGAAATGTTGAGAAAAATGATCTTGTCTAGATTTGGGGTTTGTACCTTTCAAAACAAAAATTTAAAATTCTCACTCGTTTTATGAAACCTTTAAAAAAAAGTTGAATAAACATATCTGTAATGAGGTTTTCTCTTTGCTGGTTTTGCGTAGTTAATTTTTAAGCCAGTTTGACCTGAGTTCAAACACTGAGATGCTTTTGAAAGATCCTCATGGTAACCAGCTGCGTGTACGTAGACCTTGTTTTATCAACACAGAACACTTGCTGGTGCGAGACCCAGTTTGATAATGTTGAGTTAAAATAATGGTTTCACAGTAGCAAAAATGGCAAAGAAACAAAGCTGCATTCCATGACTGCTTTTCTGTTTTTGTTCAAAACAGAAAAGCAAAAGCAACTAGTAGTGCAGTTAAGAAAACACTTTGATTATTACAGTGATACTATCTATAACATATGTTTATTTTGATTTTAATACATATATTAATGAAAAAAAAAATTTAAGTAACCATGCAAAATATTGCACTGTTTTGCAATTTTTGTCTTTATAGAGAAACACAAGGATATCAGGCTGCTTTCAGCTGGTTGGTTCATTGGAATGCTAGCCTGCTGCGAGGTGCTTAGCAGAACTCTCACTCATACCTTTCCAAGTAGTTTTAATATAGTGTTACCATAGTAGAAGTGATGGATTTTGCTCTTTTAATGTACACCACATGACTGCATGTCTTTTTCAGAAGCTGCTAAATTTGACTTTACTGCAAGAGAGAAGAGAGGGAAAAAGTTTAGGTTTAGTTGCCTTTCTTTAGCCAGCTGACCAGTACTGTGCAGCAACAGGTGATAAAAGAGCTCAGCTGAGTTAATTAATACTCCTTTTTTTAACATTAGGAATAATGTAGTAGTAAATATAAGCAGTTTTGAAATGTAAATATTATTATACTTTGATATCTGTGACAGGCCCAAGCCTTCTCAGCAGTATGTGTAGATCAAACCTTTGTTTTAAGCACAATAAAAAAGTTAGTAATATTTGCCTCTGTCATTCAAAAGCTGGCATTTAGAATTCAATTGTAGTTCACTTGCGCTTTACGTCGGCATAAGGAGCAGCTAGATTCTTTCCTATTTGGTTTTTGTAGGTCCGCGTAGGGATTCAGAATCTGCAGGCCTCTCTAGTGAACTGAATGTTGCTGAGACCTCACAGGATAAACAAATCACTGGCAAGCAGAAGAAACATCCCAACAATTTAGACTACGGTAAGTAGGGAGTCATTTAATGTTAGGTGAAATGTTGATTGGAAACGCAACAAAAAATCATCTGGTGATCAAAAAAAGAAATTTCATGGTCACCTGGCCGGAAACAAAAAAATTGTTGTTAGACTCTGAAATAAAATATACATAGCGATCTGGTAAATTATCAATTGCTTCAGTTATATCAATAGATGTTTGTTTGTTTTAGAAGTGGTAGTTTATTTCAAGCTTAGATGAACACAGAGTTTGATAAGGAAGACTGCTGTCGATGGACAGTCTGCTGCTCATCGTCTTTTGAGTCTATGAAATAAATGTTTGCTTTTATGCGGATACTTAGAGCAGTAGAAATTGGTTCAATTTTTACACTTGTAGTTACTGGGAAAACAGTAGAGCTCCAGATATGGGAGCTTCATCAAACAACACAAAAGTTAGCTGTGTTTCGCAACACTGCTTTATTTTATTATTTGAACTTTTAACCTCTGTCAGACATGGAGCATAAAGCTTTTGGAATTGTTTGCAATTTGTTCAACCAAGTTGAAATACTTCTTTCTATTATTGATGTTTTTTATTGTTAAGACAGTAGACAAAAAACATTTTCATTATTGGAAAGGCACTGAAGCCGACTAAAATCGACAGGTCCCCATTTCAGTGATAGACCACAAACTCTCAGATTGGTGCATCTCCGATGTTAATTTAATTCCTTTAGAAAAACTGTATATAGATATGTCCAGCTCATAATGGTCAGTGAGAAAATTGTGTTTGAATTTATTAACTTACAAACCTATGTGCTGTGAAGACCCTTCCCAAAGAGGACGGTTTTACACAGGAAAAGGTTTGTTCTCTAAATGTTTGGTTGTTAGAGAGCTTTTTAACATGTAGAAATTTGCTTAAAAATCAAGAAGTTATATTTGGTTTGTGTTCCTTCTGTTTCAGATCATAGAGGTGACAAACAGCCAAGGATGTCCAAGAACACGTTAATCAAAGGACGACCTGGAAGGAGACAAGGCAAATGGCTTAGCAAGTCTTTTCTCATTGAGAAAGGAGTTAGAGGTGCACAGCAGAAGAAAGAGTTGACTCTGGGGGGGCGTATTAACATCAGTGATCTAGACAGTGGAGTATGGTTAAACCCTACAGTCGAATTGAGACGGCTCACTGTCACAATTGGCGGATTTAAAATTGAGTTGCTTCCCGGACCTTCATACACACACGGCCTTGACATGGGTGAGCCAGCGTGTTTCGAGGACGGCTTCTCTTATGGTGGTGACATCGACATGGCCATTTTGCCAGAAGGTGCTGTCTGCATACAGAATCCAGTACAAGAAACCCCAGCACCAGAAAATGCATCGGCCATTGATGTAACGGAGAAGAGCTTATCTGACGATACAAATCTCGGTTTAGGCCCGTACGTAAACCCGAATGATGTGCAGACGTCAAACGGAACAATAATAGAAACCATCTCCACGCAGGAGACGAAACACGAAGATAAGAAAATTCCAGTAAAAAAGAAAAGGCCATTCCACAAAGGAAAGGATGGTGTCAAACATCCACTGAGCATTCAGAAAGACATAGCTGATGAAGACAAGACTGATGGTAAGGAAAAACTTCAAACTGCAGCCAAAATACCACCAAAGCCTAAACAAGGACCAACACTGAACAAGAACAAGGAGTTGGGTTCATCCAAAACAAGCCACATGGATAAGGAGCCTAAAGCGACCCAAGACAAGCCATCTAAGGCCAGAGAAGACCTGCACAAAATGAAGTCTATGAAGGACAAACAAGATTCTTCTCCTTTGAAAAGGCATGTAGAAAACGCACACAGTGAGCACGCTGCTAAAGTTCAAAAGCTGCACAGTGGAGGGGAAGATAAAATGAAGCCAAAATCACCAGGTACACCCAGCTCGGCTGCAAAGAAGATAACAATAACGGCTAATCGTGCTGGCGACCATCAGGGAGCAGCTAGGCAAAATAATCCTCATAATATCTCAAAAGCTGAGCATCACCACCATCATCCAGGCAATTCTCTAAAAACTCAAGAGGGAGGACAGGAGAAAGCCAAAAAGCCTGAAAAGATTTTCCAAAAACAAAAAAGCAGGAATTCGAGGAGTCTCTCTTTGGATGAGCCAGAGCTGTTTGTTCCAGATAATGCCCCCCCTGTGAAGAAAGAAACGGTTGAGGAGCAGCCTGCTGATACTGAGAGTGTCTGGGATGGAAACAACTGCTGTGGGTTGTGTAAAAAACATCATAATAACATGTGAGTGTTGCTCTCTACCTATATATAACACATACTTTTTTTTTCGAGAAACATCTTTTAAACACAGTGATGCTTTGCTCAGGTTCATGGTTGGATGCGGCCGTTGTGATGACTGGTTCCACGGCGACTGCGTTGGCCTTGACCTTGCCAAAGTGCGCGAGATGGAGGAGGAGGACCAGATGTATGTGTGCTTAAAATGCTGTGAGGAGGAAAGTAAGAAGATGGATCCTGAGCCCTCAGCAGAGACCAAGCCAGAAGCTCATGAAGTGCAGGATCATAAGCCACCTCAAAAACCGCGTCCAGGGTCACTTGCATCAGGGGGCGTCAGACCAGTAAGAAAGGTAAGCAGAAGTCTTTTGAGAGGTCTCAGTTAAACAATGTTTTTTATTTATTTGTTTTTATTTTACTAAGATGTTTGTTTCCTCAGCTAATTCATCCTCTATTAATCTTAGCCAGTGTTTCCACTATGTAAGGGTTGTTCTCTTTTTGCTTTTACTTTGGCTGAACGAGAGGTGTTCACATAGCTGTCTCGATAACACATTCCGCTCACACATTTAGTTTCTCACACACTATCTCACCTACTATATCTACTTGCATTTCTGTGTCACTGGGGACTTACCTTTTAATGCACAGTTTGTTCTGTTTGTCTTAATGAATTGTCGAGTACATCTAATGCATCTTGTTTCTTTTTATTTTGAAACAGGATGCAGAAAGGAGACAGTCCACAGATGTCAAAGAAGCAGCTCATAAAACAGGTGCAGATAACAGCTGTGACTGAAAAATATTTCTGTCTAGTTCTGTTTTTAACATTATGTTGGCCTTGAGGCCAGAAGGCTTCCTTGGTTAGGCTTCCACAAGAACATCCACAAGATTTACTAAAGAATGACGTGGAACAACAATCTGCAGTACTTGGTTGTATTTTTAATAAATATTATTCTGTTTTATACATGTATATATCTGTAGGGGTGTTTTCTTTTTTACTCTGTTTTGACTGAAAACTTTGCCAGACACATAAGAGATTAATTTAAGCACTTGCATATTTCATCACATTTTAATTAATAGAAAATAATTTTGAGATTCATTTCTAAAATAACAATTTACTTTTCTTTTGTACTCTTTTCAGTCAAATACATTTAATTGTAATTTAAAATTGTTTTTTTAAAAATATATTTTAATTTTATTCATAATTTTGGCTTGATTTCAGATGCTTGAAATTAGGACTGTAACAATTTATCAGATCAATTTGTTATGAATGATTTATTGACATAATACTTTACGTATTTAGTAATCCAGTAATTATTAACTGGAATAACAGACTCAAAAAGTTCCATTTACTAAATGAACAACACTCAGAGAAGTAATTAAGTCAAAACTGTAAAAATATTTTGCATTTAAGATAAAAAAAAAACATTTAAATATGTTCTACACAGAACTCCTCAAATTGCATAGTTTTATCTTCACCTGGTTTAAATGTTGCAAATAAATGAATAAAAAACTCAATTATCCAACTTTTGCTCTCTACTTATTAATTGATTAAATGAAAAATTACTCAACAGATTAGCTCTACGATATATTGCCATTAAATCAAGCAGAAAGAGCTGAGCTTTTCACATGTTGTTGATGCAGCCTTTACCCCAAATGATTAAGCATTTACAAAAGGATACTATATTTTTGCATTTTGGGCGATAAAATGCTTTTCTTATTTAGAAAAACATTTTGTATCTTTTGATATTTTTCTAATAGTGTATACAAATCGATTAGTAGTGAAATAAAAAAATCTGCAGAATGTTTTTTTTTAAATCTGATTAATCGTTAGATTATTCGATAGAATAAACAATTACTAAAATAATTGTTGCTGAAATTTCTGCTGAAGTTAAATTTGATAATCCTTTGGTACATTTTTTGTAACTCACAGTTTAACATTTAACAGTTATTACCTAGGCTGATCATGTTAACATTCTCTCCTCACAGGTAGTCTGGCCAAACACGAATCTAAAAGCAAGGCTACGTCTTTGACTTCAAAGAAACCGGTGTCTGTGGAGGCAATCAGGAAAAGTGTGCGTGATTCCCTGAGAGAAATTCTCACACAGAGGTCAGTATATTTTAGAAGTAAATACAATTGTTAACCCTTTCTGATTGTATTTCCATGATGACTAACTTTCTCACAAATCAACCCTTCGACCTCACATCTCTGTGTGGGCTGTCAGGAGCGAAAAGGGAGACCCTTAGCTCCACAGCATTAACAGAGAAGTGATACAATGTGTGTCATACTTTCCCCTTAAAACCCAATATCTGAATGACCTCGGGGTCATTTCTTTCTTGCAGGCTGTCTAGTTACATTCAATGTTTCAAATACAACCACTTGGGTGCTATTTTCTACTCTTATTCTCTGCAGAAGACTCTGCAGAAACTATGAGGTATATGACAAACCTTGCAATGTTGTATAAAGCTTTAAATGTACCCAGTTTTTTTTTTTCATAAATATATTTAACTGTCATAAATGTGTATTATTTGTAACTCCAAACTCCACGTTGCAAGGAAGCATTGAGCACCATTTAAAGGAATTTATCCCCAGATATTTTATTATTAGCTTAAACTGTTTAAAATTGCATGTCTATGTAAATAAAAGCAAATCGTTCTCATGTCAATACTTCCATTTCTTCCTCAATGGGAGACTGTAGATATAAAAAAGGTTTAGTTAAGAAAGATTCCAGTGGTTATCTAAATATTAGTAAATGGTATGAAGTGTAGTATATATTGTAGGAGTGGATATTAGCACCTCAGTAATCCTGGGTCAGAAAAGAACCAGCAATTTACCTAAACTGTGTTGGTAAATTTAAATTATAATAAAATTAACAGTATTACTCAAAGTATAACTGACATCTTGTTCATTTTAGGTTGAGGGATTCAGATCTAAACATCCCAGAGGAGAGAGCCTCTGAGCTTGCCAAGAAGACTGAAAGAGAGCTGTTTCAACTTTATAAAGACACTGACCACAAATACAAGAACAAGTACAGAAGCCTGATGTTTAACCTAAAAGATACAAAAAATAATGTAAGTGCCTATTTATGCCAGGCTTAATTCAAATGTTTGCCATTATACCATCTGCATTTTGTAATTTGTAATTGTTTTCTTTTGCAGGTTCTGTTCAAAAGGGTTCTTAACGGGGAAATTTCTCCTGGTAACCTAATTCGCATGAGTCCGGAGGAGCTGGCCTCAAAAGAGTTGCTGCCTGGCGACAGAGAGAGAACAGACACGTATGTGATTCTTAATGTTTTCTGTTTGTTATTGCACACACTGACGACTTGTATTGACTTTCTTGTTGAGCTTTGAAATTAAAAGTGAATCTCAAGAGGTAATTTTTACTGTATGTTGAAAAGTTAGCATGTTTTTGGTCTGTTTTCTTGAAGTATGCCTGAATTTTAAGGAAGAAAAGAAAAACGTATATGTGTTTATTCTGTTTTAGACTATTGAAATGATTGAAAAGGAGCAAAGAGAGGTGGAAAGACGACCCATTACTAAGATTACTCACAAAGGTGAAATTGAAATCGAGAGCCAGGAGCCGATGAAAGCACCAGAGCCTGTAGAGGTAAATGCCAATGTTTAAAGCAAAAATAATTTTTCTTTTTCTTCAACATGGCCAAAAGCTTTCCAATGATACACCCTGAGCTTTTTCTTCTTCTTTGTTTTTAGCTTGAGCCTCTCCCCAAAGTGACTGAAGAAGTACCAGAACCCCCCAAAACCCCGGAAAGAAAAGAAGAGAATACAAAGGTTGAGAAAGACACTACAGGTCAACACAAGTCCCACTTATTTGATCTACATTGCAAAATCTGCACAGGTAAGAGCTGAAATTATTTCTTGATTGTGATCTTACTTAATCATGTTAACATTCCAACCATCCAACTTTATTTTATTTTATATTATAAGGTCGTATGGCGCCCCCAGTGGAAGAGGCCCAAACCAAGGTGGTTAAAGTTGCAACCACAGTAGTACGGAGGCATTCAGCTAAATCGGAGGAGGAGAAGAGCACGCCGCCTCCTCCAGTTGAGGACGACCTGCACCTCACCGTTTTGGAGGAGAGCTTCAGAAATGCCAAATCAGGCTTTGAAGCAAGGTGGGAAGCACTGCTTGACCTCATATGACTTTGCCTCTTGCAAGTTTTTCTCACTGTTGCTCTCCACTTTTTTGCTGCAGGTCAGATCATGCGGCTGGAAGAGATGAAGAAGCCGCTTTCCTTTCCAACTTGAAGTCCCTGTGGCGAGGATTCATTCACATGCACTCGGTGGCAAAACTTGTGACAAAAGCTTTTCCCGTCTCAGGCATTTTGGACAACTTATCGGAGGTAAAGTGGATACGGAAAAGCGTGTTCAGATTCTCTTGTAAAAAGTAAACACTACAGTGAAGTGCAGCTGGAAATAGGCATTCAGGTGCAGCCTATGAGGAGTGTCTGGATTAGCAGCTGTGCGCCCCTTACACAGCTCAACAACTCTCATGGAGTAACTTCAACACAAAAAAAGAGTCAGAAAGGCTCAAATCGTTTGACTGCCACACAAGTGGCTGTTGCTACATGTGAAGCAGGCACAATGACTGCAGAGACATGACCCAGATACTTGTAGCATCTATCACTGCTTAGAGATTTAATACTGTAAAATAATAATAATTAAAAAAAGCAGAGTAATAAAATTTTTATTGCTTTGTCAAATAAAAATTAAGTATCCAGCAAATAGCTTTAAGTCTTTAAATAATTTTTAAAAATCTGGTAAATTTGTGTTTCTAATTTTGTTGGTCTGTACTGTGTTAAATGTCTTTTTATTTACTCATTTATTTATTTATTTTCTCAATAGGACCTTCCAGACAGCATCCAAGTTGGTGGAAGGATAAGTCCTCAAACAGTCTGGGACTACTTAGAGAAGATTCGGGCAACTGGGACAAAAGTGAGTATTGGGCATCTTTTCTTCGTTTGGAATCGTGCAAAAGCTAAGATATGAGCTAATAATCTCCACCTACATTAATTTATCTTAAATATTTTGGTGCACATGGATGAAACGACAAGGGTTTTACTTCATGTAGAAGTTTTCTAAGTTGGATTCCAAATATTTTTGCCTGGAACATTTATTTTACAGATTCAAAGTTATTAGGAGAAATAAGTAAATCACAGACACACTGAAGGCTTTTGTAAGGCTTCAACTTGGAGACACAAGACGATTCAAGAACATCATTAGAAAATATTTCTCCTAGCTTTTCTGCTATGAGCGGTCGTTAATGGCTTATATTAATCACAGTTATGTCATTCTGTGTGTGAAAGACCAGTCCTGTTCCCATGAAACATGATCCTTAGTTATTTAGGACAAAGCCAAAATTATTGCAGAGATGACATTTTAAAGTTGCTTCAACATATTATATTAACAATTAGTACAGTTAGTACCTAGTATTACTAAAAAAAACAGTTTTTATTTGTATTCTTTGAAAGTGTAGATTCTTACCTTCTTTCTGAGATTGCCAAATGCCTGCCAACACTTTCATATTTCACTGGCAAAACACTCAATAAAACAAAAATGACTGTTATTTTTTTTAATGGGTCAGAAGCTGTGGCCTAGCTTAAAGTATATGCCTAATTTAATTATGCAATAATTTATAATATAATTAAATGTTTGTTTTTACCAACACATGCCTTTTGTTTCATTAAAGGAGGTGTGCCTGGTTCGTTTCTCCCCGGAGACAGAAGAAGATGAGATCTCCTATACTCTTCTTTATGCCTACTTCAGCAGCCGTAGGCGTTTTGGGGTGGTATCCAATAACCTGCGACAAGTGAAGGATATGTATCTCATTCCCCTTGGTGCCACAGAAAAAGTTCCTCATCAGCTTGTTCCCTTTGACGGGCCAGGTAATTTGGGCAATATAGCATTTGTAATTGTTTTGTTTTTATTTTGTAAACTTACTCATGCAACACTTGAAAATAATTGATATCTTTGATAGGTTTGGAAAGCAACCGTTCCAACCTCCTCCTTGGACTCATCATTCGCCAGAGACCAAAAAGAGATTTCCTCACTGTGGATGTGAATGAATCTACGAGGATTGTCCCAGAAACCAAGCCCATCACAGTTACCACAAAAGTTACAAGAAACACTGAGGAGGAGGAAAAATTATTCCTGTCTTCTCTGACCGCTCCTCTCAAAAAAGAGGCGGAAAAACCCCTCGATACTAACGAAGATGAGCCTATTGTCGATTCTTCTGAAGAACCAGCTGCAACAGAAGAGCCGGGGAACCAGGAGACACAAAAGCCACTTCGCTTTCTTCCAGGTGTGTTAGTGGGATGGGGCGGGGAATTACCTCCTCTGCCAGATGTCGGCGATAAACCTGTGACAACGGGACATGAGACCCTGAAGACCAAGCCTGCTCCCAAAACAGATGCATCAACTGGTGACTCAAAGGGTCCGACAGCTGGTGCCTCTTCTCGTTTTCTCATCAGGAAGAAAGAAACTAAATCTGTTAAAGCTGAACCGGAGCTGCCGTGTCCTTCTAACGTGTCTGCTTCCAACGTCTCCTCGGGAAAAGTCTCTCCGGTTGTGGTCCATCACACATCAATCACACTGAAAGATAAGCCCCCAGATGTATCGACTGAAGCGTTCCTGGTGAGCATGTCGACATATCCGAGTGGCACTGAAACCGGCGGTTCTGCCTCAGCAAACAAAAGCAGCTCTGGCCCATTGTCTGAATCTGAAAAGGAAACAAGTGAAGGGAATTCTCCGCTGCAGTCAGAATCCCAGGCTACTGCAGATCACACAAACAGCTCAAAAGCTCCTTTAAGTGGAATACTGAAAAAATCTTCAGCATATTCCTCAGAGAACGAAGATAAAACAGCAGTGCTACAAAAGGATAAAGCCTGCCTTCCTTATGTTTCAGGTCCCAAACCAGTCCCTGTGTCAAGCAGTAATAAAAAGGATCCACTGTTACCATTTCACCAAGGATATTTGCAGCTCTCACAGGCTAGGCACAAGCTGGAAGAAATAAATCAAACCACTTGTAAATCATTTCCCAGTAAGGATGATCCCAGCCTGAGTCATCCTGGTGCTGCAGTTAGTCAAAATCCAAATCCTCCTGAAGTCCAAGGACATCAAGAATTGTCGAACACAGAAGCCTCTGAGCCAGTCGCTGGCAGCTGTAACAACTTAGGTGCCACGACTTCTAATACTATGTCCAACTTGAACACGGAAGATCAGAATGTTAACATGCAGAGAGATCAGGATGCCACTTCAGAGGCCCTTCCTCCGCATCCCGAAAGCCTTTCAGAGCCAACCAGCCATATATCATCCGGGGCCAGAGACCAGAAACTTCTAAACGAGCGCTACACTGACCCCTGGGAAAGGCCGCGAAACACAGAAGACAAAGATCATTATGGGAGGCACAGCTACCACAAGGACTCGTACCACGAGAAAAAGAGCCGGCACCATGACAGGGAGAAAAGGTACGGCGACGACGACAAGTACAGGGAGAGAAGCAGGCACCACGGCCACTCAGAAGACCGCCATGGTGAGAGGAGGAAAGAGAAGCACCACAGCAACGATTACAGCAGCCATCACAAGGACAGACACAGGCACAGGCGGGACTCTGACTACGAGAATGGGCGTAGAAGTTCAAAAGACAGCTACTCGTCATAATACTGTTGCTTTGTTTTTTAAAATCCTGCCTAAAGAGTGTTTTGAGCTCTTAAGGACTTGAAGCGTGTTGATCACATGGCTGGTACATGCCACTTTTCTACACTGGCAATTGATAAAATTATTTTATATGACAATGAAGTTCCATTTTATGTTATTAATGGTGCAGCCAAATGAGATCCCAACTGTTTTTTTTTCTTTCTTTTAATTCAGACCAACAAAAGAATACTGGAACGGTTTAAGGATTTATCTCTTTATCTTGTTTATGTTGTGCTGCTGTACTGTCAGTCTCCTGGTCACATGCAAAAATGTGGGCGAATGAAGAACATAAGATGAGCTCCACATTTTAGCTTGAATGTTTAACACAATATTTAACTACGGAAAATCTAAACAGCAGCTTTGTGCTTTTTTTCTATTTTAATTTCTTTTAAACTGCTTCAATATTTTATAAGCTTTCGGTTGAGAAAGTGTGTACATTTTGGCTTGTAATATACACTAGAAATGTGTGCCTTTGCACTGTGTGTTTATGTACAGTTCATAATAAAACTAATCCTTTTGTATTGGTAATTATTACCAAAGGTGGCTTTTTTTAAGTTGCTACATTCAGTAAAAATATCCAAGTGTTAACACAAATGTTTAAAACAGAAATAAATAGTATGATCTGCTTTTATTTAAAACCAATTAAAACAGTGTTGCCCTGAGAAGAGTGATGGGTGGCGGTCCTTTAGTTTCCACACCATATCTGTTGGTGTTGTTCATGGGCAGAAATATTTGCCAATAGCTGACTTTATGTTTCTTGCAATTGAGGAAAAAGTAGCAGCAGCAGGAGTTTTTCTTCTACCAACTGAGCAGCATTTAGCTAAAAAATTGCAACATTTTAGGGAGGGACCATCCTTTGTTACGTTTTACTTTGTAATACCAGAGAAAACTGAGAATTTGAAGCCCAAAGCCTCAGTTTGGCAGACGATATTTACATTATTAAAACCATAATGTTTTGTAGCCTTGTTCTACTTTGATAGTGGTAACCAATCAATGCTGAGTTTTTTTTAAGGTTCCAGCTTTGGCCTTTGTTTGATAGTGGTCAGACAGGAAAACAGGTTGTGAGGAGTGGTCATCAGGCAGGATCTCAAACCTGTGATGGCCACATTGAGGACTGAGGCCTCTGTATATGTACCCATATACAGAGGCTTTACCACTGTTCACAGACTTTACCACTGTTCCCATCGATGCAAAGTTTTAAGCTTCAACTTTGCTCTGCTTTCCCTCAGTAGAGATATGGAGAAGGAACACTTGGTCACTTGTGTTCAAGCAAATGACACCAATTTAATGCATTTATGCATCGAGATGCAGCCAACAACTTGGCACTTGGCCTTAGTTTGAACTAAAGTTCAAACTAAGGATCAAACTGGGAAAATGTTAGGTTTTAGTGACAATGTGAAATTGTTCTTTTTTCCAAAAGCGCTGATTTGAACATTGTAACTACTGAATTTTCACTCACTACTATCCAACAAAGAATGCAAAAATATCCAGTAAGTGCCAATAATTTTGGAGGAAAGTGGCTTGTTTATGAGACAAGTCCAGGTAATCAGTCAAAACCAAGTTTTGTAGAATATCAAGGGAATTTATCTGAACTCCAAATACCTCATTAGTTGCCTTTAGGATGTGGTGGAATGAGAGACTTCAATTCTGAATGTTCATCCTAGAAATCTTTAGGAATTGTGTTATAATGTTATGGCAAAATGGGCCAAAATCTCCTAAGAATGTTTTTAACAGTTTGTTGAATCAATGCCACGTAAGGCAGTTCTAATGTTATAAAAGGGATTCAACCCATGAATAGCAAGGTGTACATAATGAAATGGCCAGTGAGTGCATGAATGGCCAATCTCTGGAAAGATACTAAATTCTTCCTGGGACAAAAAATAAAGTGAAATAGAGAACTTCAAATTCTTTAAATATGGTTTATTCCACCGATTTTTTTGTGTTTTGAATGCAACTCAGTCAAATCACTATTACTCTATAAAACTATATACAGTCTTCAATAAATAATGGTAGAACTCCATACACTCATGTTGCCTTTCCTCTGGCTTTTGTAGATGTCCAAAGTTAAGAGTTTTACTATCATTCAGTGCCTTCAAAAATATTAAAGCCTTCACTGTTTTTATGAAATAGCACCGGGTTCCCATCTCCAAACAAAAACACATTTCTGATACTTCCTTCAAAACTCTTTGAAAACATCCCAGAGGTGACCACTGATACATTTCTGTAAAATTCAAACCCGCCAAAGTAAGCCACACCCCCAGAGTTTAAGGCTACATATCGTTCAAATGGGTCCAAATCTTCAAACAGGATTTCTTCATTGTTGAGAAACACTTGAATAACAGTTTTGTTTAGATTTAAAGATACGCTATGCCATTTTCTACAGCAGAAATTGTGATTTTTTAAAGTTATTGGAAGGGTAAGTCTTTCTCCAAGATTAACTGCAATTTTCAGATTTCCTTCATCAAGTCCAACTGCAAGGTAGTCATCATCTTCGTGTTCGGCCAACCCTATCCACACTATCAAACCGTCACTTGAACCGGCATAGACGCTAAATGAAACCTGTGTGAATTTTAAGTTTCTTGTGTTAAATCTCTGATCTTTGTATTTAATGTGAGAGTTTCCAACAAACCTGAATATGTCTGTGGACATTCTAGTGTCGCAATGTGTTCCTCCCCATCCTAAGAGACAAATACATTTGTACGAGAGCACAGTAGAGGGAGCACATATTGAGCCATGTCTGCAGTTGTGGTTTACACAGCTTACAGACTGGTTGCACAGAGATCCAGTCCACAGTGATGGACATGTACATATGAATGACTCAGTCCCTGTAACTTTACACTGACCTCCGTTATGACACACTTTGTATCCACAGACTGTGCCGTCCCAGTCCTCGATGTTTGCTCCACCAATAGCTCCTGTCTCTGTTAGCTCAAGTTCTCGACCATTGATTGTAAGTTCTCTCAGGCCACCAGTAAAGCTCATTGGTTCATGTTCAGTTGCTTCAGGAGAAACAAAGCTCAAAGTGGACACGCCTCCAACAAATATGTTAGTTGCAACATCGAGTGTAGACATCCCTTCTGTCCTGTTTTCTCTAACCTCCTCGCTGTCCAGGCTGAGGAAGCCTTGGTGACCAGTTCGGCCAGCCTTCACCACATGCCATGTCCTGCCATGCAGGTCCACTGTCTGGATTGACTGCAGTACATGGGTGCCATCACCTAAATTGTATCTCAACTGGACAAATCCAGATGTCAAGGAGAGACAGAAGAAATCTCCTGGAAAAAAAAAAGCATTTATATTATTAGCTATCATTATTTATTTTTTGTGTTTTACAAAAGGGTTCAAATTACCTTATTTCTAGGTATAATTGTATAATTCTTCTTAATAAAGCACAAAAATGTTTAGCATTTATCACTTATTGTGAATGTAGACTTTGCAAATGTTGACTTATAAAGAGCAGGATAATTTCTTGGTTGACTAAGATAAACAGAAGTAAGTTAAGGATAGTACTAATGTTTAAAGTTTGGATAGTGTTTCTAGATGCAAGTACGTCAAAGTACTTAGCAGAATTTAACTTCAATTTGAGTAAAGATGAGCAGAAAAAGATGAATATTTGATAAACCATAAATAATGTTAATACCAAAAGACATTGTTATGACATACTTAATGAACAGAATTAAGGAGCACATATTGAGTCATGTCTGCAGTTGAATGGGTGAAATAGCACAAAGTATGCAGGAAGAAGGTGATCTTTAACTTTAGATTAAATGTCATCACCTGCTCTGGCACCAAGATGCTGTGCAGAATAGACAAGGATGCCATCAGGTGACAAAGCCTGGAACTGCAGTTCAACAACAGTCCTGTGCCGAATACTCATTGGAGGAAATGACATCCAAGAAGACTGGTTAGTACTGAAGAATGGGTCAGTGATCCTCACAGCTGAATGGAAAAGACAAGGTAGAAGTTAAATTTAAGAAAGTAACACACAGAAGACATTTGCTTTATAAAATATAAACAACATGCAGTTCCTTGAACGACACTCATACCCCTTGTACTTTTTAAATTTATGTAACATTACATCTGCAAACATTAATATATTTTACAGAAATTTGATTTGATAAATCAATTCAAAATACTTTTTGAAATGGAATAAAAATCTGAAATTCTGCTCTGAATCTGTAATTGCCCAACTTTTAACAACTGGATATTAAAGTTCTTTTCAGCCACTTATTCATTTGGGAGATGTCTCTACCAGCCTTGCACATCCTTTGATATAAAATTTGGTCAATTTTCTCTACAAAATAAGACAATGAGTTTTAAAAAAAACTTCCATCCAGTATTTTTCTCTATAACTCTGAAAATATTTTTCTGAAGAAAAACATTCCCACAGCATTATGCTGACACTATAAAGTTTTACTGTGAATTGTGTGTTCAGGATGATGTGCAGAGCTATTTTTCCATCTTTTTCAAAAAGGCCAGATTTGAGGACTGTAGAGTTAACAAATTATCCTACCTGAACCGTGGATCTCTGCAGCTCCTCCAGAGTAAGCAGCTTGTTGGCTGCTTCTCTGATCAATGTTAACTTTGCAAAGCCTGCTTTTTTTCCTAAATGCTCAGGAGGGAAACTCTCTTTATTAAAGACATGACTTCTGTAGGCAATTAGTTGCATCACTGTAAAGGAGTCAAAATACAAATGGATGATAATTTTTTATATAAAAACTCTCCAATTAGGCATAACTTTTTGTTGTTTTTTCACATAAAGTCCCACAAAAAGATATATTGCCATTTTTGGTTGTAGTGTAATGTGGAAAAGTACAAGGGCTATAAATACTTTTGCAGGAGGCTTTGTAAAAAAATAAATAAATAAAGATTGATAGGTTCTGTGTTACAACCTGTCTCACAGTGGAGTCCTGCAGTCCCCAAGGGGCACTGGCAGGTATATCCATTCGGCAGAGGGATGCAGGTGGAGCCGTGGGCACAGAGAGGAGGGGGACGGTGTTCAGGATCACACACAGACACGGTCTCAGTGCAGAGGGTTCCTTTCCATTCGGGGGGGCATTGGCAGCTGTATATGGGAACAGTCGAGCACATTGTAACACCTGTAAATTCTGCCATTCCCTTTACTTATTTCCTGAATAGAAATATTACCACAACACCTTTGTTTTTGCTCCCATTTTGCCATGAGCTGAAGTCAAACATCCAGACCTTTTTCGTGCACACAACAGATGTGTTTTTTCCAAGTACTGTTCACAAATCTGTCTGGGTCTGTGATGGTGAGCACTTTTCTGAGATAATCCATGTGGCCTATCAAGATGCTGATTACACAGTATGATTGCTGCACAGGTGTTCCTCAGGCTGGCCACAGTAAAAGACCGCTGTGAATCGGGCAGTTTTGTCACACAGCACAATGCCACAGATGTCACAAGTTTTCAGGGTACCTGTGACCTGGCATAAGCCATCTCCAAAAACGTTTTAGAAAATTTGGCAGCACATCCAAACAGGCTCACAACCACAAACCATGTGTAACCACACCAGCACAGGACCTCCTCAGACAAGTTTGAGAACAATATTTGAGAGAAATGGGTTTATTTTGCATGTGGAAAACATTTGGATGCATGAGTTCAGCTCATGACAAAATGGGAGCAAAAACAGTGCATTTATACCTTTGTTCAGTATAATAAAAATCTAGTCATTACAAAATGGAATAACTACAAAATATAACCCAATGAATCCCAAAGACTTTTAACTCACTAGACAGATGAACCAGAGTCCACACACGTCCCTGCATTCCTGCAGTGAACATGAGCACAGGGGGTGACTCCACATTGACCCACATTACGCCCAAAGGCTGGATGCCCTGCAGGTTGCCCCAACGCTTGAAACTTCCCATCTCTCCTGGTCCGAAACTGAACATCAAAAATGCACCCTGTGAAAAGGGCCAATACAGATGTTAGAGAGACATTTTTTTATTTTAAGCAAGTGGACATAGGTTAAGATCCAAAGTGTAATCCAAATACAGATGGGAACAGTACAAAGCACTTGCAGTGGGCGCACAGGTTAATTGTTACACCAACAAGGATTCAGGGAAAAGGGGGAAGACGGGAAAAGTGACTAATACAAGAAACAAAAACATGTGTAACAACAGATACAGAAAAAAAAAAAATATTGTTAACAATACCTTAAACCAGGGGTCGGCAATCCAACATGCTGAAAGAACCATTTTGGACCAAAAAAACAAATCTCTCTGGAGCCGCAAAAAATTAAAAGCCCTAAATAAGGTTAATAATGAAGGGAAAACAGACTTTAAGTGTTTATATTAGCAACATTAACCTATTATCAAAATGACTAAGTGCATACATAATTAGCATTCATGATGAAATGTTTATTTTCCCTGCAGTGCGTCCTGGACAGAATGACGCACCACATGACTTTGTTGTATAATGATGCTTTAAGTTTACCTTCCGTTACAATATTACAATGTTTTGTGGCATTGACAAAATTAAAGAAATGCAATAAAGAAATGTGATATTTGACGGAACGTGCATAACGTGCCCCTTATCTGGTCAAAAACGGAGTGCGAATAAACACAACCTGCAGTTATAGAATAAAACAGTAGCCTTATTACTTATTGCTCAGTCTCATTCTAAATAAATACTGACAAAAATTTCTAATCAATTTATAAAAAACAACCACTTTGTTACTAAATAGATGTCCTTATCACAGGATTGTGTTCTTATGTGTTTAATGTGACTTCTGTTTACGGGCATCACTGGACAGCCAGCATGTAAGATGTAACTTTAATCATGACGCAGCAGCTAATGTGACATACCTTCCCTGGAAATGTCTTTCCACATTACCGTATTTTTCAGACTATATGCCGCTACTTTGTCCCCACGTTTTGAACCATGCGGCTTATAGCCTGGTGCGACTTATGTATGTACGTTTCCAGCTATTAAAAAAATAAATAAATAAATTGTAGGTGCGGCTTATAGTAAGGTGTGCTCTATAGTCTGGAAAGTACAGTACTCTTTTTGTTATTTGACAACTTCTCGCTACAGAGCAAACATTCAGGTAATCCTTCCACATTGGCAATGAATGCAAATTATTTGGTTCAAGAATTGTAGAATCTCTCCTCGGCTTTTTTTTCTTTTCCCCTTTGTTATCCATGGCCCACCACCACACACCCGTCGGTTTGTTTACAACAGCCACCTGCCTGGCACACCGCCAAGCTGGAAGGAATGTGTGTCACAGGCTATGATGCAAATCTTCGTTGACAGAAATTTTGAAATTTAATATTTATTCTACACATTTTTGTAACATTGGAAAACGATAAGAAGGATTGTGTCATGTTTGTCCTCCTACAAAAACCATATTGAAACAAAAAATATATTTCCCACCCCCGTCTTTGTCCATTTTCCAACATTTTTGAAAAAACATCCAGAGAGCCACTAGGGCAGCGCTCTGGAGCCGCGGGGTGCCGACCCCTGCCTTGAACATACGTGATTTGGTATGTGCAAAACAGATTCCACAATGACATGATTTAATCAACAAAAATGAAGCCAAAATGGCGAGGTTATTGGGAAAATAATAAAGTTATTATAATAATAACACACATAAAAGTCAAAATAAATTATCAAATAAAATAAAACAACATATATTGAAATAAATAGACAAAAATAAATACATGCGAAATAGTCGATTATTATTAGTAGTAATATTACCATGTTTGTAGTTATTAAATCCGCTCATTTGCACCACAAGTCTAACTTTTAATTTGACGGTCCTCTAAGAAATCCTCTCCATCTGTTATCAAGCTTATCTATCTCCACGTTTGCTTTTTGCTATTACAATTTAATTTTAGCAAGATAATATTTATTTTAGCCTGCACCTCCAGCGCTCGGGACCTTCTATAAATAAAAAGGGCCGAACTCGACACTCACAGTCATCTGCCCATGCAGACTCTTTTCTCTCAGCTGCATTAGTCATTGGCATAAACAGGATGCCTGGGAAATGTCATGCTCATTCATGAATATTCATGGCATGATGCTGTCTGCTTGGCAGATTCAAGTGGTTGTTGTGATGCAAACACACAACGTCAAAAAACTAAATGGAAAATTAACAAGGAAGATTTGAAAAGACGGTGTGCTTCGATTTAGCAGCGTACCTGTTCGTTCAACCAAGAAACTCAAAGAGTTCGGTTTAGCAGTTCAGTTGCATGCTGTTCTTTCAAAGGTTGTGAATAATTTGCACTGTGACACAACATAACCCAGATTCAAAACAGAACATTTTCCTAACTTAATCTTAATCTACTGAGGTTTTATGTGACAGACCAACACTAATCATTGCATAATTGTGAAGTGGAAGGTGTAGGATGCATCATTTAACATCTATGTCTAATAATTTCTGGGAATGAGATGAAATGGAAAAGGAAGAAGAAAGCTATTTTTGGAAAAAAAAAGCAAACCAAGTCCTATTTACAATTTGTCACAAACCACAAAAGGGACACAGCAAACATGTGGGAGAAGGTACGCTAATCAGATGAGACCATCTATGTACGTTGGAAAACTAACATTACATCACTGTGAACACACTATCCTCATTCTAAAACTTGATAGCATGAGGCAGTCTCATACTGAGGGAATGTTTTTTAAAGGGGGCACAGAAGCTGGTTAGAGTTGATGTGTGGAGATAAAGTAAATGCGCAAACATTTTTAATCAAACATTGAGGCCCACTAGATGTGACACTATCCAAAAGATGTGCAGTTGCAATTGCACTGAAAAGTGGTTCTACAAATTATTGACCTATGGAGGACGAAGAAAAATGCATGGCATGATTTTTGTATTTCTTTGGAAACATTTTGGACTATATATATTTTTCTCCATCAACTGCAAAATCCATTTGTAGTTGCAGTGTGACAAAATGTGAAAAGCTTCAAGCAGTACGAATACTTTTACAAGTGACTGTATTTTGAATCAGCAATAGAAATGGGAGGGCAATCATTTCTGTTTTTGTTTATTTGATCAGCAGTCTAAACAGAGCGACTTTCTATCCCCTGCTGCAGTAGCCACACAGTCTGCTCTTTCATTTTCCAGCAGGGGAGTGTGGATCTGTTGATAACCGGGACTGAAGTGCATTATCAGTGTGTTCACTGCCAGCCATCATGATTAGGGCTTGAGGAAGGTCACACAGATCTGATTAGACGCTCATGAGTTCTCATTACATCCTGAGTAGAAAGGTTACGGTTCCACCGGTGTGGCCCTGCTCAGGTAGCGCTTTCCAGCAGGCGATAGTGACACAGTTAACACAGCAGGAAAAGAACAATGTCTTACTTTGGTTGATTTGATTTTTGCCTTGTCTGGAGAACAGGGGAAGAATTCTAGATGACAAAGAAGAAAACATACAGAGCACTCTGGTCCCTTATGACTAAAAAGCTTTTGTTCCACTCAAATTGATCAGCCGTGACTTTTTTATAATGACAAGCTTCATTGCTGTGGTGCAGCGATTGCCAAATAGGGTTATGGTACTATTCATAGCAGTTGTCATAATTACAGTGGTGGCATTTTTTGCTGCACAGCACTTCACATTAGTAGGCAAAATGAATACCCTCCAAAATCAGTTCTCACAGGGGGTCACGAGGGAGAGAGCATAAATGACGCTGGTGTTGACAAAAGATTATTTGGATAGTGCCCTTGTTCAAGTGACTTATCAGTAGTGGAATGAATTTACACACAACACACTGTACAGGGTGTGAAGCAATTACAGAGTGCAGATACAATCAACCTCAAAGCTCTGTTCTGGCCTGTAATTCCCTTTTCATTACAGACCTTCCCTCTGCTTGCACAAAGACAAAGATCCTGGGAGAAAGTCCAAGCCCCAGTGCTCCTGCTGCAGATAGCAGCTTTTGGGCTGTAATAAAGCCATTGAAGTCTTACCTTGAAAGCCTTGACGGAATCTGGAGCCAAGTGGCAGCAGTTCAGGGGTGAACTCATTATATCCACCTACAAAGAGCTGGTTGAAAACATTGAGGCCCACTAGAGGTCCAGGAGAATATCCTGTTCTGTTCCGCTGCCCATCAACCTGAGGAAGATGTATAGTGAAACATCAATATTCACACTGAAGCCTTGCATCTGTAGGCGTCAGGAGTAGGAGGACAATTTCACAATCTGCTGAACCTGACGAAACGTACAATCTCACATTCATCACTCAGTCCGTGTCCACTTAATAGTCACCCTCTCAGGTTTTTGCCTCTAAACAGACTTTTATAGGACACTGAGTCACCAACACTCTCAAACCTTGTTTTAGACAAAAAGAAAAAAAAAATCACTGCCTGCTGATTTTTACACTAAAGTCAGATGATGTAAACATTTTTCACTGGTTACTACAGTGAATTGACTTGTTCAGAAAAGAAAGTAAACGCTTTACAAGAAAACACAACAGCATAACAAACACATCTACATCATTTTGACTATATGAGCATATTTCAGTTTATGTGCTCTTGTCATGTTTCAAGTTTAACAAAAAGCAATAAGTTAATGAGCTAAGCATTCACAATACGGAGTCATATAGTAAGGCATTTAAATTTTATTAAGTATGCTTTATATTTGACCACAGTTACCATGAGAAACTGGTGGGGGACTGGAATCAAACATTTTTCAGTCTGAAACTTGAAAATCCCCCAAAATGACCACTGAATGCACAAAAGGTAACATCTATGAAATACTACATTCTTTGGAGTGGAAGTTATTATTGAGGAACGAAAACTAAAGATTAAATATTTTTAGTATTAGTCTGTGTTTCAAAATTAAGTGAGACAAAGACTTGAGATGTGAGAAACTAATTAAAAGTAAATCAGTGACATAATGAGACCTGAAATATTTTATTTTACAGTTTTTAATCATCATATTCTTTTATAAAGAAGTTTTTTACTAAAAAGAAAATTATCTTCTACTAAGACAGACAATGAACAAATGTTGCACAATGAACAAATCGCTGTAAAAATGAAAGAAATACACAACAATATAACAAAGCATTAAATTACCTTCAGCCACCCTGTTCTTTTGGACCTTCCAAAGATAACAGTGTGAATGCTGATGTTATAGTTGAGTCGATCACTGACTATGGTTGCTATTCCTGACCCGAGGTTAAATCTGTGAACAACTCTGCCGCTTCGTAGTCCTAAAACAAGGAAGTCATCCCCATCACTGCCTGAAAATATGTGGACATGGAGGTCATTAGTAATGATCAAAAATATAAAGTAAACATCCTAACTTAGACATAAATACATATTGCATTCTTCATATGATCACTGGTAATGGTAAAAATGTGTATTAAACCTAGAAAGAAAGTATTCCTTTTAATTTCAGACAGAAAAAATATGTGCTGAATTTAGGTCCTTGTTCAGCCTTGTTTGTCACTGTTCCAGTTGTTTTAAATGTAAATTATTGCTCAGACTGTGGATAATGGACATTTTTTGAGAGAATTTTATTGAAGCCATTTTATGTCTCCAGACACATCTTTCCTACTTGAATGGCTCTGCTGATTTAATTAAAAATAATTACTTCTTAATAGTTTTTTCTTACCAAATAATGTATTCACATTAGAAGTTAGATTTTCCAAAACTTTCAGCATGGATGCCAATAAATATGGAGGCACTGGCTCCATGTTATTGCTTTTGTAAAGTGTGTGTGTTGCTTGAGCCCACATCAGATAATTAGTACTACTACATTCCTTGATGATGCTGACAAAAGATGTCACTTCATTAGAGCAGTTATCCTGTGAAATGTTCACATTTAATCTATTCTTATGTTGTGCCTTTGTTCCAAGCATACAGTCACAGCACACTCTCTTCACAAGTGTTTCATTATCCGCATTGCTTTTGTGCTCTTTTGCCTCCACCTTGATGAACTGATCTCTCAAGAGAAAACAAGTGCAGAGGTCTGTAAGACATAATTTTTTTATCCTTCTTTTTTATTTCAGATGAAATATGCTGCTGACAACGGCGCAGCAGTTACCTGCAACCAAATTTGACCCCACGGAGAAAAAAATACAAATTTATTGTGAGAGCTGCCAACAGCTTCTCGCTTCAAAGCGTGTCTGAAGTTATTAATTTCAAAACTTTCAGGATGATTGGTTTACATGTTCGGTTTATGTGAGTCGCAACAACTTTGCAGCGCGCAAGTCAGAAACAATAAAACATCAGCTGGAAATCCCATGATTTTTTGTAATGTGAAAATGATCATCACTATCAGACAAAAAACCCTTAGGGAGGAGGTATCTTTGTTTAGAGGAGAGGAGACGTAAAGTGCCTTACTTAGTACATTACCATACATTGGAGATTACCAAAATGGCTTATATAGCCTAAAAATGGATCAGTTTTCTATCTTCACTTGCTGGCTGGATTCCTTTTAAACACCTCTATAGGTGACAGGGTTCAGCTCACCTTGTCCCTTTTGTCCAGCAAACAGAATCAGGTTGTCTCTGACAGCAGATGAATTATTTGCGAGCGTGAACCTCAACTTGAACTCGTAGAAGAAACTGAGGCTGGGGATGGAGGTGTAGGCCACAAACGATGTGTAGCCAAACTCATCAGTTCCACTGAATCTGGCACGAGTTATATTGATGGCTGAAAAGAAGAGAGGGAGAAGAAAAAAAAATCTCACCAGCAGCTGTGAGGTCTTCTCTGCTCGAGTAGGAATCTAGCAAGAGGTCTGATTCATGATCTGCTTCCTGATTTACCAAAAGATGGCACTATTGCCCCATATTACAGACCCTGGCTGAAAGAAACATGAATTTTCTTTTCTGATGCTATTAGATGATGACCTGTTTTCAAATACTACCACCTCCTCACTCCTATTCTATTTTCATCAGTGGCTGTTTAGAAGAGATTCTGGCATACAGGCTTCACTTTAAGTGCGATGTTCACAAGGGTAGCACAATAATCCAGATGATTTTCAATTACAATCTTCAATTTATACATTCAGAATGCATGGTTGATTCAGTAATGTTCCCCTCTGCCTTTTATCTGAGCACACCCATCTACTTGATTTTACACATGGGACTCAGTGTAAATTTGCCCACGCTCAATCAAAATATCATGCTGCCATGTTTAGGTTTTTGTTCATCAATTTTCTTTACATCATTGCAGGTCCAGACTAAAAAAAAGAAAAAAAAACTACAAAAAAACCCAAACTGTTCCATCTTCTCCGTGCGGAAGCTCCTTGCATGTTCTTCTGCAGCCTCGGGCGATGGCTAAGAGTGCTTCAGAGCACCCTCTGTGACTGCCCTCGGCTCAGTTTGGCTACTAAATTATTAATAAAGCTGCAAATGCTCCGGTTATTGTCTGCTAGAGCAGTTTGCCTCAGTGAATTGTCATTGAGCTTCTTTATCTGCAAACTGGGCTGTGTTTAATTAGATCACACACAGATGCTGATACATATCAGCATATGTGCAGATATACATCATGCACATATGCATGATGGCAGAGAGGCGCAACCTCTCTGCCATTAAGTTCTTTGCACTCATGACATCAGAATAATAACAACATCAACACTCTAAAATTAGCTAAATAAACTGTTTTTTCCCCTTGCATTTATAATATGAATATAAATTTCTAATCAGACCTGATTTTGGTTTTAAGGTGACAGCATTTAAACGTAATTGCTTTTCTAACGTAAAATGATTGATGTGCAACAAATAGCTTATGTAAATGAAAAAGCAAAACAACTCCTCCTGAACTACTAATAGTTGAAAATCCTTGTCATGGCGCAGTGTTCAAATTTTTTTTACAAAGGCTTCCATAAATCTTAATCTTGCTTGATTTATTCTCACAATTTAAATTAAAATAATTTAAATCCTCTATCTACAGCGAATTTAAAAAACTAAGGTTTCAGAAAAATACTATGGGTAATTTTTGAAGTCTTTGGAGGATCTCACTGTTTTTTTTAGGTCTGCACTGTATTTAGGTCTGTCATCCATCCATCTTCCTATGAACTCTGAAAGATTTTCCTATCCCTACTGAAGAAGAGCAGAACCACAGCATGATGCTGCCTCTACTATGCTTCATGGAATGGATAGTGTGTACAGTGTTTTTCTCCACAATAAGAGTTTTGCGTTCAGGTAAGTAAGCTGAATCATTTGACCAGAGCAGTTTCTCCAATAAGTTTGCTGTGCCCCCTACATAAGTTGTAACAAATAATATTTTATGGGGTTCTTTCACCCTTTCAACAATTCTCCCACTCTTTCTCAATGGGTAAATTTGTACTATCCTTTAGCTAAAGGATAGTAGCTAACTAGTTAGCTAGCTAAAGGATAGCTAACTACTATCCTTTAGCTAAAGGATAGTACAAATTCATGAGGCTGTATGTAATTTGTGAAAAATTACAACTATGGATTTTTCTGTTGACAGATTCTTCCGTCTGAGCTGTTGATCTCTGCAGTTCCTCTAGATCTACTGTGATCATTACATGATTATCACTTTAGGTAGATGACTGTGTCCTGATAGGTTTGCAGTTGTGCCATAATTTTTCTTTCATCAGATGATAGACGTCCTCTATGAGATGTTTGGTTAATTTTTCCCTGTCTTGTCTGCTGTGCTACCTGGTCTCTATATTGCTGTTTGTTTACTAATGATGTCTAACAAATGTCTAAGGCTTTCACAGAACAATTGAATTTACATTAAGATTAAATGAATCTGAATGGTTGTTGTTTATTAATCAGGGGACTACTGAAAGCAATATAACTGAATTTTATTTGGCAGTATCAGACTGAAGGAGGTGAAAAACAATTTTTTATTGGAGAAAAATTACAAAAAATACATGTAAACATAAAAAAAAATTACTTAGCATTTCACAAACTATCGCATTAAAGCTATGCACTGTCATGATGCAATCACAAATTTCAAAGTATGAAAAAATTTAAGAGGTATGGCCTCTGACTCTTTATTTTACATGTATTAGGAGGGAATCAGGATGCATCACAAAATGACCCATAAGATGTACCTTTTGGACAGCAGATGTAAACTGCTATATCCAGTCAGACCTTATTAAATATTATTTCCACTTTGCTGTGCATTTGTGTTATATAGTCCAAAGCGGCAGAAGCTGCAGAAGTAAAACAAAATGACATGCAGCTCAAGATTGTGAAATGAGTTCTGACATAAAACTGCTTGTACACAATGTGCATCTTTTTTTCTTCTCCCCCACAAAGAAGGTAAGGCTACAAATGCTTTCTAAAAACAACCCTGAATAAAAAACATTTTTTTATATAATAAAAGGTTAAAAAAAACCAACACCATAGTAAATCAATACTAATCAGAGATGCTGATGCTTCCAAAACTTGAACCAAACTGGAGCGTTTGTTAATGTAGTGTATAAAATAAACAAGCTTAGCCACCCTTGGGCAGAATACATAATTTGTTGATCTAAGAGGTAAAAGAGGTGAAACACTGCTATCCCCCACAGCAAAATTACCATAACATATTAGCACTGTTCAATGCTAATGCACAGCAGTTGTATTTAATGTTGTGGGCATGATTCAGAACATGACAGACCTGAATTGACTTGAACTCCTTCAAGGGAGGAAGTAATAATTCAGAATTATCAGCTTATAATAACTCCAGAGGTGATAAATCCCTTCTGTGGTAACACCAAGCAAACATTGACTCCTTGAAATAACTGATGGAGAATCTGAAAATGAAGCCATCAAAGGGGTACAAATAAGGTTATAAAATATATCAAAGTGCTTCGGGCAACAATTCTCAATTCTTTGAAATATCATGAAGAAAAGGCAGTTAAAGTAAAATGAAAATCCAGAAAAGATCTGCAAGAGCAGCACGACTCCCAGGCAAACCTGCACTTCCACCAAGAAAAACATGAAGTAAAACTCTAATTATGATGTTCTGGATTGTGATTGAACAGCCAGGGTTCATATTATCGACATTATCTGTGATTTCATTATAAAAACTACATTGTACAAAAGAAAATTGAAAATTAGAACTGCAAACAGAAGAATATTAACTGAGCTCATAAAGTTTTAAGAGACAGAAACACACCTGCTAAAAAAAGAATGTCTCATCCAATGCAAGGCTCATTTTTTGAGTTCCTTTGCTTAAACAGACCCAAAATCAACAAAATATGTAACTGAACAAAGCATTTTAACAAGATAATACTGTATTTTCATAAAACAATGTTTGACAACCTTGAAGAATGTTTTCGCTATCTAACAGCTAATTGGTTGTTGTGTGAGTGTGGGTGTGTGTTTGTTTTATTATGCCGAATCCTGAAGATTATTTACTTGCATTTACTTTTTCCTGCTTTGTTGATCTATTTCTGCTCGACTGGAAACATTTGATATTGAAAACAGATTTTTGGCTTGTAATTAGCAAACAGGACAAATATTCAGTTTTAGTGATGCAAATCTGTGAAAACCTTTAAGAGAGATCTGTATAGTGTACTGCAAAATCCCTTGAATTTCACATTGCAATAGCAAACTCCTGTGTAGTTAAGTGGGATTTTATATAATAGACCAACATGAAGAGTTCTAGTATCTCCACTGATAATTTAGCAACTACAATGTTTCATAGGAGGAGAATCTGTTCAGAGTGGCCTGTAGTGCTAGTTTCCCACCTCTTCTGTTGGCCAAAAGATTCAATTGCCAATCTACCCAGACAACCTGTTCAACTTCTTGTATGCTGTGTTCTCTGCATGGCTAATGGCAAACTACCTACTGGACTTCTCATGACTTTCTTTCAAATGACTTTCTTTTTATCACTCTTCTATTGAGATCAGATATGTTGTGTGAATGGCTGATAATTCTCCCCACATGAGAAGTGAATCTTTGCACATCCTGCACATCCACGTAAGTTGCCATAAACATCCAGTTTCAGTGGATGTGCTTGTCTTGGTTGATTTGCAAGTTGTGCTATACCTTTTTGGATTTTGTTTAGGAGTATTAAAGTAAAAGGGACTGAATACAATGCAAACAACAATTTTTAGAATTATTGGCAAAAAATCTGGACTTTTTTCAATTCCAATTAAAAACTATAGTATATGAAGAGTTTAAATACTTTTGTACAGGACTCAATATTAAGATATGTGTATATTTAATACAGAGTACAAATAGAACTTGTAATTCTGATACTGAATATTTTCCAAATGTCTGATGATTTATGCTTTTGAGGCATCCCGCCTTCAAGTCCTTGCCTCTCATTTTCCTATCTTGCTCCTTTGTAGTTTCTTGTGAAATGTGTAACTCATGGTTGCATATAAGAACAAAACAACAAAAATATTACTTGTAAAGGAAAGACTTGCAGCTGTTTCAAATGTCCTGGCAAATGAACAGTGTAAGCTCTCTTCTCCAACAGGAGAGAAGAAGAAGAAGAAGAAAAAAAAAAGACAGCTAGGCTCCCATGTAATTACTGTTGCTATTTTGCAAAGGCACCACACAAAAAGTAGTGCAAAGTTCCAAGAACAAAAGAGCCCCAGGAGGCAGGGGGAGTGATCACTTTTTGACTTTGATCTAATCTGATGTTTCAGGATTAAAATTCAAATGTCAGCCATGTACTTAGTGTGAAAATAGAAGGTTAGGTTTCAGTGTTTGGCAAGTGGGTGCTGGGATACTGACGGGGGCTGCGCCATGGCTGAGCGACTTATATGCCAAGCACCCTGCTGCTGCTACAGTCAGTCTAGTCAAGCAAAACCTTTTGTTTCTGCGTGTCACGACCTGTGAAGCCTACAGTTTTTCTTTTTGTTTTTTTTTTAATGGCACTGCTTCGGGGCTGGGTTAAGGATTATAAAACGGCATATGAAATACAAAAAGTGTAAAAACTTAATGTGGCAGTCATTTATCAGCTATTAAATGCCTGCATAATAATACTGCACCACAACTTTATAATCATGTTTGCAAGCTCTATATAGCTGGTGTCAGTCATACACAAGTACACACACAGAGAAATAATGTCTTTCACTGGAGATCCGGTTAGAGGAAATAGATCTTAAAAACTTTAAATAGTCTTTTAAAATATTCAGCAAAGCAGCCATGAGTTTGATTATCTGACTCCTCTGCTGGAGGAGGACGTTTCTGCCTGCTCAGCTCAATTCAGTTTCATTAATCCTTTTTATTCAACAACAGACTCTGATTATACCAACTGCTCAAGGCTTTTATCCACCAACTGTTTGCAGAGCCAACTCTTAATGAATTTGTATCTGCTTTAACCACTCTGCAATGTTCTGATACAACCTATTCCATGTTTATCACCTACTTTGGTCGCAGAGTAGCCCCTGTCGTCCAGAGGGGCATAAACAAACGGCCTCCAGCTGTGACTTTGGGATACATGTAGCTCCGTGGCTGCATGGTCCGCTCTCGCAGGCGCTGAGCTGGCATAGTCGGCCTGTGTGGAGTGGCGGGCACTCGCAGAACCAGTTCTCGGCATCACTGTTGTAAGCAGAGATATAGGTTTAGCTGCTGCGTTCTGCACTGGCTTACAGAACAATGCTGGGGAAAAAAAAAAGAAAAAAGGATGAGATAAATAAACTATCAAGAAAACCCAGATCTGAGTGGATGGTGAAAGCAAATGTGTCCAGCCAGAGGGAATGAAAGTAAAAATCTTCTGATAATGGTTGAGAAAAATACAAATCCTATTAAAGCTTTTTCCTTCTTACTAGTTACAGCAGGGGCACACTGTTTTGATGTTTCTTTTTTTTGTTATTTCTGCATAGGTGAATATATATTCTCTGAATTATAACAGCAGGAAGCAGGTCATTAGCAGTATGACAGCCAAAGAAATACCAAGAATTTATATAATAGTTTGTCTCCTTTTCTTTTCTGTTTTCTTTCCCCCGCACTTCTTCTCTCAGCAAAAACAGAAAGATGATCTAACATCTGAAGTGATATCTAGACTGGGACTTTATAAAGTGCTCTTACGACATGCACAATTCTAAAAAAGGTATAAGATAAGACAGTGGAAGCATGAAGCATTGGTAGGGTTTCAGACCTATAAATTAATAATGCTTTTTGAGCAGCAGCACTGTAGGATTTATTTTGCTCTTTCAGAAAATGGCTTCTATGAATAAAATATTTACATTCTGCCATCAAAGCTGAGCATTGTTCGAATACTAAGACACAAAAAGTATTATTTACAACACAAATTACGTAATATGAATGACTTAGATGATAAACAAATTGAGCTTTCTTTTTGAATACAAAGATACAGTTGAAATCAGATACAATATATAAAAATACAAAATAAATACATGTTCTATCACTGTCTGACATAAAGTCATCTAAATATTTATTGTTTTAGGTCAGTTAGGATTATTACGAGGATTTCTGTTAGCTAAAAGCCCAAAATGACTGAAATAATTGTTTTGAAGACTTCTGTTTTTCACTTCAAGAGTTTTGGACTCTTTCACAAGTTTCTCACGACAGCTGCAATTTCTTCCTTTAAAGGTCACAAGGAAGCAGTGTGTGTCTGGAGATCAACTTCACAAGATTGTTTAAAAAAAAAAAAAAACTTACAAGAATGAGTAACAGAAGCTTATCAAAGCCATATCTTCTTCTGGACTTTTCAAAATTACTTGACCATGCAGTAATGTTAGAATTGATCAACTTTGAATTATAATTAAACTAATTGAAAACATTTGTGTTGCCTATTATTTTCAAATGTATGAGATATAAATAATTTTAGTAATACTGTCAGGAAATATTTCATCTGATTTGTTATCAATGTACATATCTGGTTTCATCTGTATATGGCAGCTCATTGTCTTTGCCATCTGTGCTGGTTTCTGTTACAGCGAGAGACTACAATAGAAAATACTGATAAGATGTGCCAGAAAAGGCACAGATGGTTTTTTTTAATAGACTTTGACAACCGCCACAAGGAAGTTTGGTTCTTTTAAATTGGATAAATTGCCTTTAAAGTTGTCACTTTAAATATGATTGCATGGGGTTTTGCTTGGAAGTTCCAGATAGTTTTTAAAACAGTCTAAAATACAGTAAAGGTACCTAACTTACCTCAAGAGCAGACGGCACGTTAACTATAGATACAGGTTATATAGGTATATATATAGGTATATTTAAATATATATAGGTATATTTAAATATACCTATATAGATACCTTTATAGGTATATCTATATAGGTATATAGATATTCACCCTATTTATGGGTGAATAGGGTGAAAATAAAGATCTTTATTTTCCACACCAAAGTGTGGCTGAAATTCAGCAAGTCAGACTTTTTTTTCACAATATAGAGCGCATGAACTGTGAACATTGAACACTGGCATGAAAGCCATTTTCACACATGAAATACAGCTCTAGAGTTGCAAAGATGTTCCAGATGGGTGGCAAGCGCAAATGTCAGCCGACTTTGTTCTGGACTCGCAGATATTTTCAAGCAAAATCTTGGAGAGATCTGAAAATGTGAGCAGCATTAAAAAAAAGCAGCAATTATTTGCGAAGGTCTTGATATTACAGTATGCTAAACAATACCTTCAATCATTATGCCTTGCAAAAATATTCACACCTGTAGAGCTTTTCACCTGTTGTCACTTTAGAGTATTAAACCTTAATCCTTTTTAGGACTTACATGTTACGCTAACACTGAATATGTATTCTTTCCCTTTATTCTGACATGCCTAAATAAAATTCAGTTTTAAAGTCAGCTAGTTTGTAAAAAAAGGAAAAAAAAATTTTTTTTGGATGTTATTAGATACAGCCCAAAACCAGAAGGAACACTGTTCCTGGCTGCTAAAGTCTTGAGACTCAGGTGGACCAGTGACCATAAACATACAACCACTGCTCCAATGGTATAGTAGAGATCAAAGCATTGTCATGTGTTAGAATGACTCACTAAAATCTGCACCCAAACCCAGTTCTGAATTTGTGCAAATAGTTGAAAATTGCAGTTCTCAGATGCTATTATGTTTTTGCAAGATAGGCCGAAAGAAAATTTTATTCTCTAGATACACAAAGCTGATAGATATATCAGAAAAAGCTTTTGTAGCTGTAAGCTGGCAAAGTACTGACTCTGACATACATTTCAGATTTTATATTGCAACAATTTTTGCTTTTTCTTTCACCCCAGAGTAATGCTTTGTTTTGAATCAGACTGTCACATCAAATTCCACAAGTTCCTAGTAACATGCTGTCAATTGTAAATTTGGAATTTTGCACAGCACTGAAAGTTTGATAATGGAAAAAGAGTCTTTTTATTTACACTTAGAGGAAAGTTATTGCAGGAAATCAATTGATTTGGAAGAAAGATTTATGACTGGCAAATGCAGAAAATATCCTCTGTAATTGACCATGATTTTTTTTAACCATACATGAAACCATCAGAGACTCAAACTAAATATCTGCAATAAACTTCAAGATTATACCCAAAAACATGAACATGAATGCCAGTTGATTTTCATCTACATGGTTATTAATTAGACCAGATGATGTTCCTAAATATATTTTAGATATTTAGCTAAAATCAAGATAAGAATAAAGCTTTATAAAAAAAACAATCATTAGAGGTTAGCCTAAAAATCGATTGGTGCATCTTTGATAAAAATATAAACTTTTCATTTAGATAGATTTACATACAGAGTTTACATAAACTAATACTGGCATGTAGCTCAGAACAATATATTGGCAAACCCTGATTTGGTAAAGATATTTTTAAGGGTGAGTTAATATAATGGAGAAAAATCTAATGTGTCAGAAGTTTCATTTTCTGAAGGAGGCAATCCTCTTTCCTTGCTCTCCAAAGAAATTCAGTTTTAGACCTGGTGGAAAAAAGATAGGAGGAACTGCATCAGGCTGCTTATAATCATGTAATTCCAGGGAAGGTACATCCTTTACAATAAACTGAAAACTCAATTGAGCAGAAGGAGCAACAACAAGCAGCAGATGTTTTTAACTCCTTGTATGTAAAGCATAGATGTGTAGATCAGGAGACGGTATATGCTTAGAAAAACACTCAAGATTTAATTGCCCTAATCAAAATCTCGATGTGTGGGGTGACAAAAGGTTATTTTAATTTGCCTGAGGCAATCACTTTGATTACATAATTGTGGTATCAAAACTGTAGCTTGCAGACTAATTTGAATATTTTAATCACAAATGCATAAAAGCCGTTACGCGACACGTCTTAGGCCATTCAAAACGAGAATGGCACTGCACAGAAGCTGAATGAATTTTGAAGAAGATATACATTTTTAATCTAATAAGTACCAGATAAAATGATGAATAATGGAGCAGTTTGCGTATGATACCATTGCTACTACAGACGGAACGCTATGCTCAGATTTTCTCAGATTTCATACTTAGAAGTTATTCACAGGGCAGTCATTTCCAAGTGCAAAAGAGATCTCTCATAATAGTTCCACTGCCATGCAAGTTTTCAGTTGTTGTGATGAAAGCTTTTATACTTTTTGAGAATAAAAAATGGCCACTGGGTGGAGTTGATATTATTTATAGAGAATTGCTTTGGTGCTGAAAAGCCATTTGCTTTCCAACACTGTAAGGAGCCAATTGGACACAGCTATACAAAAGATACTTTAGCTCTTGAAGAGTGGAGGATAAGTGAGTGGATTGAGTGAAACGTAACTGGTCTCTCAGTCATTTATTTGCAATTTAAATTTTAATAAAGGCAAAAGGGGTGAGGTGCAATTTGCACACAGCACACATTTGACATATTCAGCCTCCTGTTTGAGCAGAAGGTTGTTCGATATCTCCCTGACCTCTTCCAGGCTCTCTTTCAAACATTTGCCTGGGTGGTAAATCAGGGTGATGTCTGCTAAGTCTCAGTTGCACTCCTTTCAAATATGCTGCCATAGAAATGCACACAAAGATGATAACTTGAAATAAAATCCGTATAGAAAGGAGGAATAAAGCACCAAGGGAACTTTTCTCAAGGGATCAGGCAACATTTCTACAGTTCTGCCCTCTGGAAAAAAATGTGAATTTCTTCAACCGTTCTTCAAGTATATTTAAGCCAGAGTTTAGTGATGTAAAAATCTATGTATTTCATATATCCAGGCTCTTGGCTAAAAAGAAAAAAAAAAAAATAAAATAAATAAATAAATATATATATATATATAATAATATATAATATATATATATATATATAGATTTTAATGTTCACTGCACAGCTGCTGCATGTTGGATGTTGAACACAAAGACTCAGTGGTGTCAGGTCATTGGGCCAGAGACGGTCCTCGCTCTACTGCATAGACATTCCACCTGAGAAAACACATACATTAAGACCAACACCTGCTTCAAACTGTGCTCTGCAAAGGTGTTGAAAACCCTGAATCTTTTCACATTTTGCCAAGTTGCAGTCACAAGTTTTAATGTATTTTACTGGCGTTTAATGTGATAGACCAGCACAACTAATTTGGATTACTGAAGTGCAACGGTATATCTCTACCAACTGCGAACATCTGGAGATTGAAATGTTCACAAATTCTTCTTTGCAAACAGCAAACCCAGTCAGACTGGATAAAGAGCATTCTGAACATTTCACCACACACTCTCATTTGTGTAATGTAACTAGAAGATTCTAACACATGAATATCCTTTGACGTGCACCATACCATTGTAGCCTTTAAACTATTGTTTAGAGTTGTCATCCTGCTGTAATCTCAGCCTGCGCCCCAGCCTCAGATCCACTGTGGTCTTTAGCAGGTCCAGTTTAATTATTGTTCCGTATTTACCTCTATGTGTCTTACCATAAACTTTTACCAACTTTCTTGTTGGCATGGTTACTTAAATAAACCATGCCCGTAGCAAAATGCTGCCTCAATCTTTCAGCGTTGCAATCAGGGACAAACTGTATCCAATGCAATGGAATATGAAGCTTTTCTAACTGACATTAAGCGGTAAAGAAAAAAGAGGTTTCAACAGAAAAATGTTCAAAGTGACAAAACTCCATGAATAATAAGGTTGGTTTTTTTTGGCTTCTTTAAAAGCTGCAGAAATAAAAAAAATATGTTAGTATGGAGCTCCAGAGGATCACCGATTGCTGGTTTTAAACTATCTCTGGGTCCCAGTTAATTATTTTTCACCATGATATAATCATACCAATGCTGGCTGTTGTTAAATTCAAGCCTTCTGATCAGTGTGCCAGAAGTCCTGCTGAAAATAATCAGTAATAATAGCAGGCCTCAAAGAGACGCATTTCTGAGGGCATGACTTGCTTGACTGTCAAGGGAGTGTGAGAGAGTGACTGACAAGCTGTTTGGAAATACAGGCCAGGAGGTCCTTTCACTGTTTGACCCATACTGCACACAATGCTGCACATAGTAGTAATTCATGTCTATCATTTTGCCATCATTATTTTGTAGCTGATAAACAACATATTTCATTCTGATTTTTCTTCCAACTGATTTACTTGCCTTGTCTTATATATCTTGATTTATGTGAAATTTTTATGTTTGAATGTGTACAGAAATTCCCAAAGATTCTGGTTTAAAGTAAGGTAATGATAAGTTTTACAGAACAGAAAACAGTTTGTAAACAAACCATTACAGTGTATCTATCTAGTTTTTGTGGCACTAGCAACATTTATTTGCAATAATAGTCAGCAAACGGCCAGAGAAACAAACGGGGAAGCCCAGGTTTGGGGGTTAGGAATCGAACCTGGAAGAACTAATTAAGAACATAAAGAACTAATTGCCTCCATATATGGGGCACCCACTCTACCTCTAGACCAATTTGTGTGGGTCTAAATGTGAAATTCAATTAATATTTACAAATTTGTGAACAAAATAAGACAGAAAAGAGGCATTTTTAAATCAAAGGGATTCATTTTTAAAGGTTTCCTCTGTGTTATAAATTAATTAAAAATATAATAACTCATTATTTGGTTTCTGGATTGCACCAAAGAACATTTTCAGGGCCACAAGACTTTTTTCGGGCAAGAAAAACAAAATCATGCTTGAAAATGCCAACCATATAAAATTACTGTGAGCAAATCATTCTTTTAAATATGTCCTTCTTATTATTTGCACTAATTAAACTATGACAACCTGATTCACTATTTCCATGTTGGAATAGACAAAGCTATTCAAAAAAAGTAGCTTGACATTTTACATCACCATAAAAGTTTGAGCTTCCAATGGCCATGCATTAATTCTTGCTTTCCTTTCAGAAACCCTCAGTGATTCTCTACACTGGCTCTACTATGACCCTTTCAAAAGAAATACATACAGAATTGGTGGAGTTGTTTACTCCAAACAACTCCACCAATAAAAGTGATCTCTTAAAACAAATCCTTATTCTCATGATGTTATATGTTACTTGAGACATAATAGCCTCCCATTGCCAAGATAGGGTTAACAACTTTTACCGCTGACTAATTCACAGGGAGAAACTGGGAAATATTTTCTACACAACAAGACCACAATGTGGATGTTCACTTCTTTATTAAAAAAAGAATGCACTGTCTTTCGACTTTAACCTTTAAAAAAGCCTAAAAAAGCATAAATTCCATTAAAAAGCAACTAGCCTTGTGTGTTCAAAGCCTCTTTTTATTCATCACTATGTTCTTGTAATAGATTTTTTCTCACATTAAACGACATTAGGCAAATTTATTCATATGAGTGGCATATTTCTTTATCACTGTATGTGGAATTAAAAATGGCTTATTAAGATTAGTCTTTAACACAATTGTCCCCAGTTCGATTGACAGCCTTAGACCATTTACTGCATGTATCTCAGTTACCCCCTGTCCTTTTTTCCTGCCCAGATGCCAATGAATAAACACCACTACTGCCACAAAAACCTTCAGAAAAAGAAAAAAAAAAATCTTATACCACACTACAAACCCCAAATAAGCAAGCCAGAAAAATTATTTAAAAAAAAACAAAACAAGAATTAGTCAAAAACAAGCAAAACAGTAGTTTAATGCTGTTTAAAGATCACACTTTAAGCACATAAACTGCATTATTACATATCACTTGAAACAAAAATAATAGTAACGCAGACATGTAAAAAAGATTCCCCTGGAAATAAACTGTCCACAAACAATAAAAAATATACAAGACATAAAGACAAATTCTTCACAAAAGAACTACTATTGTGAAATAAAATCTGGCATGCATCTTTAACTGTGTTCATAATCTCTCGTCTGTCTTCAGGTGTCTTAAAGACAAACTCCCCGCAGGATGTTGCCACCTGCTTCCACAAAATTTCCAATAACTGCTCAGAAAGACGCGCAAGGGGATGCCATTAGCATTAGAACCCCAGCAAGGAACTCACAGTCGGGGAGCAAAGGATGCAGGTGCAAGCTGCACTACGCTGATGATAAGTACATGGAAAGAATGAAGCAGTTGTATGGATTTTTGGATCTCTTAGTCCACAGATTTTGGTTTTTATCATTTTTGATTGAACAGGTGTTCATATTTTCCTCAGGTGGTTTAATATCTTTTGACTTCTTTTTTGACAAGTTTTTGAAATTGTTACAGAGCGGCACTTGCAGTACGTGTGTATGTGTGAACACTTCTCGGAAACAATTTTCACCTGCTGAATAATGTACATCTGTTTCTGTGACCTGTACTTGAGGTTCATAAGTGACACAGATGTCAAACATCCCAACTACAAAATAAGGAGGCCAAAAATATTCAAGTTCCAATCACCTGTTTTTTCACACAGATTTCACCCATAAATCTATTGTGTGTCACCGAGCAACTATAAGTCACTGCCCTCTTAGTCTTCAATGTATATTCAGACATTCCTTAATAAGCATACAGCCACATGAAAAGAGGATGAAACCAAAATAACCAAAACTGAACCCTGGATAAAAATCCCCATTCATCCTATTATGTTGTGGCAGTGCAATCTAGGGATACCAGTACAATGAGCAGAGCTGTGCGAACTCCCAATGACCCCGGCACAATGTGATTCAAAAGGATACTGCAGTAACGCATATTCATCATGCAGATAATTGCATGGCTCACACTGTCCCACATGACAAGCCAATGTGACCACTGGCTCTTAATTGGGATTCTTAAAGCTATTCATATTCCAATATTCATGGCGCCCTTTCTCATTTCCTGTTTAATAAATGCAACTGTTAATTGATAGTGTCACAACACAATGAAGAAGACATTTAGAGTGGCTATTTCCTAGATTACCAAAGGTGAAAGAGCATCATGCGCAGTTAGTGCGTACTTAAAAAGACGAGCCAAATTGCTGGAAAGTGGAGAGTGATGGCAGACTGATTAGGCAGACTATTGGAGATAAAAAGATGTAAGGGAATTGTTCTGCTTGTTGACTAAATAAAAGGTTGGAAAAAAGAAAGTGCTTTACAAAAACATAGTTGTTTTAGGACTGCAGCACATTCAAAAGTTAGACTTATTCACAGTTTTCTTTTTTTTCCATTTAGGAAATTTTTGATGGTACATAAAATTAAGGATGACAGAATTGCTGTGTCATTTCAACAACCGCACCCCAACATTAAAATTGTATTAGCATGTAAAAACAATGCGGCAAACCGTGACTTTGACAAATTCATGGATGCGAATGGTTTTGATACAGTTACGATTGCAGGCGAAAGCTCCTATTTTGTCATTTTGTCAGGTGGTGCAGCTAATTTCATACATACAGAAAACATAAAACTAAATTTGTGTCTAAGAGCTAGAAGTATTCTTTTATTGTTATGGAATAACTGACAATAACTCTGTTTATGCATAAAAAGGTGTGCAACAGTATTTTTTTTAGCCTATTATAAAACCGTTACTAGTACAATGAAACAAAACAATAAAACTGAAAGACATAAAGGCAAATCTCTGGTCTCAGAAATACCATACAGCTCAATACAATAAAATATTAAATAAGATATTATGTAATATGTGACGACTCTTTCAGAATTGTGCTGTAGATTATGTTTTGAAAAACAAAGCCTGTACATAATTTTGTTGCAGTTCATGGTTCCATGAAATATTAGAAAAGCTTATGCAGTTGAAGTGAATATGCCTGTGAGCATTGAGACAGAAGGCAGGAAACGCATCAGTTCATGTTAGCTTCATTTGTTGCTAACAATGAATGAAGCAATGACCCTTTTTATGTATGATGTAGGCTGCATCATGTTCCCAAATAAAATATATAAATTATATATATATATGCGTTCAGTATGGCTGTCACTGCTCTGTCTCAACCAAAGCTTGTTCTGTGCACTCAGATTACTTCATTACCAAGTGGGTCGATAAATAGCTATTTCACAATTAAATGACTTATGAACAATTTCTAAATTTAGAATTTTTTTTATTTTTATTTTCTGTTAAAATGTTTTTTTAAATACTAGGGAAGGAAACAGCCAAACTCTCATTTCCATATTTGGCAGGGCGCTTAATATGTGGTGAAAGCACATATTTTGCAACCATAACCGTTCATGTTTTTTAAAGGTGGGGAAAAAAATCTGGTTACTGCTACAAAGTGTTGGTTCCCACAAAACACACTACCTCTGCCGATCCTGTGTCAAAGCGATTATACAGTGAGGAAAAAAAGAAACATCAGGTCATGTAGCAACATCATTTCTTACCACTTTGTCTGGTGCAGGTGAATATTGTAAATAAGGTGTAATCAGTCACAGGCGGTCCCTATTCCTAGATTCATTTTTCTGCAGGATGTGTTATCATGTAGAAATGAATTTTCAGGGACACTGTCTCACATTCGTGTTGGTTTTTACATTCCAGCACCTTAAATAATCTGTTTGGGCTTAAAGGTGACCTGGTACTGTACCTGACACATGTTCCTCCATTGCGGCAGGGAAGGTGTTGGCAGACAGGCGGGTCACAGTTCTTGATGTTTCTCCCCTTCACTGCTTCACCCACCAGGTCAATCTCCTTTGAGTTGACCTGGAATTCCTTGATGCAGCCAATGAATCTCCTCTTTTCTTTACCTCTCTCATCATGAAGCTCCCACAGGGATGAAACATCCCCAAGAAATATAGGTCCAAAGGATCTCTGCAAAAAAAAAAAAAAAAGAAAAAAAAACGTCAGAGAGCTGATTTATGCTTAAATAAGTCAGTCTCTAAAGTTAGGAGCAGTTTGGATACAACAGTACATAACATTTTCATTTGAGATTGATTTATATTAATATGACTGTGCAAGATGAAATCTAGAACCTACTTCTAGGTTCGACGCTAATATAAAGTAAAAAAAAACCCACAATACTGTTAACTAAATTCACTTTCTGAATCTATTTGCAGAGAATTATAATTTTGAATCCGTAAATCCATCCAGTAAGCGTTTTAAGTTCTCTAAGTTAGCATGTAAGCAGTCTCATCCTCTGTAAGCAGAGGATTTGGATTTTTCAAGGTATTTTTTTGACTTGTTAAATGTTTGGATCAGTATTTCTCAGTTAACAAGTTATAAAGGAGTTTCACAACTATATACAGAGAGAGAAAGAGAGAGAGAGAGAGATAAAAAACAAAAACATTACTTGTCAACTTTGATATGACATTTAAATAGAATTAATTGTGATAAATTTCAGGAACTCACAACTTATTCTACCATAACCTTTGCATAATGAGTAAAATTAATTCTGCTGCCAAAACAGAGCTACATAATTTGGAGAAATAATCCTGTTGGAGTTCAGTTAAAAAGGTTTTATTCTCAGTGAGGGTTCAGGTCATAATTTTTTTTAAAAGATATGCTTGTCCATGCTAAAGAAAACCTAAACTAAATCAAGACATTATTATTGAGCCTGCTTTTATATTATGTTTGAAACAATTCAGATTTTTAATTGGTTTGTGTTTTTTGACAAGACACTCAATGTTGATGTTGCATAAAAGCCACAAGAATAAAGATTGTGTAGGGAATTAAAGAATTAGAACTTCAGGTCCAAACTCGATGAGGCGTTTTTTTTTTTTGTTTGTTTGTTTGTTTTTCTTTTAATAACATTATCTGAATGAATAATTCATGTTTGAATGGTTTTTCTAAATCTATAGATGCTCCTGTTTTTAAAAGTTCTCTTTTAGCTGATTCTGTTTTAAAAACACACTGGAACTTCTTTACTGTATTATATATTTTTTGTTTTGATTATTAGCCACTATAAATTAGCACTAGTTCTCTCTTTGCATCCAGTTTCACAACAATGAGGACATGCAAATCTCTCTTCGCACACATTTAGCATCCACAACTAAAGCTCTTCAGGAATTTGTCGTAGAAAACGGAGTTCATGGTTGAATAAATTATGTCAAGTCTTCCAGGTGCTGAAGTGATGGACCTTCCCACAGGTCATCATGTTTAACAATCAGTTTAAATATTTCTGAAATGCTTTATTGCCATTTTTTCAAATGTAAAAGAGAGTACATCTTCTAGAAAATAAAATTTTATCTCATCAGTCCACACAATTTTCACAAACATCCTGTGGGCCATTCTTTTTTGTGTGTGTTTGGTTAGCTGTGGCTTTTACCTTTGAACTCTCCCTTGGTTGCTGTTTTTGCCCAAACTCCTTTCTGTTGAATTCGAAACAGTGTCGTTAACTGAGGCATGTGAAGCCTGTGGCGCTTTAGAAGCTGTTTTAGGTTCTTTTGTGACCTCTTGGATGTTGCATTGAAACTCTCTTGGAAACCAGCCAGTAGTGGCTGGTTTCCTAACAACTGTTCCATGTTTCTCCATTGGAGGATAATGACTTTTGCTAACTTTTACTAGAGACCCCAAGCCTTAAAAAGTGCTTTATCACGGTTTCAAAACCGAAAGATGTCATTAACTTTGTTTCTTTTTTTTTAATTTTCTGATGTCGTTTTAGCTATATAATATTGGAAGATGGGTTGTATGCATGTTCTTGTTTTGTGAAACTGGACTAATTGCTACAAAACTGTAGTTAATGACAATGATTTCATTCACTTTTTTACATTGAGTTTCGTTATTATGAATAGCTTTTTCTTCCTTGGAAAAAAAGAAATCAATTTGAAAATGACCTTTTGTATTTATGCAGGTTTTTCCTACTTTATATATATATACATACACTGCTCAAAAAAATAAAGGGAACACTTAAACAATATAACTCCAAGTAAATCAAACTTCTGTGAAATCAAACTGTCCATCTAGGATGTGTATATATATATATATATATATATATATATATATATATATATATATATATATATATATATATATATATATATACACATCCTAGATATGTATATATATATGTGTGTGTGTGTGTATATGTATAGGTGTGTGGGTGTGTGTGTGTGTGTGTGGGGCACCAGCAACTCCCGACCCCATTAGGGACAAGGGTGGACAGAAAATGCATGGATGGATGGATAGATATCTGTATATATCATATGTATATATCAATGTGCAAATTAGTGTTTACAGCACTGCAACTGAAGGAATAAAATATGTTGTCTTTTAGAGAAATGCATAACAAAGAGTCCTCAGGAAGAAATTTAAACAAGTCAGTGTATGTTCCAAAGTTTTAATAATGAATAGATACAATACTAGTTACTTTGCTTATACTTGAATGATTTATAAGTCAATCTTAAGTGGCTCAACAAAAGTAAACCTTACTTTCAATACTCTTAAGTATAAAAAGAGACTTTGACCTGACTAAAAAATTTTTAAAAAATCCCAAAAGCCAATCAAAAAAAAAAGAGGAACTATTTCTCTAGAACAATACAATGACTACAACAACAAAGAATTTTTAGGTCATAATGCAATACTGGATAAACGTCCTGTTAAAAATATTATAGAACAAATTCAGTCAATATCAAAGTAAAAGTATTACAAAACACTACACATCAGCACAGCAAAGTAAAGTATAAATATGAACTTACCTGGGTTCTTTTCTATTATAATTTAGACATTCTCAGAAATTATGCAACGTGAATTATTTCCGAATCTACACCATTTTTTCTATGAATTATAACAGTTCAGTTTCATAACCGCCACCACAAAATCTCAGCAGTCACATCAGTATTTATGTATTTATAGTGTTTTCGAAATGCCAGTTATGATTTTATGTTGCCGGTTGAGTGAAAGTGATGGACAGCTGCAGAGTCGTCTCATGGAGGGACAGTCAAGTGTTGGTTTAATGCAAACGTGTGGTGGCAAAACTGCTGCTTATCTGAAAACCCATAAAGACAACATGGATGACAGAGTTCATGGGAGCACCTATTGTACTGTCACCACATGGCTAGGAGCCCTAAGAGTATCTGTAACAAAGCTTACAGATACTGTAACAAAGCTTAAGAGTCAAATAAACTAAGCTGTGACGCTGGGAAACTTTTACAATGAGCAAAGCTTTATTTGTGTGATACAATAGCAATGAGCTGATAGGGTTGCATAATGACAGTGGGGTGCAGAATGAATTTATGGCCCCCTCAAGTGTGTTTGCCATGTTTATGAGATGAGTTCATTCGAAATGCTCACTTATGCAATATTCATGACTTTGTGAGTGGACCAACAGCGACTGAGTTCATGAGAGCCATATGCTCATTTTTGAATTTTGTTTTAAAGTAGCACTTTTGGCTGCACTGAATCGATGTTGCATGGCTACACAGTTATCTTCTGTACATGAAGATTTAATACATTAAATGAATTGGGAAATATAGCAGATACTTTCACATGCAAGGTTTATGTTCTTGGAGTAAAAACCTTGATTTCAGTACTATAAAGGGAAAGCACAGTTTAAGGATACATTTTTTTCAACAGTGACCTCAAAGACAGGTCTCTCACTCTCTCAAGTGAATTAGAATTCTCTTAACACTGTCACTGTGGTTACAGTGTGTATTACATCCTTGGATTAATCCGGTTTTACAGTTTAGTAAACAGTTCCATGCCATGTGCACTTGCAGACATACTGTAAAGAGCTTTCACAAGTAATGCAATACAATAAACCACTATTGTATTATAAATGGATATAACTCCAGTCTGAATTGGACTGTGTTTGAATCTGAATGGGAAGAATTATAGAATTTTGAAGTGAGTTAGAGTCAGTATAACTGGGCATACTTTAAACTTGTATGTACTGTGAAGTGAATGTGATGAGTATTTACTGCAAAGTGAATTCCTCAATGCAATCTGCTGGGCCTACATAGATATTTTTTTGTGGTAGAGATGCACTGTTAAGAAAATGGGGGGTTGATTCTTAAACTCAGATTTTGTAAATCTCACAATTTCTACTTATCATGAATGAAAATTTCTAAGATATATAAAATAAAAAGTGAAATGTAATATTGCAGAACTGTATGTCTCTACCTCACTGGAAATCTAATGCAGTAAAATCCTTCAAATTAATATTAGACATCTGCATCTGTACAAATAAAACTTAACAAAAAAATGAGGCACATCTCAAATTGAGGATGATCAATTTTTTACAACATTCTTTTAAATAAATGACAGCCTTGATAAATTAAATATTGTAGAGTAAAAAAAAAAACTGTCTTCTGCAAGCTTCTGTTTTCAAAACAGCTTAGCCGTCTTAAAAATAACTAGTTAAGTCCTTTTCTCTCAGTAACAACTTCTGCACAAAGAAGTGTTTTTTTGTTGTATTTGACTAAATTAAATTCTGTATAGTTGAGATGACATTTAATGTTAGTATTATGCAAACAAGCTGAATTAAATTGAACTTGCTCAAAATGACTAGAATGCTATTTTTCACAATATAAATAAAAAAATAGATGAAAAAATCTGGTTTGGAAGAGACATTTTGACAACATAACTATTCTATGCATGGGTGGACTTCTAGAGATATTAGATTTATATCTAATATAAATCTATATCAATTTAATACCAATATATTGGAATAATATTGGATATTATTCCAATAAAATGCCATTAATGTCATTTTGTTGAGTACTCGACCCAATGTCACTTCTTCACATCTACACATTGTGGCAATCTGAGCAAGCAAAGGTTATCCGTCAGTCTACCTGCTAATTGCAATATAGATAGTGCTCCTGTAATTAATGAATGTGTTATAAGTTTAAGGAAAATAAAAAAAAAAAAAAAGGAAAGAGGATGTGAAAAAAATCACAGATTCTCAAATTAGAAGACCATAAATCATGCTGAGGGAGGGGGCATGCTGAGCCAGTGGGAAGGTTGAGTCCCTCTCTGTGCCTTTGAACAAGAAAAACAAAATTATAAATAACATATAGAGGAGTTATAGATGAAATTAATGAGCCACATCTGATTATTGAGTCTGAGCTATCTTAATGGTGCTTTCATGCCTACTAACTTTGATCATCTGTGGGAAATATAACAGGTGCACCTACTTTTAATGAGTATTGGCTGTTACTAGGCTTTTTTGACAACACAAGGGCAACAAAGAAACAATTCATTGTGCTGCTGTCCGGAGTTCAGTAGGTCAGTTGTTTGAACGAAACCACTGTTGGCACAGAGGTGGTGGCAAAGTTCAGTAAAAACAAAACAACAAACAAAAAAAAACAAAAAAACAAAAACAATGCAGTCTCTGTTTCAGCTGCTGCCAGTAAGCATCATCTGTTTAATCAAATATGTGAAAGTCTATATTCCCAGGTTACTCTCCAACATCAAAGCTTTATTTGTGCCTCCTGATCATCACAAGGCATGGTAGAATAAGTGAGGTAGGGATAACTTAGCTTCACCTTAAATTCACCTGATTCAAGAAAAGGTAGGTCACAATGTGCTAAATAAAGCTAACACACACAAAAAAAACTCCATAGTAGAGCAGTGCAATGCTGCTCTGATGTTTTTTCCTAACTTTATTAAAAATTGATAAATAATCTTTAGTAAAGTTAGTACTTGTACCCACAAATCTTGGCCATGTTAGGATAGGAGTGCCTTGGACAAAACTGAAGTTGTGAAGTTAACATGCACTTTAAGTGAAGCAGGATTATTCCTGGAATCACTGGATTGTTTTCAATTGTCAGACCAGGATTCAAGATGATCGTGGCCTCTGAATTCAAAACAATCTGTGAAAATCCCTTTCATTTGACCAATAAAAAGCCCATTAAGGAACATCCTCACCTCACCTCACCTCACTTCACAGAATTTTAGGTTTAACGAGTAAGACAGTTATGTTCAGTAATAATTCATCAGTGGATGGCATTCTGATTTTATATTCCTGAACACACTCTGAATGTACAATAGAAAATTGCCTATTGCAAGCAGTCAAATACACAGGTAATAAGCTCCCAGTGATATAAAAGCATGGGAAATGTCAAATCAATATAGATTTAAGTTGATTTTTACCTCCCTTCTCCATCTAAATATTCCAGAGTCCATGTCTTCAGACCATCTTCATAGTTTGTGAAATATTGAAATGCAGCTATTATTAAATGCAGAAGTAAGTATTGGAAGACTGTAACACATATTTGCTTTGTTTTAATGTAAGAATAAAAGGTCATACATAGAATTCAGGGGAAACATTATTGGCTATAGGAAAAGGGTGGATAATTAATTAATGAAGCTACAGAACAGACACTTAAAATCTGTTAGGTTACAAAAAATCTATTATTTAACAATATAACAACAGCTATAGCATAGAGCTTCCACCTTCCACTACTTAGATGTTTTTCATTTGAATTGGTCTTGTAGAATAATTCTTAATATGGCACCCATTTACATTTTGAGGTATGTAAAACAAAAATAAAAATTAGTGATGAATATGTTTTATTAAACAGAAGTTGTATGCCTGATATGCTCCAATCATGTTTTAGTTTCTTTTTCTTTTAGCTACCACTTTGTCCATAACATGGAGGATTTTACTGTTTTTTGTGTATTTTCAGTTAAGCTTTTTGAGATACCCAGCTTTGTATCTTGGAGTTGTTTTTGAGAACTATAGCCTACTATAAAGATTTTTAAAAATGTTGTAGCAGGAAATAACAACAGATAAGCTAAAATCTGTGGTGCATTGATAGGTCAGTTTTATAGAAATTGACTGGGAATTAATTCCTAATATCTCTGATCGCTGCATCACTATTGCTTGCTCATGCAATAGTGAGTAAGCCTGTACGCCATTTATGCACGGAAGTCATAAATGGCTATCAGTAGTCTATGATAAACCTCATAGAACAGGCAAAGAGAGATCTGGACATTAAGGGCAACGGTTGAGGTGACTGAAGGCAGGTAAGCATACCTCTGACACAGGGTGAGACACAAGTTCCTCAAGATGCTGTGCAGTGCCATTATCTGTAGCAATTTCAATCCGACATGACCCTCCTTGTTTGCCAACTGGAAGGCTGAATCTGTTAAGGAAAAAAAAAAAACAGTGAGAGAGATGAGGTGATTCAGAGCTTAGTAAGAAAGGTAGATCCAAGCAATATTTGTGATTCACAATAAATCCAGCAAAGCATGAAAATATTCTGATGGCGAGACAGACACAGCAGTCACAGTAATGGAGCTGCTAATGTGACTATTGAGAATATACCATAAACTGACTAGGTATACATTACATACAGTTTTATGAGGATTTTTATGCAGTGGTAGATTGGCTTGGGAGCAATGGTGCGTTTATATCACTCCCCACCAGCCAAAACCCAGGAGAGACGACAAAAACAGGCGATAGTTTGGATGCAGGATTTAAATAAAAAAGAAAGCACCAAAATAGGTTTCTGCTCAGCACTGCAGTAATATACTTTAAATCGCTGTGCTCCTTAGAAAAATATGAAATTTACATAAAGAGATAAGCAGTCATTAGCACGTTCATTTACATGATAAAGCTATAGTGAATGACACACATTGCCATGCCAAATAAAACAGGAGTTACATTAACATTACTAATAATTACAACAGTCATAAATACATAAACTAATCAGCCTCACAAAGACATGCAAAATGCAAACCTTGGTGTAAGAACTTATTATGTCACTCAGGATTAATTAATGATAAAAATGAGGGCAAAAACCATATATGCACAATAACCCTAATGAGAAGGAAGACAATTTTGTCATTTGACCTGCTGGAACTCTCTGGGGAAATATACAGTTGCACTAGTCATTAATGTTGTAGCCATAATGTTAAGTAGCTGGTCTACTTGTGTCACACTCCAACATTGGCAAAGTCAAGCACTTCCCTCTCCTCGATCCATCATTGGTTTATGCTAGCGCTATACAATCATGGGCTCTCTATATTGCGACAGGTTGCATATGGACTTCATTGTTCACATAAACTTGATTATGTGCCGGGAAGTAATTCACACGAGGCACCTTCATTCTACAAGTTTATGTAGTGCCTGCTGCTTAAATGTGAGATAAATGACACAGCAGATCTCAAACCTGTTTACACCTCTAATGAAAATCCAGGATCTTGTGACTTTAAATAAAGTCACAAATTCAAAACCTCCAGTTAATTGATTTGACATGTATCATGTAAAACTAAAGTGAAAACAAACAGTTCCATTTGATAAAAAATGTGCCATTTAAAACTTCTAGATGCTGACTGTACCATTACAAAACTTTAACTTCTTGTTGACTACAGCTGCAAATTCACCTCAGTTTAAGAGAAATTGTATGTTAAAGCCAAAAAATTTTAATTCCCTCAGAAGATTTAGAATGATAATGATTTTCCTTCCACCTAGAAGTGTGTTTATTTATGAAAGAGAATAACCATATCTCAATGAATAACCAAACAATGGAAAAAGAGAAAACTATTTCTGCTTAAATTTGGACAAAAAATGTCATGGCAAAAATGATTCAGATTCTTCCCATCAACCAGGCTTTTGCAATTTCTTTTTCCTTTTAAAATCTTCCTCACAAAACTGATTAGTTTATGAATTATAAACTAATCTGTTTATAAACTTCACAAGAAAAGTGGGAAAAGGTGTGGAATGAAAACTTGACATTTTAACAGGGTTATGTACACTGTATGTCACCGAGCTGCTAATTTGACTCTGCAAAATCCACCATCCTGCTGTTTGTGACTGGCTGAGCGTTGATGAGGAGAAAGCCTCAAATGTGTATTTTAATAGCCAGATGGAAACAATAAGGGCAATCGCCCTCCTGTTAATTTGAAACAGCCTTCCAGGACACCTCCCTGAGGCAATCCCCCACACAAAACCTCAGATAGGACTAATTACAGGTATGGAAATCACAAGAGCTCTTTTGTACACACATATCTGTATGCACACATGTATTCATGCACACATGTTTAAGATTGAATACGTGAAAGGCAGCCTAATGTCCAGAGAAAAGGGAGAAGAGAGACATTACTATCCCCAGGGTGCCTGGTCCGTTTCTTCTGTCATTCTTCATATATTAGCATAACATTAACAGATTGGAAAGATATTCTAGAAAAGTATATCCTCGCCATTAAAATTCAGAAAGCAAGATGATAAGGTGTAAATGAACACATACATGTCATGAGTACACATCTTTGCGAAGCAAAAAGAACAATAGAAATGTATGAAAAATCACAGAAATATAAAATGTCTATTGGTGAAAATGTTTGATGCATATTTTAGTGGTTTGCACAGTGGGAATTATTTTTTGTGCCTACTAATATTCCAAAAAAAACCAAAAAAAACAGTCATTGCCTAAGCAAACAGGATGATGTCTCCTGATGAACTCTTGTCAGCACACTGAATGCTCCACTCAGCTAATTTACATTGGTCTGGCTCTAAGGAAAACATGGCTATTTATACAGATAACTATTCTAGTCTTTTTAGCCAGACAACTAAAAATATTCCTTATGGGCTCACATTAACATCACAAACAGTACAAAACGCACAATGGATGATTCCTTCCATATATATGAATGAAAAAGAAGGAAAAAAGGCTTTTAATGGAGAGATTAAATCATCTGGAACTGGGTTTTCTTTGCTCTCTTCCCCTGCTTGGTCTCAAAGGATTAACAGAAGAAATATCCCAGCTTCAGATATACAAACAAAGACATTTAAATATTTCGTTTTCTCTAGGCACAAAGAACCACAATGTGGTGGAAAGCTTTTTTACATCCTCAATCATCATTTATGCATTTGTTCATCTGGCTAATGATCTAATCATAAGCAATTTGTCATCTCTAAAATCTTCATTTAGACTCTGGGTGTGTGACTAATTCAGGGCATGAGCCTTTCTGTAACTTTCAGGAGCATAACCTTTGAAATATTACCTGCAATGTTAAGGGACTAGGCGATATTTTCAGCTCTGCACCTTTACGCAAAGGTATTTGTTAAACCTGAGGTGGGCGTTTGTCTTTCTAATCAAATGTGCCTCCTTCACAGTCCCCTTGCAGAAAATTAGCAATGAGGGAGAATCATCATTAAAATATTACTACTGCATAAAACATCTGAAAGTATTGGCAACAGATGGCAGTAAAACATCATGCAGCACACTGGTGCCCTTGCAACATATTTCTCTGACTGATGGGCTTTGGTGACACCTTTTTAGCTGTTTAGTATTCTAAAAATATTATATATTCCTAAAAAAGGATTTGATGGAACACTACTTGGTAAATTTGCAGTATTCGGACAGTTTTGCATTTAACCAATACACGACTATTACATTGAAGTTAGTAGTGCTTGCTAGGCCCTTAATGTTAATGAGCAAATTATTAATTACTGACTCATATGTTATACATTTATGTTGAACACAAATACCACCCATTACCATGCTTTTAGTCATAGCAGAACAGGCTGAACAGTTACATACGAACACAAAACAGAAATCACCCTTCGTATGATTAATAGTCATTATTTATGAAATTCTCCACATCTAGCACAAAGCATTGAGAGGGAACAATTTTGGAAGAAAAGTTTAATTATTTTTTTCAAAGTGTTTTCAAACATATATCAGACCAACATCTGCACTTTTAGTGAATGTAATCTCTACTCCGGCTATGGTGCAGTGGCGCTCTCACACGCAGCACTGCAGTATTTGCTGCATAATTTGTGCTGTGACCGGCAAGCCTCAATTAATTTGGGCAGCCTGTGTTCTATCATTATATCTTTGGCAATACAATTAGACAGCACACAGCAAGGCTTTTGGCATTGTGGGGGTTCACAAAACAAAACTCCAAGTGAGCAGGCACGGCTGCCGACTGCCTCTCCAGTGAACCTTTTAAGAGGAGGTCTTGTCAATAAAACGCTAAATACAGTGCAGGCGATAAACATGCCTTACTCTGATCTGGCGTCATGCTGAGTTGATGTGTGTTTGAAAACAAAAATGCTCTATATTAAGATCAAGTGAATGCACAGTATGTCATTAAGTCTAATGAAAATTTAAGGCAACTGAAACATAGCGTGCCAATGATGTGCTGTTTGTGTATAAAAACAAAACGAATAAGACTGTTTATCTTTTGAGAGATTTATTAACTTCTCTGTATTAAGAAATTATTGACTTCTAATTTATTGACTTCTAATTTAAGATTTGGAAATTGACTCCAAATCTTATAAACTCACAGACTGAAAAGAATGGGTACCAAAGAGCCCTCTCAGCTCTCCATTAAGGAGTTTGTTATTGAACAAGCTTATACAGATTAACAGGTGTTTTTGAAACATGCTGGACTTGAACCTGGTAAGCTGGATTTCTGTGGCATTAATTTAAAGAAGTCAGACTCTTGATATGTCCTAAAAATGTCTTTTCAGTTTTTTCCCCTCACAGCACAAGTCTGTTTTCCTTCTCTTACAGCGGCTGTTGCTATGCGACACTTACACCCACATGTGCATTTTTACATTGGAAACTTACTCAATGGTCAATGAACAGCAGCAGTAAATAACTGAATTTCATGGGTAAATTAAGTGAGCGCGCTATTTATAAATTGGTCAACGAAATGCTTGATATCACTCAGTGTTTAAATTAACATGATTGTGCTGTCTTGTAGGAACATGTTGTTTCAGGGGTAATAAGACTTGAGACAAAGTTTGAGGCTCTAAATAACAAAAAGCTATTACTTCAAACCTAATGGGAGTCTGTAAAGAAATGCATTTACCATGCAAGGAGACTCTAATGACAGAAGAATCGTTATAATTGGTGCCTTTGGAACTTGATTTGTCGTCTGTAAAAGGTAAAGCTTTCAGAGCTTCTTTGCTTCTGTTTCATAAATCATTTACTAACATTAGATTCTGCTGATTGATCAGAAGATGCATATGGTGCCTTTTAGGAAGATGGCAATCCCCACAAAAACTGTGTTCAAGAGAAATATAATATATATAATATCCAAATATAATATGAATGCAGTCTTCCTATTCAGTCAAATCAATGTTTGATTTCACAAAGGATAAATATGTTGGAAGCTGAAGAAAACTTCACTTGGGATTGGTTAAAATTTAAATCAATTCAATTATATTTCAACTCATTTTAGATTAAATCAATTCAAGTCAAATCAATTTAGCTTGACTCATTGCAATTCCATTCAGTTTAATTCAAGTCAATCCAATTCAATTTAAGTTCCAGTTATCCCAGAATTAAATTCAATGAACATCAGCTTAATTCATTCCAATTCAACTCTGTTAATCCATACAGTGCAAAACAAAAACAACATTAATGTGAAAAACAATGGAAAATAAACAAACAACAAAATAATTAAAAAAAAAAAGCCCAATTCAAATCCAATTGTGTTTCATTTAATTTGCAGTTTGGATGACATTTAACAGTCAGATCAGAGCAAAAAATAAATAAATAAAATAAAATCAGACAAATTTGTGAAAAAAAAATGTCTACACAATATAACTATGTGCTTTATCTATCTATTATATATATATATATATATATATATATATATATCTTTCTGCTGGAACACATTTCAGCAGAAAGCTATGTATCGTCCTCATTGATCCCTAACTGTGTAGCCCTAAATCTATATTACTAAGGCATCCACAAATTAACAATAGGGTTAGAAAACTATCACATTATTACAAAATATGGGTATTAATTAACTTAATTAACTTGTATGATCGAGGGAATGAAACTGAGAAATGTTTGAAGCAAAAATAATTTATCCTTCTAACACTACAGTAACATTGCTGCTTTGTTGAAGTTTATTTGTCCAAATAAAATATAAAAGTTAATATACAAATGTATGGCTTGATAACTTTAATGAAAACTATATGAAATGATTCAAATAAGTTTTTTGGGGGAAAATATACTTGATCATGTTTTACAGTTAATAAATAAAAACAGATTGATTTGTAATGTGATACAGTCCATGAAGTCTGAAGTGACCGTGAAGAGTTTAATGCTCATAGCTGAACTTATTCAGTGCCTTCAATTGCAGTGGAGTCCCTCAAACCACCTGACACCAAAAGACACAAAGCAAAATTCAAGAGAAAAGACGCAGATGGTCTATAAAGCCGTTACTCCAAATTTCTAATGAGCTTCAGACTGCTAGATGAAGAAATAATAGAAATCTAGCTTACTCACAAATATCCACTTATGTAGAAATAAGGGCTAAATGTTTATGTGCACAATTTCATTTTAAAGTATCAAAATATGGCGTTTTAAGCAAATATGGCAGGTCATATAAAAGAAAATTAATAAATCTCCTGTTTCTAATAAAGAAGTGGTTCCATCATGCAGTTGAAATATAGTAAATAACAGCCTGGCTTTTCATTTAAAGAGATAAAAGACTCCATTCCTTTGACTGCCGAGAAATAAAGGAGGCTGAATAATCATATCTACCAGGGACTCGCATGTGACAAGAGAATAAATGTGTTCCAGCAGAAAGCTATGTATCATCCTCATTGATCCCTAACTGTGTGTATTAAGAATGAAAATTACTCTAGCACTGAATGTCAGGCACAACAGGTTTCAACCAAATAATGGACGCAGCCTCACAAAATGACCAGGGGAGCATTTGGAGTCTGCCACTCTGGAAATTTAATCTTTGCAGTATAGCCCCAAAATGTCCCTGAAGAAAAGAAAGCTTCCCGACATCAAAACGCTGGGCCAACACCAAACATGTCCTCCCCAAATGAAAAATGACACAGCCTCCCCCACCCCACAGACTCCTCTCTGTGAATTGATATGACAGCACAGGGCACTTCAAGAGTGCTCTTTTTTCCCTTGTCAACAGTAGTGTTTTTAAACTATTTTTGTTGAAAGTAAAGCCAAACACACAAAAACACAAAATTTCTGTAGAAAATTAATATAATGTAAAGATGTTGTGTTGTGCTTCTTTCCATTAATATCGAGTTTTCTACATTGCCTTGGGAAGATATTCATACAGTACTTTAGCAATGGCGACTGGCCAATAGAGGGCACAAGGGCGCCGCCCCACCACTTGCCACATTACCTTGAATAAGACAAAAAAGTGATAGAAATTAAATAATAAAATTAAAAAATATATATTTTGAAACATATATATATATATATATATATATATATATATATATATATATATATATATATATTTTAGTTCTGTAAGATAAACATTTTATAGTTTGTGATGAGTAAACTGATTGGTGACATATTTCCACCCTGGGGCGCAAAAATCTTTGGCCAAAGACATTAAAAGTTGCTTCAATACAAGAGATATGACCATTCTGGGGCGCCCTTCTCCTGCGCCCAGACCTGAGTGCAGTTTGATTTGCATCTCACCACCCTCATGCCACTAGGCCGACAGTGGAGCTGCCTGTCATAAAATTCAGCTGATTGACAGATCGAGCAGTGGGAATTGGAGACAATCGACTAAAGATGCAAAATTGAGCAAGAGAAACTAAATAATTCAGTGAAGTCACTTAAAACAATGCGTTTTGAGAGAAGAACATTTTAGGAGAAGCCAGAGGTGAAAGAACTCGGATCGGATCAGCCAAACATCACAACAGGGCTTAGCTAAGTGCATGTAGCGAAGCTGATGCCTTATTCTGCTTTCCTTGCCTCCTTTTTCAAACATTATCTGACCCAGCATGGATTTATACACATATGACTGATGAGGTGAGTAAGAAGCTAAATGTGCGGTGTAGGTAATTTACAATGTTTTTCATCATAGTAGTGCTGTACTGTGAAAACGTGGGGAACACACTTTACAAGAGGCCCTATATAATGTAACTGTCCACTTTTTTACAGGTTCTACGAATTTGCATTGTTGCTCTAAAGTGGATTGTCTGACCACAAGACCTTCTTTCATATGGGTTGTCATTAAGTTTTAAACAAGGACTATAGTAGCTTTCTTTTCTTTCTTCTTTCCACTATAAAGTTTAACAAATTCGTTTTCACTGCCTACTTTCATGTAATAGAAACCCGATATTTCTATGCAGATCGCAATTTTAACAAATATTAAACTGGGAATGTACTAAATCCCACCTACACTGTGCTCGTTTTATCAGTAGTCTTGTCACAGAAGTTCATTTATATTGCAGCCGGTTTGAACTGTTCTTTCACAATTATGTTTGGTGTCACAACAAGTTAAATATTCACAATGTCTTCTATGCCTTTGTTGCGGATGATTAGCAGAGAGGAGTGCTTTAACAATGCTGAACACTATCTTGTAGCCAAAAACCAAATCCTACTGGATGAGCAAACTAAATTCCTTCATAGTTTGATATCTACTTTTGACTGTCTTACTTTTCTTTTACAAAAATTTAATAAATTTTTGTCATGAAATAAACTAAAAATAATTGGAGTTTGCTATGATGATACTTAGGACTTTTGTCTTAAACAAATTAAGAACGACTTTTTTTTCCATATCACAACACTTAATGTTGCACAGTGGGGGTGTACTTATTTCTTCATACTGATAGTGCAACACACCACTTGCTAAGAGCACAATAGTTACTGTATACAAAAAGCAAAAGGCAAATGTTTTCCGTTTCTGGTGTTGTGTGCCGAGGCAAAAAAAAAAACCCTGGCTTATGTTGCAGGGCATGTACTGCCCTGCCACACACAGATGCTGACACCTGCAAGTTACCAAAGCTGTATTCAGTGTTGTCAACTCCTAGCTGAGGAAAGTAGGTATTTAGTGCTCAGACAAATACCTCTGATGTCACACACTCATTTGCATATGAATCAAAAGTGCTGAACATACCAAGAATAAATAGAGCCGCCAGAGCTCTGCGGCAGTCGGTCTCAGATTTCCCCAAGCAGTGATGAGCCATAAGCCAGTGTGTACACCACAGAGATGAAAGATCAGATGTGCAGGGGAGAACCATTGTTTATCAGGCTTATGTGTAAGAGATGGGAAAGAAGTGTAAGTGGATAGAGATCAAGATCAACTTGTGCCTGATCTTTCTGAGCCAAGTGATTTCTTTTGTACACCGTGTTCCAAATTATTATGAAAATTGGATTTAAGTGTCATAAAGATTAAATTTTTTTGTTGTGCTGTTAAATTTATAGATGGTATTGTGTGTCAGGACTCTTTGAATCACTATAATTCATTTCAGAGAGGTGGGTTGATTAGTTTGTCTGGCAAGCTCAATTAAAGGAAATCTACTTAAGAAGGATGTTCCAAATTATTAAGTAGGCCACAGGTTTCAAGTAATATAGGAAAGAGAAAGCATCTCTCTGCTTCCAAAAATCACCAGATAGTGTAGTGACAAGATATGAAAACATTAGATATTTAATGAAAACTGAAGCATTATCATACTGTGAAAAGATTTGTAGCTGATTCAGAACAAAGAAGGGTTTGTACAGATAAAGGCATAATGAGGAAGGATTCTGTTATACAAATTAATTGGATTAAGAGAGCAGCTGTTAAAATGCCCTTACAAAGCAGCAAACAGTTATCTGAAGCTGCTGGTGCCTCTGGAACCTTAAGGCGGAGGATCCTCCAGAGGCTTGTGGTGCATGAACCGACTATTCGGCCACCCCTAACCAGTACTCAAAAGCAGAAACGGTCGCAGTGGGCCCAGTCATACATGAAGATTAATTTTCAAACAGACTTGTTCACTGATGACTGCTTTGCAACCCTGGATGATCCAGATGGACGCAGTAGTGGATTGGTGGTGGATGGGCACCACGTCCCAACATGACTGTGACATTAGCAAGGAAGTGGTGAGTCTGATAAATGTAAAGAAATACATCTTACAAATTATTTTGAAGTTCAAGTAGATCATGGAGCATGTCATTTATTCAAAACACTTAACAGTTTTTTTCTGTTAATATTACATTGCTACTTGGCTTTACAGTAATCCTTTCCCACTTACTTGCATGAGTGAGATTACAAATTAATTAATCTAATCAGGCGATTGAGGAGCCCTAAAGGTTTTGCAAGTCAAAGCTTTGTGCAGGACATCACATACCTTTGAAGAACAAATAGATCCATGGCTCTATGGTCAGTAAGTTTTAAACACCTATGTTTTATAAGCCATGTTTTTAATACTGTTGTAGCTGATGAGATTATCTGTTTTTTTTTTGTTTTTTTTATTTTTGTTTTGCCATTTATAGAGAACACAATTGTTGTGTTTATATTTAGACCCATCCTAAAGACTTTCTAAACAAAACAGTAAAAATGAACAACATCCAGTTTATTATGTATTTTGTGAATCAAACTCAAAAGGAATCAAACATCATACCGGATTAGGATCGGCATCCATCTGTTATTATTGATGCTCTTGTCAGCAGCTGCATATAAAACACTGGTGCCCCCACAGCCAAGCTGAGCAATAGGGCGTCCATCTTCAAGGGACAGATGGAGGAACTGATCCCCAAAGTTCTGCTCCTGGGCTGAAACAAAAGAAAGAAAGTAAAAGCAGAAGTAGATCAAATCTGATCTTATCAGATACTTCTGCCATCCTATGGCTATACCCCTATTTCAATTTAAACACAGATTCTTTACATATCGCATCAATGTCTGCCAATAAAATAGAGGATGTTGAGCACAAGTAGATCATTGATCTTGCAGGATTCTGCATCCATGGCTATACCCCTATTTCAATTTAAACACAGATTCTTTACATATCGCATCAATGTCTGCCAATAAAATAGAGGATGTTGAGCACAAGGTCATACTTGCGGAGATCAATAACCCTCACATGAAAACCTGAGGGAGGACTCCTGTCTGCTAACAAATACCATCTCACAGCCAATAAGCTTGCCTCTCTCTAGACAGAAGCTTATCAAGAATCTTTCACACTGCTGTGACCTCAGCAACAACACACACAAGCCGATGGCAAAATGTTTCCTCCCTTGAAAAATAAAACCACAACATGGAACTGACCCAGACCTGAGAAATTGTAAAATGTCAAAAGCGCCGTCTGCATGCAATGCTAAGTTTATTTCTTAAAATCAATTCAGCACAATTTAGTTTATTTGTATAAGGCCAATGTATGACAAAAGTCAAACAATTCAGCTGGGACATGATTCTTAAAAGTAACGGTAACCCCCTCCTTCTCTAGTACATGAATAAAGAAATACAGACAGGAATCTGCTCAAAGGGCACAGAGAGTTCATTTGAAAAAGTCTGAAAATATAATCATTTATTCTCTCTAAGGGATAGATAAACTTTTCACTGAGTACTTGAAGAGAGGATGGTTGGGCGAAAAAAAATGTAAGGAGCCACTGAAAAAGGAAGACTGATCTATTACAAAACGCTGTTTAGGAAATAAGTAGGTTCCTTTGCTGTGTTTTCTGCTGTTTAAATGCCTCTATACATGGAGTCAGAGAGCTCAACATGAGCCAGATCACTTCAAAATCAACATTAAAAGAAACTAATATTGTATCAGAATTAAAACAAATTGAAAATTATGTAGATAATGCTTATTACCCACAACGATGTGAGAAGCATAGTTGTACAACACAGAAGGCTTATCAGAAAGCAAGCATTCTTTTAAAATGTCCTGGTAGAAAGTTAACTTGAGACAACACAACAGACAACATGACTCTCCAAATCCTGTCTGTGTGGTGATTCTAGACGCGTTACTACAACTGGGGTACAAGCCTTCTCTCCACCAAACTCTCAAAAGGGCTTTGCTTTACAATCTTCTCAAGGCTGCAGTTATCCATGTTTCTTCTGACCATAGGTTTTCCTTCTACTCAACTTTTAATTTTACTTGCAGACCCTTACAGCAAATAAGGAAAACTTTTACAGCTCTTTTTACAGGATCATTTGCAGCTGGATTGGATGGTGTTAATGGCTTTGTGCTGAACACTTGTCAAGTGAGCAGTAATAAACATGTCTGATTTTTTTTTTTTTTTAAATCCTTCAGTTTAAGGATATTTAATGTTCTAATATTCCGGATGGGGGGGTGGGGGTGGGGGTGAGGGTGTGGGGGGGGGGGTGTTAGATTTTATTAGCTGTAAGCCATAACCACACTTAAATACACAATTAAACAAACAGAAATGGATCCCTGAATAACATCAATGTGTGTCAGAAAACTACAAGTTTCACTTTTTAAATGGGACTTCTAAAATACTAAAACTCAAGTTTTTTGTCATTCTAAATCATGACATGAACTGTATTTGCACTCTGTTTCAAGCTCTAACTGTCTCTGAGTGGAAAGCTTCATCAGAACTGCTTTGAGTCTGGCTTTCTCAACCGCTATGTTCTTGATAATAAAACAATGATATGACCACTGACAATTTATTTAGTTATTTGTCAGGTATGTAATCTTTATTGTCACAATACTTTATTGCATGACATAATTCCTGCAAAAAAGTAATTGCAATTTGAAAGTGTTAGACAGCTTTATGCTCCTTCATAAACTACTGTGGTCTTCATAAGGGAGCTAGAGGGAACATTCACACCAGCCCCAGACTGCTGTCTGAATAGACAGGAACAAATGCATGACAATGTTAGAATGCAGGTCATTGAGAGAGACTCAGACAGAAGGGGAACCTGCACCTCTTATCTCGCTGTGAAGGAAAACGTGGCTACAGGGCAGGGGACTGAGCAGCAATGCTGCCCTGTTAGAGAGACCTTAAATGTTTCTGTGTTTCCAACAAGGCCTATAGGGGATATTTCAGCTGAAATAGAAGAAGTGACAAGGGAGTACTAGTCCAGAGAGAGCTACTGAGTAGGCACGAAGTAGGCCTGTTTGATCTTCCAAAGACAACAGGGTTAGAGCCACAAATCTCAGGAAGTAGGCTGATGTTGCGAGCTAAAAATAGTATGAAGGTGTGTGGGCTTGACAGCCTTGTGTCTTAGCAGAGTGCATGTGATCTATGTTGAGGTCCTGTAATGGTATGGGTGGGGGGTTCAGACATCAGCAAAGAAACCAGCTTCTGAGCTAGATGTTTCAAGGCAGCGTGGTAACCGAGACGAAAATTAAGGGGATCAATACAATTACCATGTCTTTATGAGTTAGAGGCTGCTTAACATGGTTGGTACTCCACATTTTCCAGTCTGCAATGTTGCTAATGACACACTAATAGTGAATGTAATGACTTTGTGTTCCAAAATTTTCATGCGTGATTCTACTTTGTAAATAGCAATTTGCAATGACATGTGACCATTTAATTGGTCGAAAAGTACTGTAACTTATTCCAGCAAGGGATGAGATTACAGAAGATGTCTCTTAATTGCATACACATGCTCTGTTTGCAGGCTGAACTGAAGGCATCTACTTCTTTAAATGAAAGCAATAAAGCACTAAATCTCAAGGACTTTAAACATTTTAATGAATCCTAAGTACAAATTTATGTATTGGAATTGTTTGTGATGCAGAAGGGAATAGACTGAGAGAAATTTAATTCACCTTGAAAACTAAGGGAGAATGGGCCATAATGCATAAATTATGGTAATATTTATATTTACTGCATCCAACATCAGAGTGACAAGGAGAAGAAACACAAACTGCACATTTTTAAGAAAAGAACAAAATAATGTTAACTGGTAAATTAACTAAACATGAAGAAAACATATGTGACTCCGACAAAACATAATTACTCATGACACTTAATCATCCAACTTATTTTCAAAACACCAATCTAGAAGAAAGTCATTAGCTTTAAGGGGCAAAACAGTATAGTCAGTCACACCAACCTTTATATCAATTTCTGACAACAATAACCTATAGTCTCCTCTTTTAGCAGTTGTTTCTGCATTGTGTCATAACTCATTTTTGGACAAATATTATTTACAACAGATGTCAATGTTGTCTTATCTTTTATTCTTCTATTTTTTGTCTGAAAGGAAATTGTTTTGTGGCATCTCCATGGCCCTCTTACTGTGCACTGAACCTTATAGAGCATTCGTCCTTTTTGTCAGTGCCTGTCACCTGTTCTCTTTCCTTTCCTCTCCCTCCCTTTGTCTCCCCCCTCACAACCCACCTTCCAGTCTTTCTCCTCTCAATCTGACAATAGAAGTCCAGGGGGAGACTCATGGATTTTCTTCGGGGAGAGTTGTGAAAGGGGAGGTGGAGAATATGGAGAACATTTGGCAAAGCAATTCCTCACATCTAAATGTATATCACTTGGTTTTCTTCTGATTAACTTTGTATGTTTGATCTCTGGAGGATTCTGCTCAGTTCCCATCATCTGATTTGAAAAAGACAGCGTGCTGTAAGCAAGGAAACATAGCTAGATAAAAGCCACAGTGCAAACTCTGTGTGTGTTTTCTGAACGCTCATTTCTCTTCACTGTAAGTAACACTTTTCTTTTAAGCCTCTACATTATGTGGCACTGGGTTATTGTAAATACAGCAATTAACTTACCTGAAACAACAATTATGAGTTTCAGTCTGACATTAATGGCAAGAAATGTTTGTATGGCACAATGATGATAGATAACTGTTACCTTAAGTTATATCAGGGAGATATAATTCAGCTATTTAGTTACTGATAATCTACTTAACCGGATTTCTCCTTGCTCCAAATATATTACACAACCTAAGACAGTGTGGAGGTGAAGCTTGACTTCAAGCACAAATGCACAGGTGACTCATCAGGATGTCATACAGTGTTATCTTCCAGAGGCACTTAACAATGTTCCAGGTCATTATTGAGTTATAGTAATATAATAACTACTGTGGTAATATGAATATAGTAACATTCCTACAATATTTGGTAGCAATGAAGAAAAAACAATTAGTTAAAATAAAATGTAATGTATCACCAGTGTACATATGTTTACAAGCACAACCTTGATGTGTTTTATTGGATTTTTGATATTTTAGTCAACACAATATAAAATGCAACACAAAAAAAGATATTTGAATATACTTTTTACAAATACATATCTGACTCATGTACTTTCCAAAGTCACTTATTCAAACAAAACAGAAGCCACCCCAGAAACATCAGTGAAGAATTTGTGAATAAAAAGTAAAAGCTCAAATTTTGAAGGCCTGAAAGAACACTAGTCAACACATCATATGAAAATGAAAAAAGAATAGGACAACTCCCCAACTACATGTCATGTTTTCAGAAATGCATAACATATAGTTTCAATAATAATAATAATAATAATAATAATAATAATAATAATAATAATAATAATAAGCATCATTCTATAGCGAAGACAAGAATCTGAATCAGATCTCAAAACGGTAGGTAAGCATTCCCAGATGAGGCAGACTGTGGGAAAAGAGATGAGAAAAGAAGAAAAGCTGCTGGTTCAATGTGTTGCGAGTTTCTCTGAGAAAGGCAGCTAATCCAAGAAAGCACGAACTGTTCCTGAGGGAAGCAGGGGAGAGCAGGCTTGTAAGTATAAAGGGTTTTGTCCACAAAAAGGAGTTGCCAAAGATGGGTTGTAAAATGTAAGTAGGTGTATAGCTATGTGGCAGAAAACTTTCACTGCAAATAACCCTGAACACATCATCTACCCAGGTGGCAGCATCAGACTGTGGTCAGTGCTGATGCATTCTAAACACTTAGTCATCATTTTATCTTAAATGCTGAGTTTATAATGTGTGGAAACAAGTGTGGTAGTTTTACACAAACATTGGTTCAACAAATGAGGCCAAACTATGTTTGGAAAGAGACAAATATGAGTCTTAAAACAAGAGGGTGAAGGAACCTCCCTAACATTTAAAGGCAAACTGATTCATAACTTATGAGCCACAACTTATGCAACTTATCCAATCAAGAAGTGCAATTTTACTTGTGGTGACAGACTACAAAGCATTGATGCAAAGGGGTAAAAACGGATTAATCCCAGAATTTTCAGTTTTTATTGGTAAAAAGTATATATTTAATAGAATGTTTTTTTTTTAAATTATTATTATTATTTAATTTCTCTTTACCATTATGCACCTTTGTGATGGTTTATCACATTAAACCAATATGAAGACATCTAAGGGGCTGGCTGTATGAATACTTTAACAAATACAGCAAACGTTTTCCCACAAGAGAGAAAAAATCTAAAACATCATTTCAACCACAGGTGTATAAGTTTTTTATGTTCTAAAAACACATCCAAAAAGCAAGTAATTACTGTTGCGAAGCAGAAAAAAGCTGCTTTACAATTATCCTGCTACTCTGTCATGAAACCTTTTATTTAAGTCTGCAAACAGTACTTCCTGAATAATGCATGCAATACTTTCCATAACTCAACCCATTATACTCAGAAAATAAATGTGTACATATTATGAGACTAAAACACACCTCCATATATATTCACTTTGACAAAGGATCTCTAAATTGAACAACTGTCGTAGATATTTTTTGAGGTAAATTAGAAAGGTTGGAGTGCTGATCATAATGCCATTGCAACATTTCAATAGAGAGATTAAAACTTATATATCTAAATACAATTTATTCAGTACAAGGAGCCAGTAAAAAAATGATCTGAATAATATTTGTACAGTAATATAATCTACACTAAGACCTCAGGAACTTGAACTGTACAAAACATAACTAAAACATAAAAACTCAATATTTTTAGCTGTCAAAAAAGGAGTTTCATAATAAGCAGCCATCTTAGAAAGCCACCGGCAGTCCAGAGAAACAGTAGTGTTAGGTAATTATTATTCTAATAATAATATGAATATTTAACAGAATAACTGCTACTAAAAGCGACAGTTTTTTTTTTATTACCTAAGTTCTTTTAAATAATTTTTGTGTTCACCACAAACATTACATGTATATGTAATGCTTCACCACAAACATTACATGTATATGTAATGTTTGTGGTGAATACAAAAATCACTCTAAGCAAAATGTACTTGCTTAAAATTAGACACAGTGTAACATCAACATTTTGGTTCAGGGGAGCATTTTAACCTGACCCTCATCTTCCTGTTATCATAGTTACTGAGACTAGAAAATCCACGTTGTGATCAAAGGACAGACATTTAACCCTGAGGTGCGCAGCAACATTTAACAGAGCTGGAAATGTAGATCAGAGACTGCGAACCTACAGAGGATGTCACAGATAACAGGTTGATCTAGGCCATACCAGCAAGATGAATGTTATGATGTCTGTGCCCAGTTTGTGTGGAATAAATCACCCATGATCGCCACACAATGCATGGTGGTTAAACTTTAGTTGGACTTGCACCTGACTGGTGCAGCATGGGAGCAGACTCACAAAAATCAAGGTGGCTGCAGTTTTTAGAGCGAGGAGCAGCAACTGCAGTCCGGTGAGACACACGCTTGGATGTTTTTTTAAGTCATTAGAGGACCTATAGCTTAAGGCATGGTGACCTCACCTCTAAGCTGGTGATTTTTTTTTCCTCTGGAAAAAAAAAAAAGGCATATGCTTTAACTTAATGCGTGACAAAGAGAAATCTGGAAAAAATTATGAAATATTCTCACGCTACAGCTTCTTGCAACTTCTAAAAAAGATCAGGGTGGAGGGGGTTTAACGACTTTGCTCTCTTCCCCAAACAATGAGCTATTGTTAAGAGGATCTACTCAAGGTGTCTGGTCCCCCATCCCAATCTTCCTCTGTAACAAAGGGGTGTGTGTCTGTGTCTGTGCAGGTGTGGGAACAAAGGAACTGGCAAGAGACAGAGATACAATGTAGAGCTCAATGTTGATGTACAGGGTGAATGCAATGCTATCTCTAGCATGTGAGTGACCGGCTCTTGAGGATTCTTTTGTTTGTGTTTAGGTTATAGCTCAATCATCAGTTGTGAAACACCAGAAAAGCTGCCAACGTGCCCACAAAAGATGGAGACAGATTTCCTTCACGAGAGTACCAATCTTTTCTCCTCTCACACATAATCTTTCCTCCTTAGATGAAACTCTATCTAACAAGTTTGAAATGTTTTAAAGTTAAATGTAATTGAGACTTGGAACATTTAAAATTTATTTGAGATTTTACAACAAAATCACTAAGTGTTTTAGTAAAGATGAGGGTTTTTAATGCTTTTTCATGTCAATTTTTGTTCAAAGCAGTCATTCAAAATAAAATAACTATTATGGATAAAAATAAATACTGATTTAGTAATAACAATAACACTGAAATGAAAATGTACAGAATTTTTATCAAATTTATTAATTTCTTGTTTCTACCTTTATTATTTTTGTTGAAAATGCAAACAACCTTTTAATCGTCCTTTAGATGTGTGTTTTTTTATATAAACAGCAAGAAAACAGGAATTGACTTTGCTAAAACAATAAAAAATTATTTGACTGCTCCATAACCCAACAGCTATTCATAAACAGAATAAAAGCAAATGTGGCTTTAAATTTTAAGTAGCCTAAAGTTAATCTGTGCAAAGAAACCTGGAAGATTTATAAAAACTCATAGCATTATTTTCTGCATTAGGGAAAATCCTTATTGTATAAATAAAAAACCCTGTAAATTGCTACATTGCAGACTTCTATACAGTTCTTTGTCAGAAGTGCTGACACCATGTTACCACTTTATGTTTGCTCAGAGTTTTATTATTTAATTAGTCTGTTTTTAAGGATTATTTTCTAAGTGGCTTCACAACACTTTTATGCCAGCAAACAAAGAGACTCATCAAGTATTGGTGCAGGTGCACATATCTTTATCACACTGACATTCCTGCCATGACTCACATCAGAAAAAAGAAGAAGAAAACAAACAAACTTTCGTCCCTTAAGGATGTAAACTTTTCCTGGGATATGCAAAGTTGGCTAAAAAGAATCATGGTGTGGTGTCTTGTTCTGTCATCATTGTAAATTTTGATTTGCTGTCCAATAAAGATTGCAAATTTTTGGAGACTAAATTTGTGTCGAATTAATAAATTATTAACTAAATACATAAAGATATAGAAATATTATGATGAGTATTAATTGTATTTGTTCCCTCTTTTTATGCACACTCTATTACAGTTATTAATACTGCGCTCAGTATGTAAACTTAAACTAAAATTAACAAATCGCTTTTTTTTAGCTCTACATTATTAACATTTTTTTTCAACAAAACATTGGGTATGCCTTCAACAATCAGATTATTAAAATATTTTCCCAAACATTTGCTTGATAATAGCTATCTAACTGCTTGCCTGTAATGTGGACTATAAAATGATAAGGATTTGAGGACTTACATGCACCTTTTAGTGAAATATGCTTTAAAAGTCATCAAGTAAAAATGTACTTTAAAGGGTGACTGTACTCACTAAAGAGGATGGTGCCCTGGGTTGATCTTGTTCTTACTGTCAAATAGAAAGTTGTGTCTTCTGCTCTGGTCGGTTGATTGTTGCTGTCATTTAAAGGGTGTGGAAGAGACGAAAGAGGTTTCAGCTCCAGGTACGATGTGCCATCAAAAGATGGGATATAGATGGTGGTATCTAAATAAACAAGAACAGAAATGAAACATTACATTTATTACAGCAAATATTTTTAATATTTTAAGTTTTCTCTAAAACCTGAAGAGTTAAATTTGTGTATCATCATTGTTTTTATTGCAGTGACATAATGAATTCATACCAGTAATAAAATACTTGTAACAAATGGATATGTGACAAATAAGGCTGGATGAAGACAATTTTATCTTGTAATAGGATATCCTGAGGGGGAATGGCAGAAGAGATGGAAAAGAAAGCTATATCCAAAACAAAGAACTCCAAAAGATATTTAAAATACAGGCTCTGCTGCTACCAATAATAAAGAAGAGTCATGTACAGTAAAACCTCTTTCAAATATTTTGCTTTTTGTAGTTACAAAGTTTCATAAAAGTGAAATAAGCTTAGCAACCTTTCTGCACAATCAACAAAAACTGAACATGCAGAAGCTTCATAAAAGCAGAATTAACAGACATCTAGATTTGGCTGGTTTTAAAAACCACTATGCTGGTTGCTCCCTGCAAAGTGGTTTGTAAGATTATTTTTCCAAAGAATGGCATACCAAGTGAAAGCAATGTCTGTAAGTGCTTTCCTTAGTCAGGAGAACAACAGAAATTGCCTGCTGTATGCCTTTACAGCACAGATAGCTTGTCTGTGAGCAGAGTCAGCAGAGGGATGTCAGGGCTATGTGCTAGTGTGTCATTTCCCACTGGATGACAAAGGGTCTGATTTTAAGGAAAGGTGGAAGAAGTACAAGCTCAGGTCATCAACTACACAACCAGTGATAATCTGCTGGCCTTTCACACAAAGGACACTGTACACCAAGTGGATCGTTTGCTGTTCAGTAACTTGAAAGTCAGCTCAAAACAGCCCAAATGAGCCACAGCTAAGGGGATTCTACTAATAGTCACTGCATCCAAACAAAAATACAGCTTGTACTTATCTGAGCACTACTCCAAGGGTATTATGAGTCTCCTTCTATTACTCTGTTAACAAATAATTTTAAAATCATGCAACAGGAGATGAGCCATTTGAATTCTTTTGTAATTTTATTGTTTGTACAAACAATAAAATGCAATACTATTGCATTGTATTTTCTGCAATAGAATACATTCATCGTCACTTTTACCAGTTTCTTTTTTTGTGTGTCATTCTTTAGATCAACTTTACTATTAAGTTGTGTCATATTTAACTTGTAAATCACACAATTTACTAAATTACCACTGATTATAGCCTAAGTTCCATTAATAATACAGCTTGAGAACCTTGGGTGTATTAAATGGAGGTTGTTCTCTAGAAATATTTTGGAGTAAAATATTTGTTCTTGTTTGCACAACAATTAACTTTTCTATTCATTACATAATTTTCCAAATACTTTTACTAGTAGAATTTGCATTTACTTCTTTATAGAGTTTGCTCTGCTTTTGATGTTTCTTGATATCAAGCCATGATGAGGGAAGAATAATAAATTATAGATTTACTGTATCGGAAAGTTCAGCAATTCGAACTACCACATTTGACAACTTGAACTGTTCAGCTGCTGAAAGAATAGCCAAGATTCCCATGGCATTTTTTATATTGTCATGATCCTCTTTTTCTTAATGTGTTTTCAATACATTTTGAACTGATTCTTCTATCCCATGAAAACAGTGCTGGTGATTTTTTTTTTTTCTTTTCTTTTTTTCTGCAGAACATTATGTGGAATAGACATAGCTGCTTCAACTAAGCAACTTGTTAGGCTTCAACTAACAAAGAAAAAACATCAGCAACAGTGTTTCCATTGTGGAAGAAGCAGTTCTATTGGACCAAAAATGATGAATCCATCCTGTAATATTTGCTGGCAAATGTCTGAGCAAGGATGACCAAGCTGGCTCACTTTTAAAGACATAGGCAATTACAGAAACCACACACTGGATGCCCACAAAAAGAGCTGGCATCACCACGCCACAATGTTGGCAAATCAGGAGGCACAACACATCAGGTCCCATTAATGTCAAAGACAGACAGACAAAAACAGAAAAGCTCAAAAAAAAAAAAAAGCCCTAATCTGTTTCTCTTTTCTGCATGATCTCTTGTTTTTCCTGATTAAATTTCTTGACAGTCTTCTCTCTGCTCAAGTCACCTGCTCCGATTTGCATTTCTGTATTCAGTTTTCAGATAAAAAAAACCCCCAAAATAAATACGAATGAACCCAACTCTTAAATGTAAGTTTATCATTTTGCCTATTTGCCACTGAACAAATAAATTATGACTAGTACACTGTAAAAAGAAATATGAATAATTTCTGAAGCTAAACTGGTTGAAAATTAAATGAGAGCATAAAAATGCAAATTAGATTAACAGAGCTGTGGTGCTTTTAAGAGGGGGAAATTGCACACTCTCTTATTGCAACTGATGTTAGATGTTAAGTAAAAGTTGCTGGAATGACACAAATGAGACATACTGTGCACTTGGCATTTTATTTTCCCTTAGGGGTCAGCTTCCTATATCACAGCTTCTAATATACAAGTCAGAAATAAACTCGGTGAGCTGTGGAATGAAGTCGTGATCAATACAGAGCAACCTTGAATAATTTTTTGCTTCATTGGTTTCGTCTTTTACAAATACTACCTGACCCAGGTGCCATTTATTACATCATTTTAAGATTGCTTTCTATTAATCGTGAGGCTGGACAAAATGTTGTTGCAGAGGACTACATTCTAGAAGAAGAATGTATATAAAAATGTATTACATTACTTTGCAAAAGTACTGATACCCCATGCAGCTTGTCACGCTTTTTCCCCTCACATTGCAGCTTAAAAAATGTCATATATTTTATAGAGCTTTTTTATGATAAATCTACACAAAGCAGTGTATAATTGTTATTTAATTATATTTGCAAAGAATGCATTAGTATTTAGGCCCCTTTACTTTGACATATTTAAATAAAATCCAATGAAACTAATTGCTTTTAAAGCTGCAGTACATAACTCTTATAAAAAAATTATTTTTTACACGTTTGCTAAAACTCTCACCATGTCATTACAGTATGTTGAGGCTTTGAATCTGTGAAAAGATCAGTTTAACCCCCCCTCTTCTGATGCACTCTGAAGAAAAGCACCACTCCAGACCAAAAACAACCAACGAAAGCCAGGAGGGGGTCCCGGAGCTGTCAGTCAAACTCATGTACTCGCTCCTAAATGTTCTAATGGTGTAGAAAGAACCTGTTGTTAAGGAAAACCCATAACCATCTGCCATCACCACTGGGCATGCTAACTAGCCTGAATATTTACAACAGGCTATGCTGTGGTCTGTGTGTCACGCAGTCATTAATTCAGGCAGAAAGCAGTTGTGTTTTCTGGAGTTTCTGACAAAAAAACCTGGTGGTATTGTGTTAAACCTTGAGAAATTAAAGAACATCATTCTCACAGTCCTGCCTGAATTTTCCAGATGACAGTGGATACTGGTCAGAGTTGATGGGAAGATGGGTGTGACTAAATACAGAACCATCTTTTGTATTTTCAAGATTGTAACACAAAACCTTTAAAAATAGTACATTGAAGATGCTGTAAGGCTTTATAAGTGTAAAAGAAGTTAAATAATAATTGTGCAGGGCACTGTTAAAGAACTTAAGTCTCACTGATCAATTGCATCACAAGTTTATAACAGCAATAAAGATAAAAGCTAGAGCCTTATAAACAATCAACAGTTATGCGTCTGTATTAAAAACATATTTGTCAGTAAGCTTTGTTGTCATTGAAATGTCAACTATTTTCAGAATTTCTTTTGTTTATCATTAAATTACTTGCTAAAAATAAACAGGTTTTATACCCATGTGCATTAATATATTTGTTAAAGATCTGTGCTACGTATCAGTGTTTCATGTAGGACAGAAACCAGTCCACCTCTTTCGTCACTGAGTTGCATGATTTATCTATAATTAGCTCGTAACAGGGGTGACTCGCTTCACTGTTCTCATGCGGCTATTCCTTAATTCGACAAGATGTAATGACAAGATTGTAGCCGGGCAAAGTCGCTCTGTGGCAAATTTATGTTCAGAGACTGTGTCAGCATGTAAACAGCCCGTAGACTTTTAAAGCGGGCTATGAGAAACTCGTGTTGCAAAGCACATTGTTGGATAAGTGCTCAAAGGAGATTGGACCCTGTTAAACCTGAGACTGTAGTTCTTTTGAGAAGGAGCAATTCCTCAAACTCAGCAAAAGTGACACTAAAAGGGTACTTCTGGTATTTAAAGAATAAGCTTTTAAGTCTGACAAGTAGGGGAATAAGCAGGAACTTATTTTCTAGTTGAGGAAAATAAGTGTTTCATGTAGGACAGAAACCAGGGTGAAAGTATAATTGTTAGAATGAAATCAAACTGAACATTTGATTAATGTTACGGCTATGGTGCAGGAAATTATTATCCAACTAGCATACAACAAACCAGTTTATCACATAATCTAAAGAATCAAAAGGTTTAATCACCATTTGGTCTGGGAAGTTTTAAACTCTCATACTTTGTGGAGTCACAAATTATATTTTGTTGTGCACCATTTGCATTTTCCTGAACCGAAAAATCTAACATTCTGAAATAAGTTAATAAAGAAAACAGCAAATGAATGCATCATTCATCTCCAGTGGATCTTTAGGCAGAAGAAAACATCTTTAATAACTAACTCAATAAACCAGCATCTGTATCATGCAAGGGGTGGGTAGGAGCTTCTGTCAACATGGTCGTCTCCCGCAGGACAAAAAAACAAAACAAATGAGTCTTAAAAATAGAAGCATTTTATCACAGTGCCTGCAGAGACAAATAATGCTTTGTAAATTAGCTAAACACCTGTAGATTAGCATTTTTAAGAAACATGGCAGACGTGTCAAATCAGGGTGCTGGGTGCAGGCGGACTACTCAGGCTCATGTTAATCACTGTTAATGTTAGCTCAAAGGCAGGATCGTGTCAGCTCTGGGAACATGAGATTATGCTATGAGCACAATTTCCCAACACTTTAAACTTTTCTGAGGTCAACAACGTGCAGCACATGCGACAGTTAGTAACTAATGTTTACCTTGAACTCTTCATTTAAAACTCATGACTGAAGGCGTAATTATTTCCAAGTTCTTCACTCTTGTCCTGGCTGCTAAGCCAAAAGCCACTTCTTAATAAAAGGCACATGGCAGCAATTTTTTTTGGAAAGATATTATTTTAATACAATTTAGAATGAGGTTGTAGCATAAAATGTGGAAAAAGTGAAGCACTGTGAATACTTTCCAGATGTAGTGTAAATATTATCTAATAAAAATAAGTCACATAGCTAATAAACAGACACTATTGATAGCTAGACTATTTAATTAATGGTGGAAGATATGATTTTTAGTAGGGCAGCTTGATATCTATGCTATTATGTGTTAGAAATAATGTATTAAACAAAGTTATCTGTATCTACTTGAAGATGTGCATCTTTATGAAACCATGTCATATAATTTTAATTAAGCTTTTACTGCTTTTGTTTTTGGACCACTCTTGTGAGGTGTGATTGATAAAAGCTGAACAGGGTGCGGTCATGTCCACATTTATTGTGTAGTGCACTTGGCTTGTTACAGTCTAATTAACTTCTGAACCTAACTTTTTTTTCTTTCCTCAACAGGATAAATGACCTGCCCTTCTTTTTAGTCAATAATAAATAGATTAACACAACTTTATTCAGTTCTTATTTAATTTTCTCTATGCTGTGAAAATACACTACAGAAGCCAATGTCAAACCCACCCAACCCGGTCAGGTGTATAATTTTGGGTCGGGCTCAGGCAACAGATCAGGTCTTGATTTGTTTGCAGTTGTGACACACTATTGGCACAACTACAAACCAATGTTAACTTGTACATATGACTGTCTTCAAACTGACATTTAAGCAGAAAGAATATGACTAGTTCACTGTTAAGTATGAAACAAGTAAAATGTCAAACATCAAAATATAAGTAATCTAATGTTTAATGTAGATTTTAAACAGTAGTATAAATTGGATTTTAGCTGTAAAATGGGAACTGTTAAAAGAAAAACTCCCATGCAGCCTACTACGAGCCCTGTCTTGGATTTACTACTTCTGTAGTGGGAAAGAAATAAATATTTTTGGTTAGAAAAGTGGGTGAGAGTGGTCTAAGGTTGTATTCTCATTCTGGGTGCATGCTGAAGGGGAATATGAACATACAGCAATGTTCAAGCTGCTTATATGGATCTCTCATTTCATTTATCATATTCTGAATAATTCACATCACTCAAAATTCTTAATGCAGCTGACTCTATTACCCCTCATACTGAAACCTATTAGCCAAAGAGGCTCAGCATATATTACCAGACATAATTCGAAGGATGGCTCTTGGTGATACCACTATAAAGGTCACATTACAGCAGGTTTTTGGACTGTGCTTCCTAAATCAGATATAATAAAAACAGAGTACAGAAAAAAAATGGAAATATCTTGAGGTACCTTTTTCACAATAGGCTCCAGTAAAATGAAGAGGACAGTGGCAAGAGGAAAGAGTTCTTCCATGAAGTTGCATCTGATGGAATATTCCTCCGTTGTGGCAAAGATCATCATGGCCAGCTTCAGGTTCATGCAGAGGAAGTTTGGGAGGTGGTGTGGACAATAGCAGGGTTGCTGTGGTTACTGTGGTAGGTGAAGCTGATGGAGCGGTCAGACTCAAGTCATTTTCTGTGGAGACCATCATGTGATGTAAAGTATACCTGAATGAAAATATAAAATAAAAAGGAATTGGAAACTTTAGTCCTGATTTTTTAGAATGTCACAAATATTTCATCAAGTGTTTCAGCAAGCCTAATATTTCTTCTAAGAAAAAGTTGCCAAATGATAGTAGAGGAATAGTTTTAAAGAAAATAAAATAAACCATTAGTGGTATTTCTTAAAGAGTCCCTCGATTCAGAATTTTGCTTGATCTGGTGTTGATGCCAAAATAACATGACAATTTTGCTTTATCAATATAAAACAAAAAAGGCACTGTAAAAAATAAAAATGATGAAAGAAAATACACAATAGCTGTTTCTTTTCATGTTTTAGTAATAGGGATACAGTGTATTTTACCTGCATTGATCTATGTTGCTGCCAGCAACTGCATCAGCTGTGTAGAAGCTTCTTAGGTGGTTAATTTCTATGACTTCAATGCAGCCAGTATAGTTGTGAAGAGGATTTGCTTTCTTTAAAAGAAAATATGCATTAAAAAAAATTTTAGTTTCATAATGTGTTGAACCCATAAAGTTTGAAACTTTGAGTGACAATCAGAACTATATAATTTTGACAGTTAATTAAACCATCACATAATAATTACAAAGTTTACCTGATTGGGAATATATTGTTGTCGCAAACCACCTACAAAGACATGGTTTGTTCTTTGAATCATGTGTCCCAGCCAGTAATTACTTGCGGGGCTTTTAATTCTTCTGTGCCCCGAAAGTGTCAGCTCTGCCTCACAAGGGGTCAGATGTTGTCTGATAAGGCAAAAACATGTTAGGAAAATGCTGGAGCTGACATACACAAGCTGCCATGTCAAGAACATGCAACACAAAGTGTCTTGTAAAAATTTGCCTATCCCCATGGGGTTTTAATTGAGATGTGCAGGGCTTACACTGCATCTCACATGTCAGATTAAGGTTGATTTTTGTCTGACCAGAACCTCTTCTTTCGCATCATATCTTATAACAACTGAAAACAAACAAACAAACAAAAAAAACTTCTTATAGCTCTTTTTCTTAATGGTCAGATTTAGGAAGTGCAAAAACAATAGTTCAGGCAACAAGATCCTCCTAACCTCCTATAGTTGTGGATTTCAATTCAGTTTAGTTATATTGGTCGGATTCACAACAAAAAGTTATAACTAAACATGCAAGTAATACAATACTGCAGCTAAGTTTAGTATTTAAATTGATAAAAAGATAGAAAAATCTTGGCAGCTCTCTCTATCTCTGCAAATCTTCCAGAGTAAGCATGTGCCTCTGGTTGCTTTGCTGAATAATGTTCTCCTTGCATAGTTTGTCAGTTGAGGTGGGCAGCTTTATTTTGGTTGGGTCTTTTTTTTTTTTTAAACAATCATTTTTCCTCAATCATACAATTATACACTACTGTTGTGTGGTGTTATTTCACATAAACCTTCATAGAAGCATTCAAGTTTGTGTTTCTAATGGCACTGTTATTTAAGGTACTACTACTGAGGGTACCTGAAATCACAATAAAAGGCGGACCGACAAACTTGTAACAAATTGTAATATGAGATATTTACACAGAAAGAGGTCACACAGGTTTGTTTTCAACTTATTATGAAATATGTATTGCTAACACACATATATGTACCAAAAATGCTCTTTCCAAACAGCAGGTCAGTAGACAACCAAGAGAAGTCAGACTTGGCACACTAGAATCATCAAAGTCCTCTTCTTCAGTGTTGGAAGTGAAAAGCCTCACACACATTTCCTCAGTCATCTCTCTTTCTTTGTTGCTCTTATAGTCTCAAGTCAAATTTGCTTTCGAGATTGTGCTGTCTTCTTTATCAAGCAGAAAGTCAAAATTTCGACTCTTGTTGGTAAACAACCACATATTAGCTGCATTGCTGTGCTTAAAACATGTGAAAAAAGTAGCAGCATATCATCTGGAAAATACAGCATATGTGTCAGTCCTAATATTACAACCACATTTGTGCATAAGTTTAATATTTGTGATACATGAACATGTATTTTTTTTTCCCTTGTTGGAATGCCCAACAATCAGTAGTCTTTGGAGATTTCCCTTTTCTTTTCTCAAGCCATCTTATGAGGCTCCACAAACTATTCTGGACCCACCTCATAGTCTCAGATTCCAAAACCAATTTTCCTTTTGGAAACCACAGGGGAACACAGATAATTACCTAAGTGCAGATTCTGGACTAACTAGCTGTAGCTTGAGGGTTCTCAGGCCACAGATACAAAGTCCCCTCACTGTGCATCCCGATGCCTCTTGTTCCCTGAGTAGACGTTAGAAGGTCCATGAAGCAATCTAGTCTGATTTGTTAAGCTGGTGTTGCAGGCCGTTGCATATGTTGGCTAAACACTCGGGGCACTTGCTATAACCTGCATAAGTCCTTCCTCCAAAGCCAGCATAGAGATGCGGTTAATTTAGAAGCAGTCTGCCAGAGCGGCCTGGCCGGCAGCCAGAGGGCACTGTGCTCACTGTCCTTGAGAAGTCAGCCCCACCGGGTTTCTATTTAACATATTGAAAAGCGTCTTTGACGGGAAGATATATTAAAAGTCTATAATGAGTTAGGCAGTGACGTTGAGGAAGGCTGTGGTGGTGTAGCTCTGGGTCAAATCAGACAAAGATGGACGGAGTCAGCCATCAGACAATTACAAAGAATTTTCTTTGTGACACCAGAAACCATTTTTCCATACAACCAACCCCCTAGTTATGACAGCTCTCTTTCTTGCAGTGTCTCAAGGGGTTGGAGTAGAACATTATGATTGATTTATACTGCTGTTGTATTTTTCTTCCAGGAAAAAAAACAAGGGCTGGGCATTGTAGCCCCTTGAACCTGATTGGCCTCTCATATATTTAGGGCAGAGCAGCTTCTTTGCCAAGAAAACAAGACGGCAACCTTCCCACTCAGTTTCTGTTTCTGTGGGAAAATAATTTGCTTTCCTTTGGCACTGCATGTTCGTTATCACCTTCAGTGTCTTAACTTGTACACATAATGTCATCTTCAGGCAACAAATTAATTTCTTTCTCTCTGTGGTGTGTTAAAATGTTTTTCTCCGAACAGAATTTTGATCTAAGAAAAAAAAAAAAAAAGAAGAAAAATAGACTCAAAATATTGCAAATATGACTCTAAACCTAATTTTTATAAGCTGAACACTGACTGGTTCAGCTTCAGGCTGAACTTTATGTCTTGAAACGAAACCACAATCTGTCTTATGTCAGATTATAATATAGAGGGCTGGCAGCGAGAGCACACATGAGAAGTAACATAACTAAAGGGCCACAGTCTCACTTTAAATCATTTAAACATTGATTTTGTGCTTAGCTTTTGCTTGTTAATCTTTTCATAATGAAAAACTGCAAATGAAGACTTTAGAACAGCCAATAAAACATGGTCACTGATCACTAATGCATTTTAATAGGCACATTCAAATGTTTGTTTCGCTTCTTTAAAACATAAGCCTGCCGGTCCATTTGTTATAAAACCTAAATCCTTCATCTGGTAATCCCTGACAATTATATTGCTTCCTCAAGAGTTAGTTTATAACCCTACCCTGTAAACAAATCTGCCACATTTGGAAAACGTAAGTAACAAGTGTTGTAGTTCAAAGGACCTGGGGTGCTTACAATGTAAAAAATGTCAGATTTTTTTTACAAGGACCTAAGTGGCTTATCACTGGGAACGTGCATCGTTTTTTCCTCAATAGAAAATGTATTCTTGCCTGAAGCAGATAAATATCTGAATCTCGTTTGATGTCCTGTACAGTAAAAGCCATGAAATGTTTCCACTGCTTATTCACTTCTGCTTGAACACTAACACACACGAAGCGCTTCTTTATAAAGCCTGACCACAACACAGATCTGATCACAAATACACAAACAGTAAGCTTAAGCTTACTGCGGCTTAAGCTTAAATTAAGGTGTACATACCTAATATGCACAATGTGAACTCTGCCATCATCAACGTGACTTGATGTACTCATCCGTGTAACCTCATCTTCTTCATTGCAGCAAAAGGCATACTGAAACATTTGAGAAGAGGTTTAAGTATGTAATTTGTGTTTGTCATTTTATGGCCTGTTTCATGCATGACTTCTGATAGCCTCATTCAGGAAATATTTTTGTTCATCTTCAGGAATAACAAAAATATTCATGCTGGAGTGTGTGTTCTAAAATTAGATTTAAAAAAATGTTTTATCTCTGAAGTTTCTTAGCATCACAGGGTACTTTATGGTCACTGTACTCCAGTCTTATTAAATAAAGCATAGCATAAATCAAACAACTAAACTTATGAATGATTCTAGTATCACCAGCTATTTGCGTTCCATCAATTTAATGCTATTTTTGTACAAGAATAATTGATAGATACATTTTTTGTCTATTGTTTGCACTGATGCATTAAAGTCCACTTCAGTGGCCTGTAGGACAATGCATTGTCAGCATCCACACATGGAAGAAAATAACTTCTTAAAAGTTGTTCAGAGTAGTAACTATTCTGAAAAGGTTAGGAACTGTCAAATTAATTTAATTCTTAGAAATCTCAGCACCAAAGATTTTACTGCACATTAAGAACACATTTCACAATAAACCCCCAGCAACTGTAATTATAGTACATTGGATCTCTCTCTAATAATGACACATACTACAACAACATTGTTCTACTCTATTTGCCCTATTTTAATAATAGGAGGGCCAATATTGCGCCAATATTTCTCATATTTTCAGTTTGTTGCTATGGAATAATATCCTAAAACAAAAACAAACATATTTAAACCAGAATGACCAAACAGATAGCCATTGTGAGAACATGGACCATCTCTATAAAACCACAATTTACCTGCAAGATCCCATCCTGGATAAAGAGCTTTATGAAAAAGAAATCCCCATTAATGGGTCCTTGGTCGACATATAGGAGAGTTCCCTGTGATGCTGTGGTTTGAAATCTCACATTAATGTTGTTGAGAGGTCCAAGGTCAACACCCTGAAACTCAAGGTATGAATTCCCAAAGTAATGGAGGTAGCTTGAATCTGGGAAAGAGATAAATACACAAAGCTTAGACTGTGGGAAAGGTTAAGGAGACGTAAGCTACGTTAGTTTATGAATCTTTAGAGTGTAATCAGCTAGGTTTGCCTAAGGATCCACTGCTTATTCACTTATTCTCAGGAAAAAGCAACAGTAAGGTCAGCATATGCTACAGAGAAACAACTGTAGAATGATAAAAGCAAACTGACTTGTGACAAAAGGTGCCATTTCATTGTTTTGAATTTCACAAGTAATTTTGAAGTATTTTCACTCAAGTCTACAGACAGTGCATGTTGTGGCAACAGATGGACAAAATAATGATAAATGGCCAGAGGTGCTCAGTGAGCTGAATTGCACATCAGGCACAGCTCTATTGTAACACATTTCTGTTTGGTGTAAACTATCAAGTATTTTGAATAGTTCCAAGTTCAAGTCATATAATTGGTGCTAAAAGTCCTAGTCAAGTCATAAGTCTTTCAATTTCATCAAGCTAAGTCTAAAGTCATTCAATTTGGATTCACAACTGGTTATGAAATATGGACCATGACTGAAAGAATGGACGCCTCCCTGGTGAGATGTTCAGAGAATGTCCCAATGGGAGGAGATCAAGAGGGAGACCCAGGTCAGGCTGGAGGGACTATGTTTCTCATCTGCCCTGAGAACGCCTTGGGATGCTCCCAGTGGAGCTGGCCCAAGAGGCTGTGGAGAGGAAAGTGTGGAACTCTATCCTTAGTGCTCCAGGATAAATTTTAAAAAAAATGAATGGAAGGATGGATGGATGGATGGATGGACGGATATATTTCCAGGTGAATCTCAGAGGGAATATATATCCCTTTTGGCTTACAAATGCAATGGGATTTGAACAAAATGAGCTGAAGAATACCCCTGGACACTAAGATGCTTGGATTTCCATCCTGAAACTCTCATCCCTGTGACCTAGTCTCAAAAAGCAGAGGACAATAGCCGGATGGATGTGCTTTTCCACTTTTATTATATTATAATAATTATATACAACACTGAAATTAAGATATTTATGCAAGTCGTACTGTGCAACATTCCTCATCTTACTGTCAAAACATACTATGTTTTATGGATGAGATTAGACAATTAAGGGGTATTTGATTGGAAGTTCTCCTTGGACACAGTTGGGCGTTTGTGATGGAAAGAAACTTAAGACAGACACCGACTCCTGCATTAGGATCACTGATGCTCAATATTTCTAATTTAAAAGAAGCAGACCAAACTAAAGAAAATAGTGAAAACCCAGAGCCTGGTTAATGGATGAAGCAATCCCAGATGAAACAGTCTTCTGCTCCGTTTCCTTTTCAGAGAAAAAAGAAATCACTAGACAAATCAGCAACATGTTTTTAAAGTTGATGCTGTGATTAACCATACAGCTGTTAAGTGTGAACTTATCAATACTTGTCGAATGCCAAGTTCTAATAAGTCCGACCCTTTTGATCTAGCAGAAACTCCTTCGGGAATTTGGAAAGCCAGCTAACCTAAATACCCACATTTTCTCTAGGGAGCAATATTACCCAAACCCTGAGGAGGATCCTGGGATAACAAAAAGAGAGAATCATCAGGATCAGACCTATTGCGTTGCATGAATTAATCAGGATAAATGGATGCGGAAGCAGTGCCGTACTGTCTTCTGCTTTGCTACCGACAATGGGGCTTGCCAATGCTGATGATTGAAAATTACCCCTCAGAGACAAAGCTATTCATTAATTTTAAAGCCTTGTTTAGTCTGATGTAGTCTTTGATGCATTAGGAGGTTGCTGCCAGGAAGCAGCATCATGCCTCATTAACAGTGGATTTCATTCTCTTCTTCAAAGGTCTACTGTTTTTACTATTACCTATTGCATTCACATTCCAGATTTTTGCACATGCCTTAGGTAACTATTCACATCCTATCTAAATTGTAAATCTGCACAATCTTTCACACTATGCTCCATATCTGTTTTTTTCACTGTTAACATAGTGCTGACAAAGCAATTTTTCAACCCTCTAATCTGTTCAAAAGCTTTTCTAGTTCCTATAAAGGGAAAATGTTGTCTACTGAGGATATTCTTTGATATAAATCTTTCAGATCTGATTTAATTAGGGCCAGTTCTGATACATGATCATAAAAGAGGTGAGAAAACTGATATAAGTCATATTTAATGGAATAAGGAGAGGAGGAGCGCAGTGTTGCAGCACAAACTGTAGCCGAATGTCAGCAGGGTTAAAGTAGAAGACGTTCCACTAGAAAAATATATCTGAAGAAATGTGAACTAAGGATCAATTAATTGGGAGACAGAACTTTGATGGGAAAATTTAATTAATATGGACTTAATGTACCATTTACTAAAAAAAAGAAGTCATGATGTAAGTTCTGCTTTGCCACTGATTTATTGGGTAAGGTAATAGACTGACTGATTGAACTTGTCACAGGACAGAGATAAAATACTGCAGAAGACCATTCTTGGACCTGAGCAATTTCACAGTCCCAAAAGAAGGCAAAAGGTCATTCTGTACTTACAAAATTGGCAGAGAAATAACCTATAATAGATAAGATTTTGCTGAATATCCTTCTTCTACTATAGGACATGAGGGATCCAATTCAAAATATATTATGGGCTTTTTCTGGTTTTATAGTATATCTGTATATAGTATATTTATATTTTCTGGTTCTTGAGTATATCTATGGGCCTAAATCTTGAACAGGTCAACATTTTTTTTGAGTAATTTACAATGTAGATATTGACATGTTATCACCAAATGACATACAACTAAATTAAAACAAAAAAACTCCACACAATGATGTGTGTACTAAAGTGAAAGGGGACACTCAATAAGAATTGGACACATTAAGAACATAAACACAACGACAGGTTAACAAAATAACTGCAATTTGTCCACAATTTGAAAGCAATTCTTCTCTGTTTCAGTGTCAATTAATATAATCAATTAATAGCATTGATAATCTATAAAAATATGTATTACTACCAAGGTGTCACAAAACAAACATGTCATTATGGGTAAAAGTAAAGTGTTTTCTCAGGGCCTTTGCCATTTATAATGTTACAAAACATACTGATGGAATTGGTGAGAAGTCTAAAGCTGCAACCAGATTTTTGCATGCACTTCATCATGCAAACCATGTTTTCCATTATCTGACGCTAAATCAAAATGAATTTTTTCTGTCTTATGTTAGTCTTATATTATTTTTTCACATTAACAAACAACAACAAAAAAAATTACGCTTGTTCAGTGACAGAGTGAAACTTTCTTATTGGAGGGACACCTGTGACTGTATTTTAAGGCAAACTTAAGTAACAGTAAAGTTTAGAAATATAAATGACTGATACAACTGCTGCAATGGAATAAAAAGAGGAAATACTTCTAACAAGAGGATGTATAAAATAAGTCTTAAATGTCAAATTTAAAAACCATTTCTTCTTATTATTTATTACTTTCTAATTTGAGAAAGTCTTTATGACAGCAATATTAATTCACCAAATCAATCAGAAAAGTTACAAGAATCAGTATCTAAATACAGATAAAGTGTATTACAAAAAAACATAATCAAGAGCACCAAAACAAAATCACAGATGTGGGAATTAAGATTAATAGTGGAACTGTCATAAGAGGTGCTGAATGTTAAAGATGACTAACATCTTACTCATCAAGGTGATTTTGTGCAGCTTCGAAGGGGTAATTTGATTTCCACAGCACATGGCAGCAAAAGATAACAGCATCACCTGTGTCATGGTGATCACTTGAAGGAAAGTCAACCAAATCATAGCTTAGCAGGAGTAAGCCTCCTTCCATCCCAATTTCAGATTCTCATCAGCTTTCACATGACATAGTATAGGTTCTATACTGTGTAGCCCAGCTCTGTATATACAGAGCAGAAAAGAATTGATTTAAACCTTAAGGTCTATTTCGAAGCAGTTCTGAATATTCTTTTCACATTAGAATAAAAGAAAAGAATCGTATGCTGTCAATGTACCATGCGTACACCCCTCTTAAGTTTTGACTTCACTTTAACTTGATATATATATTTCAGAGATTGTGGAGCAGTCTGTGGTTTAAAGGAGCACTGAATCTATTTCAAGCAGCACCAAGGGCACTGCATGTGTTTAGATGGTGACCTAGTTTAATAAACTCGTGAGTTTCTGGCTCCTTTTACTTTAAAACTTATTTACTTTGATTATGCACTTATGTGTAGAAGAGTAAAAGGATGTTTCAGTGTGCAGATGCTTGGGTTTGTTTCCTATAACAACATTTTTTGTGTACCTTTAACCCTTTCTTAACCAGTGTGCTGACTAAGAGCTGCATCAGGTGCTGTGGGGAGGACTCAATTACATTTGGCCCACACTGATTTTCAGAGTGTCGCAATAAATTGGCTCAAGCTTGTCTGTGTTCAGTAGGTCTGTTTTACAGTTCTCTGCACAGTTTCAAAGGTAGATAGACCTCATCTGTCACAGAGTAACAATCTGTCCTGCACTCCTGAATTCCTCCTCTTACATAGATGACTGCATCCAATCCCAATAATGTGTAACAAATTATGTTCAGCATCTGTCATTTGAGATTTTAAGGATGTAAGACCAAATACTGATCAGACATATTACTCTTTGGAATCACATTTTTTCCTCAAATAGAAATAGGCAACACAATTTAGAAGAAAGCACAAAGATATATTTGCACAGAATGTCAACACAGCTACACGGAGCTCCTATGACAATCTCTGAATCAGAGGTTATAAATCATAACTTGTTATTTTCAAAAGGCATAAAAATTCAATTTAGAGTAGGACTCAGATTCAAAGCTAGGAAAAACCTATGTAGCTGTCTTTGCTCTGAATGACATGGTAACTATGGATTTTTAATTCAAAACCAAGTTCCTAGAATTGGCCTCATTACTTTACCACATTCAGAGTTTATCCATTTAGAAAGTATAACTTAAATTCAACTTGTTTAATGTATAATGTTTGCACGAGTAAGAAGGAGTAGCACGGTTCCCATATGGCAGAACCTTTGGAGGTGCAAGCTTAGTTCTTCTATGTCAAATCACTTTGTATTTCCATTTCATAAAGAAAATTTACATTGGCCACAAAAGAATTGATCAGAATAAATTGGTGAAACAACAACAAAAATAAAGTTTAAATAATTTGGCATAATATCAAAACATTTGAAGTTTATGAAATGCACAGCCATCTCAGTTTTAGGACTAGCAATAGCGATGCTATCCCCCTAAGTTAATAATAAATTAGTTAATTTAAAGTTAACCGATCTTATCATTCGACTAACAATTAATTGATAAATGTTCAATTTTTTTAAAAACTGAGCTTTCTCTTGTATCAAAAGGATTAGTCATATTTCCATAATACAACATAACACAAAGGGCTAAATCTGACTATATGTGAATGATTAAAATCAAACATAAAGGTTAAAATATTATTAGAATCTGTTGGAATTTTGTCCCATTCCTCGACACATAACTGATGTAAATGAGTCAGGACTGTGGACAACGTGCATGAAAACACCTCAACAGGTCTGCCTTCAGTTTTCTATGGGCTTGAGAAAATAATTATGTCAAGATAGCTAAAATATTAGTTGTGTCACACCACAAGACGTCTCTTGAGATTGTAGATTTTGGTCCTTGCGTGCATTTACAAACACTACAGCACTCTGTGGATTGTGACTCTTTTCAGCTTTAGTCAGCATCTTTCCAAGATATTTTGCTTTTGTTCTGGTTCTGATAGGCATACTTTGCATCAAAACATTATCAATTCTGACAACAGAACTTGTTTATACTCTTGTATATTTATTTAAAGAGATGAACATGTTACCTTTGGATATCAGAAAATTGTATCCAGAGATCAGACTTTCAGTCCTTAATTCTCTTCCTGAAATACCGACTGATTACTTAAAATTTTTCATAATGTCACACAAGGAAGTCGTCTTAAAATATATACACAGTTGTGACTAACTACATCAGAAGCAGTGAATACACAGACGCTTAAAGTCAAAAAATGAAAAAATAACAATGAACTTCAAAAAGAAAAAAAAATAAAATTATGTAGCTTTATGTTATTAAAGCTAAAGTTTAATCAGTAATACTTTTATGGCAGATCATGATTTCTTGGTTAATGTCAAGTTGTCATAACAAAGACATTTTGAATAATGTCAACTTTGTATTAAAAGAGTCATAATTGACCGAATTTACCTTTATGACAATAGTCATAAATATTCATGAAGACTTATGTTCATGACATATGTTATGACAGTTTTATTCACAACCAAATAAAGTGTTACCCCATGGTTTACTGACACAAGGAACTCAGATGGTATTTAAATTTTTCTGAATATAGCAGAACAAATGGAACATAGGAAGTAAACAAGAAGTGTTCTTTATTACTACATAAAAATGTTTTTTTTGTTGTTGTTTCAAACTATTTGTCAAATATTTTCATGTCAAATATCATTGACATTCTCTAGATAAACTGTTCAGATGTAGAATGTGAAATCTCCTCAGGAATCACAAAGTGAGATAAAACTACAAACAATACTAAAGCATTGATATTTTACCCCAAACATTTTTTGTAAGTATACAACATGGTCAATACCTGAGGATGGTTCAGCTGTTGGTACTGGGCTTAGAGCTGGCATTAGAACCCTGGGTGTGTAGCCGCTAGTGATGTTCTCGCTTGGCGTCACCAAGGGAACAGGATTCGTATTGGGAGGCAGGCAGCTGACCTTGTTTATGCCATCTACACAGGAAAACGCTTCTGGACATGGATTAAGCAGGCAGTCATCATAGTTGTGCTCACAGTTCGTCCCCTGTGTACATAAATTAGACAGCCTTGAGATGTGTCATGCAACTCTGCTTGAAATGCTAAATGAGACGTGGTGTTCATAGCTTGAATCGTCAAAGTAGTTTGTAGATTTTAGATTTAAAAACCATATTATTAAAGATAATACCTGACAGCAAAATAAATAAATAAATAAATAAATAAATCATGATTAGTTTGTTATGTAATTACATAATTTTCCCCTATTTAGTTTGATTTTACTTGATAGTGTTTTTTTTTACTAACTAGAAAGACTAAACACAAGTTATTTTATTGACAAGAAATGATTCAAAAGTTACTTCTTGAGGGCAACCAGTTTAATAAAAGTAAGTTAAGTTTGAAAAAAAGAGGGCTGGGAGTGTAAAGTGGTGGAACCTCACCACAAATCCAGGACGACAGAAACAGGTGTAGCCATAGCCTGGATCATTCTGGATGCATATCCCCTGGTTGCAGGGCTGTGGAAGGCACTCATTAATGTCATCCTCACAGTGAAGGCCTGTCCAACCTGCCAGGAACAAAAGCCCACAGAGTGCCGTAGTGAGCTTGGGCTCTCTCACTTCCACCCTCTGAAGTGAATATCAATCAGATTCGCTTACATTGATTTGCTTCTTTCTGGGGTCACACACACACAAACAGGGACAAGAAAAGGCTTTCACTGAAGAGCGAGATGTCACATCCATTTCAACGAGTTAAGGTCATTTCATTCTTTAATCACTGTCTTTTTTTTGTACTGTATGACAGGAAATTTCACTCTTTAGGAAAGGTAAACTATGCAGGTATCACAGCCACCTTTGAGTGGCCTTTTTCACAGGAAGATCCACAAGAAGCTGATAAACTCTTCTTCCACATTTGGGACATGATAGAGACTAAGATGTTCTTGTTGACTTAGAAAAACATGTTGCAAGTTATGTTTTAGTATCCACACACATCAGCTCAAAACACTGCCTGTAAAAAAGCTACAAAGAGGTGAAAAAAAACCTGCTGCCTTATTTCGAGGCAAACCGAGAAAAATCACAGGATATCAGAATGACTCACCTGACCTGCAGTGGCAGACATAGCTATTAATAAGATCTTGGCAAACAGCGCTGTTCTGGCATGGCGCTGAGCAACATTCGTTAACATCCACTTCACAGAAATCCCCCATGAAACCAGGTGGACAGCTAAAAAAAACAGAATGGTTTGGAAAACTATTAGGCAGTCTCACTGTGCTGTCACTTCATTTTTGTGGATCTGACAAGCTGTGTCCAAGAACTGCTAAGTTTTGCAACAAATACAAAAACAAAAAAGTTATTTTATCTATATCTATATATTTTATTCATCAGTTCTTTTTAAGATAAGATATTGAGCATAAATCCAATTAATTTGGGGGCTGGGGACAAAGCGGATGACAACATAGCATAAAACAAAAGTGATAAACGTTTGATCTATTTATCATCACGACTATATTTCTAATATCCCATTTATTAATAGGTCACTATGAGTAGCAGTCTCTATCAAGAGTCCCAATACTCACCTCTTTATGTCTTTGGATTAATAACAATGTTCTATATATAATGTAAATGAAATGAAATGAAAAATCAAATGAAGCTGTGAAGACTGCAGGGAATATTCACCAAGGCAGAAAATCTTCAGAAACATGGAGGGACAATAACATTATGATGCACTGACAGGGCCCTGAGGAGAAGAGGTGTCTGGAGAAGTTGGATAGAATACATAAAAAAAAAATAATAATAATTTAAATTAAGTGTTTCTAAAAGTACAATATGAAACTATATGTTCAAAGGTATAAGAAATTAGCCTATAAGATGAAACTAAAATTTTGAAATGGGTGAATTTCTCTTCCTTATTTGATAACAAATCCTACCTTAATATTTAAACAGGAGTTAGTGGCTCAATGTGTCATATGAGGTGTCCACTAGAGTAGAGGTCCCCAACCCTGGTTCCTGAGGTCCACCGTAATGCATATTTTATGTGTTACCTGTTTCACACCTGACTGAAATTAAAAGTGGAGTTACCAATTCTACCACAATTAGAGCAGAATTGTGGCAGAATTCTGCTCCAATTCTGCCAATTTCAATTCTGCATTATAAGAAGGGACTACCTTCTTATAATGTAATTATGTGAATCACTTGTGCTTGAGCAGGGAAACATCTAAAACATGCAGGACAGTGGATCTGGGTTCATAATCACAAAAGCACCAGCACAGAACTCTTGGGAAGTCTTCATAGGTCTCTCCCATGACAGCACACCCACTTTGCAGTTTTGGGATGCGAAACAAAACAAGTTCTGTTCAAAATATCACTTAAAAATGAGCTGCAATAAGTCCCAAAAAAGATATGCAAAAACAGGATGATTGATGGCTTTCGTACCAATGAAGTCATACTTTAGTTCAAACGTAATGGAGTACTGAGTTGTATTTCTACTCGAACAAAAGGCCAACTGACTGTGAGAAATTGCTTCACAATCTATCCTGGAATCCTATTGCTCACCCAACTTTGTGTTTAGTAAATCTAGCAAATTAAGTAGAAATCGATGAAGGGGCATGTTGTTTATGATTATTTTCTCCATCTGGTGTCTGTCCATATGACTTGCTGTGACATCGGTGACTCAGATGTTTATTATGCAAAAAACATACTGTTTAGCAAGCGATTTAAAAATGTCTTATTTTGCTGATTTTTTTGTATCCTGCTAATTTATAATATCAGTCCAGTATTGTTAAAGGAAGTGCACCTCTGGCTATTTCCTTTAACTGCATTTGTCATGAAAATAGGTTTACATGCCATTTTGGTAGAATAGACTTGCTTTTTCAGTAACATGCCTTATTAGAAACCAATTATTCTTTTTTTTATTGCTTTCTAACATTAAGAACAAACCAGCTGAAAGTGCATGCTAGACAATATTTCACAGTCAAAAGGAGCCCAGCAGAGATGCCTGGTATAATAGGTTATTCTCTGCATCCATAAAACATGGACAAAGTAATGACCGCAGCTATGAACTTGTATCCTTACTACCAAGTAGGCTGCGGATTTTGAAATGTAAATCACATTTCACAGATGATTTTGGAATATTCTGTTCTAAAGAATATTCATTGTTTGAATTCTAATAACTTGTTTAATCAGTGTTATTTGAAGAAATGAAAAAGATGTACAAACATAACTGACTCATTGGGAAATTAAAGGGAGCATTTAATTCTGCACGTCAATCCCATCTTTACGCACTGGTGAAGAACTGAGATTTTCCAGATGGACAGTGGGCCTGATTACACATCAAAGCTACAGCAAATTTGAGAGCAGGAAGGGCAAAAATCTAAGGCTTGGACCTCCCTGGGAAGTTTTCAACTGGGAACAAAACAAATGCTAGACAATACGAAAGACTGCAGACGGACGAAATAGAAAGCGAAAAGGAAAATTAGGTTTATAGGACCTAAAGCCTCATTTAGGTAATTTTACATCCCTTATAATGTCAAACCTGATAAATAAAACATCTAAAATTGGGAATAAATGTTTTATAATCTATACCCATAAAATTACCATCTGACAGATCATCTTTTTGAAGAGACTGTGTCATATCAGACATTTCTTGAGTAGGACATAAGATTAAGCTTTTCTATTTTATATTTACTAGTGTCAAATGATTTTAGTCTTTTGCTCTTTCCAGCTCCTCTTCATTCAAGTGAAATAACAACAGCACATTCATTTCTCTGAAAATTCATAACACATAATGCATCCGTGTAGACTAATCTACAGAAACAAGCACTAAATGAGCAGGGGATAATTTGAAACATGTTGCTAAGGCAGTCCACTGTATCATCACTTAACACTGTAAACAGCAACAACCTATTCGGAGTTGTAGTATTCATTGTCATATAAATCATGACATCAAGCATATACCAGTACAACAACACAAGGTTAGGCAAAGTAATTAACTGTACAGCAACCAGGGATCTGCTGTGTCAAATTGGCTTACTCTGCCTGCATTTATCTTGTATCTAGATACACTTCATCACTCAAGACGTAGCATGGTGGCAATTAAAAAGTAATGATTCACTTGCAAACAACCTGGAGGACTGATGCATGTGCACAGATGTACCGATGCACAATTATTATTACACTGGATGCATTTTTAATTGGAACTGTGTGTCACCGACAACGATTTCAACTTCGAAAAAATTAAGATGTGTTTTATAATATGAATTTCAAGTAATGGGACTGTACATTGATTTACCAGGGTATTTGCAATTTCCTTTGTTCAGCTAAGAACATCTTAGTTATATTTTTGTTCACATTTCTAACTTCAGAATTTTCAGTTCTGAATGATTTTAATTGTTCTCTAAAGACATACTACTTAGAACATTTTTTAGGGTAGTTAAAAAACTGACACTGGCTAATTTGATTAAAAAAAATAATTTGCAGACTTGAGTGCACCTGTATAAAAGCTACAACCACTAATTTTAAAAGACAAAAAACCTAAAACATAAATAGGGCACATTCATAGGCTGCACTTATCTATAAGCTGCACATGTCCATATTGTGCATACCTTGAGGTTTTCCTTTGAGATCTTTTAAAACTATTTTTATTGTAGTTATTTTTTTCTCTTATTATTAACAAAACTTTGGAATATTTTTAAATGTTTTTTTTTTTTTTTTGCATCAAAACATCCTGCGCTGTGTGCATCTGTAGGGTTGGGCACACCCCTACAGATTATATCCTAAACACATATATCGTAAACAAATGTATTGTTTATTTTCCGGCCAGTGGTTTTTCCCTAGGCTAAATTTGTCTGTGCAATGCAGCTAAATAAAAATGAGTAAATAGACTTTAAAACCATTAAAGTTGGTTGAATGGTTTGCCAAAAGAATAGAAATTAGGCAAATATTGTAGAACTTCACTTACTCCTCTTCGATTGGGAACCTACAGGAATTGAATTCACTTCAATTATGTAGACAATGATTTCTGTCTTTATTATTCAGTGTAATTTGTCACAAATAGGTATATGTACGCATATGTGTGTGTACCTATATTACATTGTATGCATTAGGCCTTGTGTGGATCAGATGCGCCATTTTTTGTGCCCAATGCGCATCACACTTGGTCTATTTGTGTAGGTCACGAACTGAGTGTCAGGTGTGCGGTGTGAAGTTGGTTTCTGTGTGCCATGTGTTCAATATACACACGGCACACATATGGTCTATATTTGTCAGGTGCATTTTGCTGGTTGTGTGCACCAAGCGCATGATGCGTGTTGTGGATGAGGTTGTGTTAATTAATGTGGGTCAGGTGCGTTGATGGTTTTTGTGTGTGCCCTCGAACAATATCCTCCATGGCCTCACACACTTCAGTGTCAATTTTCTTGTCTTCCTCAAAAACACTTTCGTCTCATTTTTAAGCTTATGCTGTTCTCTTCACCGCACAGCAGTCCAGCCTTTCAAAAACCGTTGGTAAAAGCTTTCTATTGATGCAGTGTTCAAAGAGGGTGAAAAAAGTAATCGCTCATAGTCCAAAAATTACGGTAACTCCACTAAAGCTGGTTGCAAAATGAAGAAATGTTTTAACCCTCTGATGCATGACATATACAGTCTTCCATGAGTGGGTCTTTTTGGACCTGTGTTTAAATAAATGTGTTTTTACGCTACTTTTGTCATTTTGATTCAAAATAATGTTTAGTATGATACTTTCTGCTGTGTTTTATTTCACACAAGCATTGTTTCATGTTTGAATTATTTTCATTTTTCACTTTTTTAAGCATGGGTGGGTCATGCCCGGAACATCTCCCCAGAAAGGCGCCCAGGATGCCCAAGCCACTTCAACTGGCTTCTCTCGACATGAAGGATTCCCTGCCAGATGACTGAGCTTTTCTCTCTAAGGGAGAGCCCAGACACCCTAAAAATAAGCAATAGGCAAATAAAAAATTCGAATTGCATGATATCAATAACATATTTGTTGAGGAATACCTGGAATATGAAGTGATGAAAACTTTTCATTTCAATGATATTGCAAAAAGAGGACCTCACTGGGTCCAAAAGGACCCACTTGTGTATCAGAGGATTAAGAGGTTAGAAATGTTATCCTTTTCTTGGCTAGTTTAAGATTTAGTCCTCCAAAGTCATTGTGTTTTAAAACTACAACTTTGGAAACTATAGAAATTCAGAGGGGTGTTAAAAACAAGATTAACTTGATAAAACATTGGGAAAAGTAACCCAAGGCAATTTATATGGATACATTTTATCCATATAAAATCTTTTATGCTATGCATCTTTTATGCTAAGAACCTAAGTTTGAGACTGCCACCAACAGAGCTTAGAATTAAAAATACAAAATTGAAATAATGATTTCTTGTTGCAGAATAACTCTATATGGTGGTTCTTGAATTGGAGGGAAATTCTTTTGCAGTTTTCGAGTGGCTTTTTGTCATATAAACAAAACCTACTCACCAGAACACCCACTTTTTTACTTTACTTATTAAATAAATAAGTTATGTTGATACAAAAACCAGAAGAACATTTTTACAGTGTTAGTAAATTTTAGGAGAGCAAAAACGCTTTGATATTCAATGAATGGCTTTGACTCAACAACCACACTACCCAAAGTGCCACATGGCAACAAATCTAAATCAAGGCCAAACACTGGGAAGAACTGCACACTGCACACACTACAGCCAGCTATCAGGCAAGCATGCCAGTAACAACTGAGAATTTATTTTAGGCTAGTAAATATCCTTACAAATCAAAACTAGTCATGTTTTGTAGTTTCTTATAACTACTGAGATGTATTAGGCCAACAGATATTTGCAAAAAGTAATTTGAACTATATTCTTCTTTGTCCATCAATGTAGAATATTTGAGGATCATTAGAACAGATTCTGTGGAAACTTACATGCAAGTGAAATTTGATCCTTCACCATCAAGGCAAGTGGCTCCATTGAAGCACAGTGGGACATTTAAAGCAGTGTCTCTGCAAACATCTATGTCATTTTCACAAATCTTTCCTGTGAACCCATCCAGACAGAAGCACGCATATTTGTCAATGAGATCTACACATGAGCCTCCATTCAAACAGGGATTGAGGGCACAGTCCTGAAAGATATAAAAGATTGACATGAGAAAGACCTGGTCAAAAATAGCAACAATGTTGAAGATTTTGAACTATTTTATATTTTTAAGTGAGGTAAGAAACACCCAATAAATTAATCTTTCAATAGTTAATATAAAAATCATCAGTTTATGTATAAAAACTGCAAAACACCTGCAAACAATTCTATGTTTTATCTCTAGAGTCCAGCAGAGCGTTTTGGTTTAAATCAATTAGGTATAAGACTAAGCAATTCCTTTTAATCAGGTATTTGTACAATGTTTACATGATCCTGGTAGTGCAATTGACTTATCTTGCACAAAAGTCAATAAGGTAATGATACCAAAATTGTGTAGAAAGACTACACAATTCTCCTGGCATTTTCTGCAGAACACCCAGCAGGTTTATTAATTAAGCTAAACTCACATCAATGTTTGTTTCACATCTGCTGCCGATCCACCCTGTTTCACAAAAGCAGCTGTATGAATTTATTCCATCTTTGCAGCTGAGAGAGAAAAACAGACAAGGTCAAAACGGGGTCCAGTAGTGAGGCAGAAAAAAATTAAGAGCCACTTTTTTCCTTCAAGCTTTATTTCTGGATAGTTACAAAGAATTCTTATACAGGGAATATATAGTGTTTTGAATGTAGTAGTTTTTCTTTAGCTAAGTTAAAGGTCACAATTTAAGCACCACAATAGGATGCAGTGCATCTCATTAACTCATTAATTATGAAACATTTCCTGTTTTGCTGGCAACATTTTTTCATTCTTTTTTGAAAGACAGTGAAAGGTTTGCACCTTCCATGAAGACAAGGTGCTGACATGCATTCATCAACGTTGGACTCACAGTGGAGCCCAATGAGGCCATCAGGACACCAGCAGTGATATTGATTAGGCCCATCAATACATCTTCCACCATTTTGGCATGGGCTAGATAGACACTCATTGATGTTCACTTCACACCATAACCCTGGGAAAAAAAAAGAGTGTGTTTTAGTAGTCTAACAAAGACGAACCATATGCTATCTATACAAAACAGCAACAACTGAGCTCAAGGGCAGTAAGGATAACAGACAATTTATGTTCTATTAAGAGGAAATAGCTTGAATTATTTTGTGACATCTGGGCTCAAACCAATTTTCTAGGTAAGTTAAGCTTTTTAAAATTAAACAACCTGTGATAATGTAAGTTAACCTTGATTAAGTTCTCAGGTTTCTTAGTTTGCCAATGCAGACTATGTCCTTATTTGCAACTATGGTGCCTTTAAAACGTATTCCCACCGCTGCAACATTTTACTTTCTCATGTTACAAAAACAATCTTGAATATAATTACCTGAGAATTTTATATGATGGACTAACACTTCAAACTTAAATCAAAGTGAGTGTTTTTTTCTATTTCTTCATCAAAATAAAAAGTAAAAAGTGGGGAGGGTCCCAAAAAGGTTTATAATGAAATTATGTAGAAATTAAACAATTAAAAAAAATTATAATTTGAACCAAGTAACAAGTTAAACTAACTTACATATTTGTAAACAAAGCCACAATTATATATACTTGATAAAATTGTGAACATTTGACATGTAAAAATTTTAGTGATCACTTCAAAATGAAATAAATTAAGTTATTGATTATTTTGTTCATTTGACCCTATTGAAGCACTTTTAGGGGTTGTGATTCACATTGTTTTGTGTACTGTTTATTTTCTTTGCAGTTTAAGTAAAAATAATGTTACACCTAAACAATACAGGTATTAATAATGTAAGACAAACATATTTTTAATGTAATTATTTATTCTTTTCAAAAAGTTGTTTAAATGTTTTTACTTGCTTTCTGACCAAGTAACAAAGAAAATCATTTTTGTTATGTACTGATAAGGAATATAAAAGATAACCTGGTCTTTCAGGGAAATCCAGTTGTGAAACCTGAACAAATACATCAATCCCTTTTAACTAGGGATATTACTCAAATCAAGGCAAAATCTGATGACAGAAAAGCTAATGTTGCGCACTCTGAAAGTCAACCTTTATCGAATAGTGGCAGTATGTTTGTTGAGAGAGAAAGTGAGACAGAGAGGAATGGAGGGAGAGAGGTAGCTTGGCAGATTATGCATGTATTTTGGCAGATTATGCATGTATTTTTATTTTATTTGTTTTATGTTCTCATAACTTTACATAACTAGATATTCTACATAGACAAATAATATATACATATATGCATATATAGATATAAAATATTTTGATTTTTTTTTTATCAAAAGCAAAACCGTTGTGAAAATGATTAACTTTGATCTACACAGTTCTGGTGTTGATTCTTCACCTTCGTTTTATTTTATTTTTTCATAAAATGAGTCAGCAAACTCAAACTGCCATTCAGAAAATACAAGAAATTAATAAAACAGGTTATTACTATGCAGATTCCTGTGTCTTACAAAGAGCACTCTGTCCAGATAAAACTGCGTTAGCAGCAATATATGTTTTTCCTCTATGATCTTTTAGTAACCTTTGATATGAAGTGATCACACAGTCTGGCAGAAATTGTAAACATGAGCATGGTGTATTCCAAAGGATAAAACAACTTCTTGATTCTTCAACTCTTTTATTAAATTCATGTTTTGCATCTATACAAGTGCTCTATATTCATAGTCTCTCTTTATTATATAAGTCTTGCTATGGAACAACACCAAATAAAGTCAGTTTTTTTACACCAAAGCAGGTCAAACTCACTGAACAGTGAATTTCTTGTTTGTTTTTATATATCAAAAATTGGCTCAGAATGTTCTAAGGATGGAAAAAGATCTGTAGCAATATTTTTGCTATGATGGTTGTTTGGCAAAATTTATTATTATTTATTCAGTCCGTGCAAGTTTAATATGTTGGTGGGGTGAGAACTAAATTCATTGATAAACAGAAAGAAAACACATCATTAAAAACCCTAATGTTTAAATTACACATTTAAGTTATTTAATACACAAACATCCCAGATATTCAGTGGCACCAGCCTGTGAAAGCACATTCTGCTTTTATCCATTTTTGATGACTCTAAATGTCTTTGGGCTTTACTTGGCTTGTCTAATAAAACAGGCACTTTGAAGTCGAAAGGCGTAGGCGTTTTAGAAGTAAAAAAAAATTCCATCTCAACAATAACAACAGTTTATACTCAATTTAAATCCTGGACAAATGTTTAATTAAGACTATGAACACATGATCATGGTAATATATTGCAATTTTCTGTTTGTGGATGGTTATGCAAAGGATTGCGTTCAGATTTTATGGGAACAAACTGGCCATGTAGCATGAACATTTGCTATATTACGAATCAAATGGATATTTTATTCTAAAACATTCTCAATAAAGAAAAATCCTACCAAAGAGATTCAAAATCAACATAAAAAAGTAGAGAAAACCTTACTTAAATAAAAAAGATTACAGATGTCACAAACAATATCCAAGCAAACGGGAGATTTGTGCAGCTTTGCAGCTACTTTGCCAAAGTAGAAATACCAGATTTGCAGAAGAGGCTTGATGTTATAGAATCACTCAAAGCATTTAGACAAAGAACTTGAAGTTTGTAACAGGCCTTGTTTCGACTAATAAGAAACTTCTGCAGGATTTACATGACACTCCCTGTAACCAGCACCTCTGAACAGTACCCCTTATAAAATTTTAACTTAAGAACAGACTGCACTCTATACCCAAAAACGAGAGGCTCATCAATGATTTAAGCTAAAAATCACAGTTAAAGAGCCTTGAACTTTACTGCTCCAGTCAGCAGCTTCACATAAATCAGAAAAAAAAATCGTTTTTAAGTGTGCTAAGGTTTAAATGGCTTCATAATTTATGCAGGCATTATTGATTTATTTAACATACCGATGCTTGTCTGATTTTTGAGTGGGCAGAATTAGGTATGGACACTTCATCCAAGTCTCTGTCAGATTTTTGTTAAGAAATTGATGCTTTCCTATTTGACATGCTCACCTGAAACTAGATATTTTACATATATTGTATGAAAAACAAACAAGAAATCAAATTAAGCCTTTCATGTGTTAAGTCAGGTCAAATTACACATATTTTTATTTGCTAAATGCAAGAATAATGAGCAAGATAGTCAGAGAAATGTTTAAGCTTTCCTCATAATCCAATGTGCATATACATTATACAAACTTCTCACAATAGTTTGCTTTGCTCGAATTCTGCCCCATTCTTCCTAACAGAACTGGTGTAACAGAGTTGGGCTTGTAGGATGCCTCGCTCTCTCAAATCTTTCCAGTTCTACTCACAAATTTGCAATGACCAATCCAAAATCTTAACTTTGATATCATTAAGTCACTATAGTACACTGAGATGATGTTCACTGGCTTTGAAGCTTTACCAATGGTCATTATAACCAAACAATTCAAGTTTAGTTCCATCACACCACAGGACATGTCTTTATAATTCAAGGTATTTATTGAAGAAGGTATTTAAAGAACCAGTCCCTTGAAAGATGTGAAGTAAGGACATTCTCATGGAACCTATTCTTGCTTATAATTGTTTAGCTTCAGGCATCTAGAAATTTTGCCTGAGGAAAAAAAATTGCCATCCAAAATTTTCTTCTCTTATATCTTGCCTGATGTCTTATGATTTTCCTGTAATTTCACAAAAGGAAACAGCATTCTTGAAGTGCATCTTCCATTTAAGTAAAATGTGGAAATTTAACCTGTTAGCTTTCATAAACTGATAAAAAGGATAGCAATATATATTTAAACTTCTAAATGGAAAGAAAGCAAATAAGCAAAAAAATGTACATTTAAGAAGAGCACAGAGCACATTTGATTACTCAGGGATGTTAAACTAATAAAAATCTGTTTGCATTAGCTGTAGAATGATAATCACGACAACCCACATTTGAAAGTACTCACTACAAACGGTACTGAGGCAATGCAATAATATAGGTATAGGTATACTAGATGGCATGTATCCAATAAGGGAACATTTATTTCACTTAAGACTTGACAAAGTTAAAATTACTTGTAGATGTTTCTGTAGAGTCAGCTTCTTTCATGGGAGATGACATTTGTAAACCCTAAGTAATTTCTTGCATATTACTGCTCATGAAAGAAAAGTAAAGCAAATAATCTATTCTATATATTTTTTTAATCTAGATTATTCACTAGAGTGAATAATCAAGCTTGACTGACTGCATGGTTTTCTCCGTTCTGCTTCTAAGAAAACAAATCTTATAAACCATAAAACAATGTGTACTTGTTGACTTACAGTGCAAAGAACTGTAAGTCAACTGTAAGTAAGGTTTATAATTGACTCATAAATGGTACACACATTTAGTGGAAAAGGGTACACAGGCAAGAAAGTTATTCAATGAAAGAAAATGAAATATAAATGGATACTCTGACGGAAACAGACATTACCACTCTTTTTTTTGAACAACTTCATTCAGCAAAGATTGAATTTCTAAAAGCATTAACAACAAAAACTGAAACAAACACAGCAAAAGCTGAAACGTCAACATCCAACAATGTGCTGACTGAGGAAACTGCTACAATGTGCTGATTGCACTGTACAATAACTCAAGGGAGCCTGCTCACTAATGATGGGTGAAGAAGAGAAAACAGAAGGTGATGAATACTGTGCTTAAACTGTGATTTATATAAACAAGATCAGCCATTAATCATGTTGCTGCAGTGACTTATGACCCCCAAATAGAACATGACACCTACAGTACGTGCAGTCCAAAAATATATTACAGGCACTGCAGAGGCTCTTAAGCGAAATGTTCTAAATATTAATCTGTCAGCAAAAATCTATGCAGCTGTCAAATCTGCCAAATCTGTCAAAACAAATCTTACACTTCAGAGTATCTAAGATGGAAAAAATAATACTGTTGCTTACTACATAGAATAATTAAATGTGATTATGTTAGACAACTTACTTATCAAAAGAAACACTGACTGCATAAAAAAAAAAATGGCTTCTTTAATCTGACTGTATACCTTTAAAATTGCTCATGATGTGCCCAGCAAAAACATACTCCTTAAACTTAGTCACTCCTTAAACTTTGTAATACTTTAATTGGATTTTAGATGGAAAATAATATCCAACTGTATTTTTTGAACATCTCAAAAAATACAGCTCACTCCATTACCTGAAGAATTAAAGATTATGACATCCCTAAATATACCAAGATAACTTAACTAGCAGGAGCAATAAGGAGATAATTATTAGGTATTATGAGAAGCAGGAAGCCCTCAGGCATATCAGAAAAATCAAGTAATAATAATAAAATAAATAAATACATAAAATAATAATAAGTAATCTTGAATACAAAAAGTCTCATTGTGACATGCAGTGGCAGAATCATGGGGGATGGCTTTGTTCAGTAGGAACACCTCAGAGCAGATGGGAAGATGGGCATAGCTAAATAAAACTCAAGAAACACCTGTTAAGATGTTAAGAGTATGTACACACTTGTGGGCAGAAGTTTAGCTGAGAGCAGAGTGAGAATCCAAACACACACTCCAACAGCTAATAGCATGGATTAGATCCAAACATAACAATGTGTAAGAATGACAGTTGGACACATTTGGAAATTGACCTAAGAATCTATAAGGAAAAAAAAAAGAAAAATCAAGGTATCCACTCAGACACACTCTCATCTAAACTTACTGAGCTTTTCTGACCTTTTCAGGCTAGGAGCTTTTTAGTTTCTCGATGACAAAACATGATATACAAAAGTGAAAATGATATAAAAAAAAAAAATCATTAGATTTTTTTTAATTTTTTTTATTTGAAAATTAGATAGAAAAGCCCTTTAGTGTCCTTTTCCAAAGACAACCTAAAATCAAGTATGATAAAACAGCAGCAAAAAGAGAGGGCTGCATAAAACCTCAAAGTAGGTGGTGAAGCAGGTGAAAAGAAAGTGTCATCTTAGCTTAATCGCATCACAAGTAAACAGACACAGCACCAGACCGATTTATTAGGAAGCAGCTTCAGCTGCTACAGTTGAAATTATTTGTGGCATTTGATATGCAAAAAAAAATTCACCCTTAAATTCCCTGATGGCTGAGCTCAATAACTGGCAATGCTGTGAAGTGACACAATGAGTTACAGCGTTTTAAGCCACCATGGTGTATTATCCCGCCAAAGCAGAGAGACGTTTCATCAGTTTCAATTAAAATACTTCTACATGAGTCATCGTGCAAAGCTGAAATTAATCTTAATATCATAGAACATGCAGCTGCAACCAAATAAAACAAGAAATTCAAAGCTGCAGTGCTGCCGCACGTTAGATGGGTAAATATTTCGTACGAGTTCTGGTTGGCTTGAGCCAATCCAAACCTGTATCCCCCGGCTGCTCGCTCTCTTGGGGGACCCCGTTTCCTCAGATGAGCTTAGAGCAACAGAAAAAGTAATGACTTGTACTATGGTGTGTGTAGGCCTAATAATAAAAGCAGCTTCTGTGGGAATTGGGCCATGCGTGTCAGGTTCTGCTCTCTAGAGTGGCAATACCTCTGAGATTTCCCACCCTTTCTGAACTGGGAAAGGATAAATTGATGATACAGTGTGGAAGAAAAATGAAATTAATCTTTGCCGTACCTGACAGGAATCAGCTTTGGACGGTGCACCAACACACACGTACAAATATACTTGATCTAAAATAACTCAATATCTTCTGGAGCAGAATATGAAACTATTGAATCAGAAGAAACTAGTGATAGCCATCAAAACTAAATAGATTAATGAATTGAAATAAAACTAACTAAAAGCCTAAATCAAATCAATTAGAATTTACATGGTTAGTTTTTCAAAAAAAACAAACAAACAACAACAAAAAAAAAACAATAAAAACTATCTTGAAGCAGAAGCAGGTTAATTAAAAGCAGATATTATGAGTCTTATTATTTTGAAACTCTAAGCCAGATCTGTGTCAGAGCTGTGTCAATACCATGCAGCTGCCCTAGCCATCATGATAAGCATTTTGGGCCCTCATATTGATCTTCATGTCACCTGAGGGCAAAACGGGTACCTGTGTATCCAGGCCGGCAGATGCACTTGAAGCCTCCGGGCGTGTTGATACAGATGCCCTCATGTAGGCAAGGTGAGACTTCACACTCGTTCACATCCAGGTCACACAACACTCCAAAATAACCAGAAGGGCAAACGCAGTGGAACCTGAGGAGAAAGTGATAACACTAAATGATAGGAATAAGGTAGAATCCACCAGAAATCAGAAGCCTCAAAAGTAATATAAAGCTGTTATAGGTTTGCATGTACAGTGCCATGCAAAAGCCACTGTACATGATTAGTGGGTGTACATGCACTGTACACATGTACATGTACATCCACAAAAACAAACTTTTAAATAATTATAAAGTTTAAGAAAAATTATGTAAATAATGCAACATGCACTAATATACTCTGCAAATCTGGCCTTTATCAAATACTGGGTCTTTACTTGAATGGGTCTTAAATGGCCCAATCAAAATTCAGATTTGTGTCAAAACCTGAAAATGAATTTCCTAGATGCAAAAAGCTGTCAGAGATCAAAGAGCTCTAACTGTTAACAAATACTGTGAGCAGAATACAAAAGCTCAGTAAACTTTTCAGAAAAAGTATTTTCCTACCATATCTCAATTAGGCGCTACTTCCAGCTAATCTATCACAAAATATGATGGTAGCAATACAAAATGTGCAAAATAGCATTTGTTTCCATTTAAAACACTAAAACAAACGATAATGCAGTTGTCAAGCAAATCTATAAAAACTGTAACAATGGGACAGGAATGTTCCCTGTGTGTAGTTTAATTAAAATGATGTTGACATAGCTTATTCAATCAGATTCCTCTGTGAAACTACTTTCACATAAACACATATCTCCAAGGAGATAGTTATTGTGTGTTTAGAGTAATAAGAAAGAACACAATTAGACACCTCCACGCTAAAATCTTAACTATGTTTTTATTAAATGAAACCAGGAGCATCTGATCTAATTTTTGCAGTATGCTAAACTATATTTTCTTTTCCTCAGAGCTTCCCATTAGAGACATTTTTAAGGCTGCACTAGTTCGATCATTGCTTTCACAGCTTGCACTTTTGGTCCGTGTAGCCTTCCCGTCCTGGCAGGTTCAAACTATCTTAAGGACTTGTACACATAAGACCGGGGTTTTCAGATAATGCTACAAAGAATGACTCATCATCATGGCAGAAATTGACCTTCTTGGCTCAGGGAAGGGAAGATGGAGATGAGGGTGTGGATTAGGGAGCTTTGAAACACACCTAATGTGAACTCCCTGGACTGTGCAACCAGGAGAGTGCTCTGAGCCAGAACGGGTCACATGGGAACAAAGTCATGACAGGGAGACGATTTGAAGACCAACCGTTTAGGACTCAAATTGGCCCTGGGACTTCTCTTCCCATCTGTCCGACTAAGTCTTGAAGCCTCAGGGCTCCCATTAAGCACAGCAGAGAGAAGCACCGGTGGAGTACAGACCAATCTAGATACATGATCTGTTCCTGCTGAATTCACTCTTTCTATAGAATTGAAGCTTATGCGTGTCAAGGATGAATGCTGGCTTGTTATATAAAGCAAAAGGCTTTGAAGAGAAAAGCCATGGCCACAAATGTTTTCTTTGGAAAATTATTTAGTTTGTTTGCCTGTCAAAGCAAACTCATAAAATTAATATTGCCTGCTTCTTACTGATGCACATAATGTTTTCTTTTTTTAAAACAACATCATGAAAAACAGCTGAGGTGCAAAGTCTAAGGAAAACGGAATAAACAAAAATGGAAATTTTATTCATACTAACTTATTTACAAGGTCCTGACAGATGCCTGCATTGCTGCAAGGGTTGGAGGCACATTCATTGATGTCTTCCTCACAGAGAAGGCCAGAAAATCCCATCTGACAATCACACCTGGAACAGAAAAAAATCATATGATATTGACAATTTGTCTCAGACAAAAAACAGGAAGTTTATGTTTCCTGTGCACACAAGCAGATGGCAAAAAATAAACAAGAGTAGGATTCATTGAGATTAATTACCTATCAAATTTAGTCTAATTGCCTATAACACACCTAAAAACAAATATGAATACTAAGTGTTTAAAACCTGAAGCCTGACTGTCTAGAAAGAAGACAAGAATAATGATGGAAGACTTATTTGGTTCTTCAACAATTTGACCTGATTTCAGGATGAGAGCAAATATTAGCTCACTGTAATCTATGAACGTGTTCAAAGGATTAAAATGACATTTTAATCCTTTGAACACATAAAAAAGGCCATTTCAGGTTATTATTAAAACCCTGAACTCTTTCACGCCCCAGAGTTCCTGCGCATTTTTCATTGAAAAAAATCCATGCTTTTTTTCAATGTAAATTTACAGAGTTCTTAGTCTACAAATCAAAATTTAATACATAACTCACAAAAGTTGTGTATGAACTAAAGTTGGCAGGCTTTTGGACTTAATGTAGCCCACTAATGCCGACTAGTGCATATTACACACCTGGAAATAGCTAGCAGTCAGTCAGGCTCAGTTGTTCCTAACTTTTGCTACTTCGCAAACTTAATACTTAAATTTATATGCATTTTATGTAAAATGTTTAAATATTGGTAATATTTGTTAAAGCTCTCTTTGTGTTGAGGCAGTATGTTATGAGACAGGTAATCAAACTCCTCCACCTCTTCCCCATAGCCATTATTGCCATCTGAAGAAATGCATAATTCCTGACCAAAAACAACCAATCAGTGCCGGGAGGAGGGTCTTAATGCTGTCATTCTGAGTCATGCACTCGCTGCTGAATGTGCTAATAGTGCATAAATATCTAACTGTTAGAGGGAATGCACTTATCCACCATCATCATGCTAACTAGTCTAGCATTTACAACAGAATCAGGGGAAAGCTGCAGCAGTATCAGAGAGCAAGGGGGAGAGGAGGAATGAGCAGCAACACACAAGATTGTGATTGACAAGAACTAAGACCCTCCTTCCGGCTCTCATTTGTTGTTTCTAGTTAGCACTGGGAGCACTGGGAGAAGGCAGAGGAGCAAAATCTTGTCACCGATTACCTCTCATATACCATTCTGTCACAACATTGTGACAATTTCAAAAAATATGTAAAGAAATATATTTTATGAAAGTTACATACTGCATCTTTAACCTTAAGTAAACCTTAAGTAAAATGCATACAACGTGTTAGTATCTTGAAATTCCTGAGAAAAAAAAAAAGAAAAGAAAAAAGATTATTAACATTTTTTACCTGTAACCATTGACCTGGTCCACACATTTCCCATGGTTTTGGCATGGGTTTGAACCACACTCATTGGTGTCAATTTCACACAAACTTCCTTGGAAGCCTGAAAGATAGATGAGATGGTCATGGATCAGCAAACCTCACTACATCCTGAAAACGTCAAGGCCGATGATAACAAAGGCTCCGGTGAATGCCATTTTAATGGAACTACTAGCCCCTGTAGCATATCTCATCTTCCAGCTCTCAGCCCTCAGTGTTTCCCCTTTGAGAGTGTATAAGTCTAATAATACTACAGTGCCACAGACAGATTGGGCTGAGGGTTAGTGGTTTGGGGCTTGGGGGGTGTGTGTGACTGTGCATGGCTGTGCTTTTGTGCCAGTATCCAGTATGCATGCGTGTGTGTGTGTGTGTGTGTGTGTGTGGGGGGGGGGGGGGGGGTATTTGTGAGAGAAAAAGCCAGTGAGTATGGGGACATCTTGTTAAGTTAGGGTAAGAGGGAGAGGCTAAGCCCAAGAGCTCTTTTGGCCTCATTCATTAGAGGGTTGAGGGGTAGCACAGCTAAGCACATCAGCATGGATGTTTTGTACGTTTTAAGGCAGCCTGGGAGTGTGTAATGTTCCCCCTGCAGGGGATTTTCAATTTATCTTTGGTAGTTGGCTATTGGATTTCTTTTCTGTATAACAAATCAACCAACTTAGTATTATTGAATCCAAGATGAGACAAAACAAACTATCTTTGAAAGTGAACAAGCTCTTTTGGAACAGATTATGTTGAACAAGATTGGATTTGTGACTTGTACAAAACTAAAAGGCATATTTTTTTCTTATGAAAATAGTATAAAAACAAGTGTTTTAATTATTCAATCATTTGAATGGTCATAAATAATTGCATAAATAAATAAAGTGATGCAGAAAATAAAATCTAAAATACAATTTTAACCTCTCACCCCTTCCCTGTCTTGACATTGTTTAAACACCAGGAGGTTTGTTGTTTGTTAATAAGCTCACAGTTGTGTTTAAGTGCCTGAAGGTCTTGCAGATTTTTATTAAATTCCATCCAGTGGTTCAAAGTGTGTAAATATATAATCCATGTGTTTGACATATGTCCACCACTTACAAACAGTAAGGTATTTAGGCTTTTGAATGTCAGTCATTCTTGCAGTCCTTTGGTGTGGAGAGTTTAAATAACATTTTTGCAATAATTTGACAGGAAATTCGTCAGATTATTGAGAAATTTTTTAAACATTAATTGAAGTTGAAGCACAACCCGTGTTTAGAAATAAGTTCTAGTTTGCCAAAATACCTGGCACCTCTCACAAGACCCATGCATGAGTAATTATTAATAGTCAAATGTTCTTATATGCTTTGTTAGTTTAATATATACAAAATATTATAATTTACAAATTTCTTTATTATCCTCGGATGTCATTATGACATGACAGAAAGACCTATTTTTCTGAGATTCTCCTCAATGATGACAATGCAGAAAATGATTTTTAAGACAGATGTGTGTTGATATTTATAAGATAGGATTTCTAAAAGAACATAGCCACCGTCCCATTTGCCCCTTACAACACGGGTGTCCTCTTGGGGTCACAACTCTCCATTACAAACCTTAAATACAATCTTGATGCCAACTGGTTATTTCAGGGGCATTTCTGGGAAACAAATAAGTATTTGTCTCTCCTACTGTCATAAGTATAAAAGCATAGTGTTTGCTAACTGCTGGCAGAAGTTTAAGTGGAGCTATGTTTGGCAACCAACACTGCTTGAAGAAAATAAGGATTATGTGAGAAACATATTATGTCAACAGTTAAATATGGTGGTGGATCGGTGATGCTATGGGCCTGAACATAAAGTGTACACTGCAATTGCTTTAATGCCATTAATGCATTACAAGTAGGAAAAGATTTAAATGGTAAATGTAAATAACATTCAACAAGTTGGCAAAACTGAATGAGGAGACCTCCACATCTTGCTTTGCTCTGGTGAAAGAAATCCCACAAGCCACATTGGTAGCCCAGCAATAACAAACGCGAGTCCAGCTCAGAGAAGACGGTCAGATTAGATTTTTTTTTTTATAAGGTTAAGCTGATGTAATATTTTCCTCAGCTTTCATGAGCACAGAAGGAGCTGGATGGGACAATCAAGAACAAAACTTTTTTGTCGTCTCTGAGGAGATGGCCTTGGCAGCTTCAGCAGGAATTTGACTGCCATGACTGTCAGTAGTAGTACTATGCTCAATGCAAAATGCAAAACAGTTGTACATAGCAGAAGTACTTATGACAACTGAATTTTGACACTTAAAAGTATAAGAACATACAAACAAGAATGCATGTATAATCCCAACAGAAAGAAAATGAAATCTGTATAATTTTAAAACATTGGATTTTATAATTTTCACAATATAATTTGTTGATATCAACATGTTTTGTGTAAAGACACAAAATACTATGTATCAGTATTTTTTTCTCATTTTCTTGTGTTTTCAAAATGACACACAAAAAGAACAGTGCTCCAATTTTGATACACTACAAAGTAAAGCAAAAATAATAATAATAAATAAATAAACCAAGATAAAGGGAGTGACACTACTTAGTGCATCCAGGGACATATGAGACCACAAAGAGAACAGTGTGTTTGGTGAATTATGGGACAACACTGCTTTCCTAGCTGGTCTGTCAGTCAAAGGCACAGTGGAGCACCTTGGGGACTATTTCGAATGTCAATGCAATGTAATGCATCTTCTACCACTAAGCAGTGACTGGAGGCTTCTGTTTGACAGAGTACAGAAAGGGAAACCCAAGGCGCGAGCCCACAAAGTCATTCCATCATCTGGCAGGAGCTGCAGTTTGCGATCACTGCAGCTGCCAGTAACTGTCTCAGAGGAGAAGAAATTGTGCGTAATCCCCAGTGGATACTCAGCTAACTTTGATTGACATTTCAATTGGAAAATGATGAATGTCTTTTTTTTTTTTCTTTTTTTGCAAGTGTAAGTTTGGCTTGGACTGGCATAGTTGAGACTTTTGTCTTCAGCCACACAGATGTAACAGTTTCTAAGATGAGGCTTATTTAAAATTGTATCACCCACTCCTTCTGCAATATAGATTAGGATCTCTGTCTGTGGTTTCATCTGTGTACTGTCACACATCAAATGTCAGATGTCACTGGTGGTTTAATCTGCACAGGATTATCTGACCCAAATGAAAACGCAATATGACTGCAGGTTTTGAGTCACAGTTCTGACCTTCTGAGTTAAAAATGTTGATTGGAATCTATTGTATTTTGGATTTGAGAGCTTTTTAATGTTTGTTTCTTTTTTTATTTTTTTTGTTTATCACATTCAGCTCAGATTAAAATTCACACTGGCCTCAAAACATTTACAAAAAGACTATAATTATTTTATATTCAGATCTTGCACAAAAAAAAAACAACTGAAATTGGGTTCAAACTGTTTATTTGGTTAGTCTGTAAGTGTTGTCTCATAAAGCACCAATGAGACTTTTGCAGCTGATTTCCAAGAACAAGACAGTTTTACAATCCATCCATCCGTTATCTGTTCACCCTTGTCCTTAGTGGGGTCGGGAGTTGCTGGTGCCTATCTCCAGCTGCGTTCTATCTATCTATCTATCTATCTATCTATCTATCTATCTATCTATCTATCTATCTATCTATCTATCTATCTATCTATCTATCTATCTATCTATCTATCTATCTATCTATCTATCTATCTATCTATCTATCTATCTATCTATCTATCTATCTATCTATCTAAAGATAGATAAATAGATCTATTAAATGAGTAACCATCAGGTTCTGTTTCTGCAGTTGAAAGAGTACAGAATTCAAACCTTCAAGCAACCAAAAAGTGGGTTACTTGAATAATTGGGTTGAGAATAGAAAAGTCTTGCATAGAACCACGATAGTGAAGCCTATTTACCACTCTCTTCAACACCTGGACCACCTCTTCAGCTCTGCAAATGAAGGCACAAAATGATTAAACACTGAGTTTATTTAAGATTTGTTTACCATACAGCTGTAACCAACCTGGGACCTATTTTTAAGCATTATGTATAAATGACGCCACCAACCTCTTTCTCACTATGATGTGCAAGTACTTAACCACAGCTGATGTCAAGCCCACAGCGTACCTATGCAGTCTTTTCACCACAGTCTGTTTTTGTGTTTTCAAGAGGCATTATTAACTGTGAACACAGCAGTTTTACATTCAGCAAAGATCGAGTTGGCTTCAAACTGACAAACCACTTATTTGAGATCATTAAACACAACCCCTAGCTTCTGTTTTTCCTTCTATAGCTCTACACATACAATAAGAAAACATTCTAAGCCACCCGCAGTAAGCCACTTAAAGCTATAAACAGAAAACTAAAACACCTATATTAATTTTGTCACAAGGACTGGCTTCATACCTGTTTCTCAAAGCACAATCAGTCCTTGAACCATAAACAAACATCAGCAATAAATGGCCTATGACAACAGCGGAAATGGCTAGATGCACTTATTTCCTCTGTGCTTCCTAACCATGTTAGTAAACATTTGGGATTGCAAGTCTTTTACTGTCAGAAAGACAAATCAAACATTTATACAGAATTAAGATCAATAAAGCTGTATTCTCTTAAATGATTAAAATAAACTATGGAGGTTACTGGGTTTGAGCGATTATATACGGTAAGTCTTTGAGAATCAACAAAGTCCAGGTTTTAATTTAAAAAAAACTTTTCATTCATTTATTTTCTTCCTTTCTTCTTTGTCAGAATAAAATTCAAGGATTTTCACAATAAATATTTTTGTAACCACTTTATGAGGATCATTGCCAATGAGGGAAGCTATGAAAATATTCCACAATATACAAGAATGTTTTGGGGCGTCATGAACAGTTCAGCCCCTCCTTTTCCCCAGAGCAGATAATTCCAGTTTAGTTTTTCATGCTACTGCTGATTTAAAGATATAAAAACCTTGCATTTCTTCACAGAGTATGAAGCATTCTAGTGTTAAAGATGGAAATGTTTCTTTCTGTATTTACCCATTTTACTTTTTAATAAACACAGTTGGCTTAATGATTTTCCGCCACTTCTTGTGTGTATCAGTTGTCTACGCTGGGAACAGAGGTCTCAAAGTTAAGGAAAAGATTAACCTTTGCCCTCAATAATCAAATATTATTGACCTTTTCTGACCCTTCCCCAAAAGGGAACACCCTTTAAATCGAAACCTAACATTTTCAACATAATAATGCTTATTTATTCTCTGCGTGCCTTTACTTTCAAAATATTAAACAAAACCATTGTCCTTAATTTACATGCACTGAATTGCAATCCTAAATGGCCATTCTTTGACCTTTGATTTTTCATTTTATCTTGAGAGTTTTAAGTACAGCTATGTTGACATTTAAAGTTACTTTGCTGGTTTCCTAAGGCACAATGCTAAAAGTATCAATTATAAAGAACAAATATACAAAGAAAAAGCTTTAAAAAAACTAACCTGTATGAGCAACAGGATCCCTTCATCTAAGCCATGGCAATTTCTATAAATCCCAGTGTGGAGCAATTCTTCTCTAAAACAGAAAGTAATACATAAAGTAGCCAAAGAAGGTGACAGGAAGCCCACTCAGTGTTCCAGGGTTAGGTTCAGTGCTATAACCTCTCTTTATGTACATTGAATGTCAAGCCGCTGGTGACAATATGGTTCATTGTAAAAAGCTAAGTGTTATTTGTTTCGTTTGTTGTTGTTTTTGACCAGGAACCCTATGCACTACGCACACTCCCCTAACTCCTTCATTTTCAGGATTGTTTTCTATGAGATTTGCCACTCCCCGCTGGGTCTCCTCATTAAGAGAAAAACGGAACAGCTGTGCTGGTCAGAAAAGATGACTTTAGCCTCCTGGTCAAAGTCTCAGCACAGTCATTGTTCGCAAGAACAAAATCTTCCTATACAATCTCTCCATGATCAAAGGATGACTGTTGCACCTATATTTTCTTTTTATTTCATTCAGCAAACTTCGGTTTTTGCCCTCCAGGTTCACATAGTGAACTTTTGTAGACAAAACTCATTCCCATTGTGACTGCGTTGTGCAAAATTCCTGTAATGTTAGTCTCATTAGAATCCTCGAAATGATTGCCTTTTAGAACCTGTAGAAATGATGAACACTAAAATTGCCACATCAACACTTTTTTAAAGTTAGATATTGTTAAATTATGTACTTTGGGAAAACTATGACCACACACTTATCTTTATATATATATAAAAAATATGTGCAGAAAGTCTGACAAAGAAAAATCTATTACCCTACAGTAAAAATGCATCTTCTTTTCTGAAGAACTGGGTAATTGATTTGATCAAAAACAGCCTTGATAAAAAGTCTTGACAAAGAAAATCCTCTAGCTCAGTTCAATCAATCAATCATTGATTTTCACACTTCAAACTGTATATCTTTTATGGCACAGTTTACAGGAACTGATTTGTTTTAAAATTTGAGTTCTTGAAATTTGAATTAAAACTCAACAAGTTGTGTAAAATACTGGTTGTAAAAAAACAAAAAAACAAACAAACCAAAAAAAAACCCCACAAAAACAAGTCAATCAGTTTTTGAGTAAGTTTGATTTCATTTTCTATTTTTAATAAAGCTCATTTGCTATAAAATGATCAGAATTATTAGAATCTTGTGTGTTTATTTGACAACTACACTTTATTTTTAAGAGGCAGACTGAGTCTACATCTACAGTGGTAGTGAAAACATTTCTAGACATTTTTGTCACACCATAAAATACAGTTATTGTTCACTTATTTTACAAACTTGTCAGCAAGATCTTGTTCCATTTGCTTTTCACAGTAAAAGTCTCACAATATCACATACTGGATGTACAGTTCAGAATTTACAAGCTAAGGCAAATGAATATTCAGGATCAGGTTTCATTCCAATATTCAGTAGTTGAGTTCAAGTTTTAGGGTTGATACTCCTACAAAAACTGCTGCCAAAGTAGAGAAACTTAAGTCTTTATTTAGAAAATAAAGTTTCCTTTCTTGCTGAAAGATAAATACAAGCGTTTTGATCCACTTATCTGATTGTTTGAAAACAACCTATGATAAATGAAGTAGAAAGATGGTTAAGTCAATCACATGCTTAGTTTACATGTAGTGTATTTTTTCACTATATGCTAGTTTTTCACATATACTATGTGCTAGTTTTGAGCACCAACCTATCTTAATTCTAATACAGTTTATTTATAATAAAAATCAAGTTTAATTTCTGAAGGAAATAGGATTCCGCCGATCTATCATTGCATTAGCCTATTTGGTATATTCACTGCTCTAATGAGCTGCCATTACTGTCTGCATAGCTTTGGTGTTTGGCTCAACATTTGTCTAAATGCATATTGATAATTAGGTTTGCTTACAAATCAAACATTCAAATTATACATGTTTGACAGCTATGACACATTTGTGTGTGTCACACAGGTATCATAGCTGCAAGGTATAACACTAACAAGATCTTTGGATGAAAAGATACTTAGGCTATGTCTTCACACAAATACTCTTATACACAGACATACAAAATATATATTGATTTAATTGTTTTGCTGCCGTTTCTTTTCTGATTTTTGAAATATTTTTCATAAAAAATAATTTTAACCATGAAATCTGGTGGTGCACCAATTAAATCAGCCATGATTTCCTTAATTGAGGGAGATCAGTGATCGATCAATACTGAAGGAGAAACCAATCTTATCCACTGATCTTATCTACCTCTGAAGAAGAGGTAGATAAGACCCATCCACCAGACCATGAATGATTGCAATTAACAATAGTCGTCCCACTGTTTTCAACGCAGCAACTTTCTTGCTAAATTTAGCAATACGGACAAAAAAAAAAAAAAATGTTGGCCAAAATCAGAATCGGCAGGTCAGGATTTTTAAAGATCGGTGATCAGCCAGAAAACTGCATTTAGTACAATCCTAATAAAATCAGTCTTGTGTGGAAATTATTATACTACAAAATTCATTACAAATAATTGTCTTTATTAAAAATAACAAAATTAGCCCATGAACAAAAAGATAATAGGTGTTATTCTTGACACACAAAAGAAAGCATGTGGTGGTATTGCTGACAGTACCTATGCAGTGTGTTCATATTATCCTATTTAACACCAGGAGCAAAAACAACTCTAAATGTTTCAGTAAAAGTATTATGCATGTGAAAATATCTATAGCAACAGGTGTTCAAACTTCAGGATCAGGTAGAAGATCCTGATTAATATATCAGATTGGATCTACTGTGTAAAATTTGATGACAAGTTTGACAGTCCTCCAAATGTGATTTTGGAAACAGTTTTGGTTTTCAAGAAAACACACTACAGGGTGACAGTGACTCAGTTTGAAGAGTCGATGTCTTGTTATCCAAATGTTGTGGGCTTGATCCCAACTTCCTCCTGCCACTTGTCAATCTGCCACATAGTAAGACAAGAAAGGTTCTACACAATTTCAGTCATTGTGTTAAATCCCACAGGTATAAGGTAAATGGAGAGGAATTCAATTTCATTGTAGTCAAAAAATAATATGCATTGGTTTCTGTTGCCACACTTAGCCTGCAGTTCAAAGACTATAATATATTAAAACTAGAGGAGGAACTCCACTTCCATAGAATCAAAATTAAATTCCAATTCACTGATATACGCCATATATTATCATCAATATCAGCAAATATTTTCATGTTATACTGAAGTAATTCTCATGAATTCAAATTGTGCAAACCAACCAATATAATCTGATGTCAAGCTAGCCTCACATTTTCTGTATGAAATGTGGCTCACATTTACCTCATAGTCTAGAGACATATATATGTAAAATTAATCAGAGATGCTAAATTGACCATAACTATGACCTTGAGTGCATGTGGTGTTCTGGCTCTGAAAAAGCACTGTGATAAACTGGGGTCATATTAAAAGTGTATTTTTCCTCTTGTCCAAAGACAGCAAGGTTGATCTTTAGGCCTCAGTGGCCCTAAAGAAGATGAAGCCGGTACAGATGAATGAATTTTGAAACAGCTCTGGAGTACATACACTTGCAGGCTGTCTTTGACCACCAACTATAGCAACACAGCTCTTGAACTTAGTTAACATTCAAGTTCCATAATAAGTGTAATAAGTGTCCATTAAAAACAAATCTTTTTATGTTTCAGTTTCCTTTAGTGAATATTCACCAGAAGCTATTCATCTACAGAATGTAACATACGATTTTCCTTCAGGGTTAAATCTGCAGACATATGCAGATTTTTCAAAAATATAATTAGACATACTGTGAAGCCAACACAATTTCCTTGACTTATAACCTATATGTTCAATGGTAAATAACAACTCAAGTCACAAGTTGTATAATAGCTCTGTGACTGTTATGTAGGTTGGATTTATGGTGAATAATAAGGAAGAGTAGTGAGTCACAGTCGCTGTGTGAAGAGAAAACGACCAAGCCCACGCAAAGCTCTTGTTGTAATGTATGCAGCCAGTTCCCAATTTCCTATTCCTCTCCAAGGAACCTTTCTGAAACTAACCCAGCTGCTCTATTTATATCTGGCAACATCTCTTTCATCTCTGTGCAGAGAGAGAGCCATTAGTTACAGCGCAACCTCATAGCTTCCTAACCTGTATGATGAGAAGTTAGCAAGTAAAAAAAGAAGAAAAAAATGTTTCATTTCTATTATATAAATGTCTGATAAAATCTAACAGAACTAAAATGATCATTTTCAGTGCACGCAAGTGAAATCTACATGCAACCAGATGTTTGTTAAATACAAGTAGATTTGTGTACAGGACTGCTCACCCACCTGATAAGTTTAAAAGAGCAAACAACAATACATTATTAATGTTAGTATGTTAAATAATTGATAAAACAATTTTACACTGAATAAATGGTAGTTTTTAAATTATAAGCTGGCCTTTTAAATATTTATCATCACAATCATTTATTTTAAGGAACTCTGTACATCATGTTTACTGATGTTACTGTGTTGTTTTTTAGAAAACAAAATTCCTTGAGTTTGTGGATGAGATGCTCTGTTTGGTCATTTTGGTTGCAGTGGTGAGAACCAGCAGTACCCTGGCAACCCCACAAAGGATAAGTGTGGTGGATAATGGATGGATAATCAAAATGTTAACCCAAGTCATGCACTTTAATGGGAATTTTACTAAATGATAAGGAAATCCATGCAAACCTCTGATTAAAGAGAGTCTAAATAAAAATAAATAAATACTCACTTAGTATTATGGCAGTTAGCAAATACAAAAATCGGGTTATCCTTAGCTTACTTAATACAGAAAAATAGTAGTTTCATTAGACAGGGAGAATTTTTATAAACTTATCAAACTTACAAAGATCTATATACTTGTAAATACTGCAAACATACAATATATGTGTAATGTAATGCCCTTCACTCATCAAAAAAAAAAAAAAAATCTGCATAGTTTTGATACACTACAGAGTTTAGTACACATAAATATTACAGAGTAGCGTGCAAACCTATTTAAGTCTGACAACACATCTGTGCTGTACAAATACATGCTGTACCAACGTATATTTATTGGTACGGCAGTGATGCGGCATCCATTGAGTGTGGGAGAAAAGTAAAAGAGCAATCAACTGTTGGACTCTCTAGAATTGCTTTAATATCTGTTCATAAAGCAACTTTTTATAGAAATAATAATGTAATTCAGATGGAAGGTAAATAGAGCATATATGCTACTTTTTATTTGCAACTACAATTGAGCTTAGCAACAGCTATTTAAATTCTTTATGAAGAAATTACTAAAAATGGGGGAAAATGATAGAAACGAAACTGTGAGGCTACTGCAAAGTGTTCACTCACCAACTGGGCATCTGCAAGAGGCTGTTCCATTGGAGCGTGTCAGGCAGGTGGAACTGTGCAGGCAGGGGTTGTGGAGGGAGTCGCAGGGGTCATAAGGCAGGTCACACAAGAGGCCAGTGAAGAAGGGGGAACAGGTGCAGGAGAACTCCCCAGGTATGTCTGACTGTGTGCACTGAGCTCCATTAGACAGGGTCCAGAATCACATTCATTCACATCCTGTGCACAGTCCACACCTGTCCAGCCCGGTGAACAAAAACACCTTAAATACAAGTGAAAGGAGACATGTAGAAGTAATTTAATAACACTAATAAATCAATTTCTAAATACATTTTACATGTAAGGGTGTTTTCTAAGTAGTTCAGTAAATTAAGGACCTACATGATCTTACAATGTTGTTCCCTTGTCAAAAGCATAGCTAGAGTATATATCTATCCATCCATATATATATATATATAAACTTAAAATGTTATTCATTTTTAAACTTAAAATGAATAACATAACGCAATAATATTTCAACAAAAAAATTGTGCACTTATTAAAAATAGCACACTTTGATCCAAAATAATGTACAACTGAATAGGATGATTTAAAAATTTTACAAGATATGCATATTTATGCATGGAAATCAACAAGTGTGTTGTGCTTTTATATTCATCTCCTTTTTAGTCTCACACCCAAAACAAACTTCCATGTAACTAATTGCCTTTAGAAGCATTCTAATGAGTAAATGAAGCAAGTTCCCCTGAAAGTTGTGTGCACAGTTTTACACAAGGGAACACAACAATGTGCTCTGATTGAAAAAATTGCACTTTTTGGCCAATGTGAAAAGTGCTACATGTGGAAGAAAACAACCACTGCCCATCAACTTGCATTTATCATCACTACGGTCAAACGACTTGAGAATAGGCCAAAGGTGTGAGAAGACGCTGATTTGGAGAGTGCTCTAGACAATAACTATGTTATTCTATATGCCAAACATTTTTATTTTTATTCGTGAAAAAAGTTTGAACTTTGAATCCTTCCACTAGAAAATTAAGGATATTTTTTTACTATGTTATAGTAAGTTCCAATAAAATACATCCACAGAAACAGTACGATTGCACAAGAGTAAAAACTGTGAAAATATGCCCATGGACTATCTGTAATATTTTTTTTTGTGGAAAAAAACCCAAAAAACATCCAAGTTTGTCATTGTAAAATTACAATAAAATGAAAATGTTCAAATGGATATTAATACTTTGTATACTATTGTAGAGTAATGTCCAGTTTTTACATTCTACACATAAGGCACATTCTCTTGCATGCAAGTATAATGTCATACACCATCCGCCGGCACTTCTGGCCTGCATCTTTGTGTAAGGCAGTGTGGGAAATTTGCAGGTTAATTGCACTGCTGGTGAGAGAAGCTTTTAATTCTGGATGGCTGAATGTAGGACACCAAAGGTGAGAGTGCTGAGTGGGGATTAAAAGGAAATGCTTGCATGCTTAACATAGACAGAGGGACATGGGATAGAGAATGAGAATACCTGCATGCCTATGTGTGTGTGTGTGTGTGTGTGAATCTGAAGTACTTGCTCTACAGCCAGGTGGATATTTCACTTAGTGACAGCAAGCGCTACACAATTGGCAACAATTCCTCATTGCATTCCTGTCCAACCCCCAACTTTTCCACCTGAAGCACTTTTACGTGTCCCCAGTGAGAGTGGGGCATAAGCCGAAGCTGCACCACTGGCTCTCTTCTCCAATGAGTCCCAGATCCCCTGAAACCTTTTCATGCTGTGAGCCATTGATTGTCTCATTTGTTTTACTTGCCATCTGCAATTCATTATCCCCGCTGTCAGTGGAAGGACATATTGCTGTCTCTAAACAGTTTCTTTTTATGCATTTATTAAATATCTGATGCGACCTGTGAGGACAGTGCCCTCGAGCCAAATAGCACAACCTACTTGTAGCCGTCAAGAAGGTCTGTGCAGGTGGCGTTGTTTTTGCAAGGCAGCGACAAGCATTCATCAATTTCTTGTTGGCAGTATTTTCCCTCCCATCCAGGCTGACACACACAGTCATAGCTCTGCAACAGAAAAATTGCAGACACTACGAGATAAACAGAGGGAAATTTTGACACATCTGCACTTGGTATTAAAAGTGTTTAAGTTAAGACAGGTACAAATTGCAAAGTCACATCTTTGAACGGGATTCATATGTAACAAAAAGCTGTAAATTAGATTGTTATGGTACAGATATTACATCCCACTAATTTCTTGAGCTAGAAAGAGATGATGGAATTCTTAAAACATTTGAAAACATTATGAATAAAAAAACACTGCAGAATAAAATTTCCTACTCATGAACAAATATTCTTTCCTGTGGAAATCTGTTTAAACTCAAAGAGTCATGGTAGTCTTACATTTTCCTATTACGACTATGCAGATGTATTCCTCCTACTCTCCACCCTACGGACATTATGAAAGCCTGTTCCTCAGTGCCATTCAATATACACAATATGAGCTTTTATAAGCATGTGGTTTTACGGCTGTGCTTACTGACAGTCAAAGGTTGTTAATAGCAAATAAAAAAATAACTCCCTGAAATGTATATATATATTAGTATTTTTGGAGATTTTGTCATAAATTGTCTCTACAGTTCTTCTGTTTAAAAGCAGTGAAGGGTTGATGTGAATCCTAATATGTTAACATACTGTTGAATGTTCTAAAGTAACTTTTGGCCTAATGCAAGATAATCATTATTTCATGCAGCAGAGGGAAGCCTTTAAACTTTGTCCGTTATAATTTGTACAATGTAGGCTCAAAAGGCAGAGAGGGGAAATGCCGTCATCTTGTGATAAATTAGATACCTCCAGGAGACTCCAATTCCTTACCCCTGGCAAAAGAACATAATCTCATTTTTGCTGCTAAGTCACCTTCAGGGACTGCTATTCTCCAAAATAAGCAAAAGCTCCACAGGACGAGGTGTTCACAGAGACAAATAGCTGCACTGTAAACAAGAAGAGTTTCCGAAAATCATCCCTATTTGAATAACGAGATAATGAAAATTATTCCCAACATTAGGATTATAAATATATTGACTGAGATGTCATTCTATTATGTATATCATGTTAAGTTGTATCTTCAAGGAGTTTTAGGGAATTCCAGTTAAAGTTAGAAAAGGAGCAACAGTAGGATTTTTCTTTGTTTTTGTAAAATGTTCCACAAGTGGCAAATAGAATTTGTCCTGACATTACCATTAAATTTAAAAGCTCTTCTTGGGTTTTAATAAAAGCTTCTTCTTAAAACCCAAATGTTTTTAAGCTAAAATCTGTCGAAGCTTTTTAAGTGTGTGCTTGGTATACCTTGTAAATCTCCTCAATAAGTCCAGAAAGAGCCTTGTTTTACAATACTCTCAAGGCTATAGTAGATATATTACTTTAATAGCTTTTTCTATCACACTTTTTTCATTACAGGCACATTTTCGTTGATATGTTTGGTTGCAACACTGTGAAAAGTCACATTTTATGGCATGTCTTTCTTGTGGAAGGTGCCAGCGAAAGGCTGCAGGACAACTGTAAAGTTCTCCTATTATTGTGCAACCCATAATACAATGCGACATTTTTCAATTAACAACCCTTCCCTTTGCGGTGATGCAGTTTGTAGCACTGTTGCTTTGCAGCAAGAAGGTCCTGGGTTCGATTCCCGGCCCGGGGTCTTTTTGCACAGAGTTTGCATGTTCTCCCTGTGCATGCGTGGGTTCTCTCCAGGTACTCCGGCTTCCTCCCACAGTCCAAAAACATGAATTAGTCTCTGTAAATTCTCCCTAGGTGTGAGTGTGTGTGCATGGTTGTTTGTCCTGTTTGTCTCTGTGTTTCCCTGTGGCAGACTTGACACCCTGTCCAGGGTGTACCCCGCCTCTCGCACGAAACGTTAGCTGGAGATAGTCACAAGAACCTTCCGACCCCACTAGGGACAAGGGTATAAGAAAATGGATGGATGGAACCCTTCCTTTTAATTACTTTTAATTAACTGCTACAGACACTTAAAATTAATTTGCATAATGGAATGAAATAATATATTGTTTTGAATTGAATCGTAATTACATTTTTTAATGACGTTCTAATGTATTGAAAAAAAAAGCTGTGTAAACTGGCTAGCTAGCTACCAGTTTACTCAGTTTCAATAGGATAGCCAGACTGAATACTTTACACTGCAAAAGAACCATCAAAATGTAACATGCATTTCTCCCATTAAAATATACAACAACTGTCCCTCTGTTACCAAATACTGCTGATAATATATATATTTGCAGCTTTTAAGAAACTGCATTTGTTATATTTGTTGTTTCACAACAAATATAACAAATGCAGTTATTTGAAAAACAATACCTCACTCACCTGATGGAGATCCTTACAGACAGAGTTGGGACTGCACAAACTGTTCACGCAGTCATCAATGTCTTCCTCACATCTCAGTCCAGCATAACCAGGACTACAAAGGCAGTAAAACCCATCTACAACTAGAAGAAAGATAGTAGTACATTTATAGGACCCTGTATTATGAAAATAATTCATTGCTCTGTGGGTACTAAATCTCAACAAAGGTAAGTGCTGATTATTAGCATAAAACATAATGACCATTGGGAACTATATTTTTTTCCTTGAATATGACCTTTAAATAAACACCTTTTGCAGCATCAGTAAAGCCTGTGTTGGAAATACTTCTTGAACATTAGTTTTGCCGTTATGAGCATCTTAAAATTAACATTTCTATAGAAGCCATACATTCTTCATTGCTGTCTCATGTGAGATTCTACATTTTCTTGTCAATAAAAAATTGTCCTTTAAAGAAGCACACTCAACATTCACGCAGGGCATAACGAGAGGGAAAGTAGATCAACAGACAAGGACAGCTCAAATCCTTATGGTTTACTTTATCCAAATGCTATAAATATGCCAGTTTTTTTCCATTAAAATTTAGAATCTCCCACATCTAATAATGCATTCCTCCCTCTTTTTAATTATTAATGACGTTAAAGAGAGATGCCTCACTCTGTTTCTCCTGCACAACATGGGTACAGGCAGCCAGTGACAGAGGTAATTGCAGTTCTTACAAGAGTAAATTTATTACTTCCCCAGTGAGGGTCCCAGGATTCTTCATTATCCCAAAGATTTACCACGTAATCTATGCTGTCACTCTGTCTTTTTGCGTGTAGATGCTATTACTCTCATTAAATGCTTTAAGTCCTGCGTGGCAGCAGCATTACTCATCTCAGCCACTGTGGCTATGCAATGCTGTCCCTGGTGGCTGGCTGTTGCCGAGCACCGGCCAGTAGGACGTAGAGGCCCTTGCTCTCTAACCTAAAGTGACCTGGTTATGCTCGGGATTGGTCAACAAAGCCAGCTGAGGTCTGCGGTAGCACTGGGGGGAACAGACAGTGATCCTTAGATAGTAATCAACTGCAATTACATCTCTTTTTACAGAACAAGTAAGGGGAAACTGTAGCAGGATTTCAGGCTGGATGGTAAAAAACGCTATGCTGCAGAACTCTGTTTTTCAAGGATCATATCCTACCCAGAAAATGCAATAACAAAGGAATTATTTTATCTTTCTAATCCGTAGAAAAGAAATGTATTAAATTACAGAACAATCATTGGTCAGTGGGAAATAATTTACACCTTTTATTACTATAATTCATGATTTATAGTTTGTATCCTTTGTATCACTATGACCAATTAGTTTTTAAATTACATATGCTTGAGATGACACATGAAGAGTGAAATCAAATTAGGCTTACAAATTATGTCATTTATCATCTAGAGTTAGATTATGCCACAACATTTGCACAAATTTCTGTATAAAGTCATATTAAGGAACCAGTAAGGTGTGCTCCATAAAGCAATGTGTGGGACTCTCATGCCTAACATCAAATTTATTCCCAAGTAATTCATATTAGCTGTGAGTGTGACCCTACTAAAGCATCGGTTTTAAAAGTTGGTCAAATTAATATCACAATTTGACCAATTGTGGTCAAATTATGACCACAAGACAGACAAACAGACAGACACCAGTGAACACAGATTCAAATCCATATGTAACCACTCCATTTGACTATCTTCAGGATATTTAAAGGGAGGCAACAATGGGGTCAAACGAAGGGCAATTTTTAATGGGTTATGGGTTAGTGATATGAGATAGTGCAAATGTGTTATCTTATTAATGTCTAAACTGACATTAATAACATAAATCACAAATATGTGCTAAAATATAAATGTGACAGACTGAAAATTAAAAAAAAAAAAGGAACACACACTACTGTGCATTTGAATTAATATAACCTTGCCTTCTATCTTTAGACTTCGATTCCCAGCTATATAAGCACAGCTTTCCTCAATTTTGCATCATGGGCAACATAGTAATGTAGAATATGTATTAAACTGTCAAAACTCAAAAACTGTATTTATAAAGTAATACATTGTGAGCTCGCTAAAAATATTTCTGTTTTGTGACAGCTACAGGAGACTATAATACTCAGAAAGATACCCAAGTGACTTCTTGGAGTGCCTCACAGCCTTCTGTTACTGTGTAGCCACGCACTTCAGTCAAGAATAAAAAATGTAATAATCTAGCCTGGGAATTTCTGTCTTTCAAAGACAAAGTCTAGTTAATTTTTTTTTTTTTTTTTTTTGTGTTAGGAATATTATTAATCTGCTCATTGGCTGGTGCAATGAGCAGACATTTTGTAAGAATCTGATCTGCTGATACAGATTTTAGTCAAAAGACGATCTAAAAAAACAAATCTAAAAGAAGAGTTCCAGGTTACACACATCTCTCTGCATCACTGGAAATCTCTGAATCTAAACATACAGTAAAATCCTTCAGGTTGCAGGACTGAAATATCTGTCCAAATAAAACCCAGGTGCACGTTAAAAATTTAAATGATTGCAGGAGGGATGCTTTAAACTGTAATTAGCATCTTACGCAAATGAACAGCAAGACTGTTACAGTCAGTATTGCTAAATTATTAAAGCAGCCTCAGTTTGTACTTCTTGTACTGTAAGTAGTCTTACTGCAGTGTAGAGATTTTCAAGAGGCTGCAAGTGTTGACAAATTCAGCATGATAGGCAGAATTGCATTCTCAAATTGGTAAAACAGAGCAACTTTGTTGCAATGGCGCTTCTTGTTATTCAGCAACAGCCTAAATAAACAGAGCACATATTCTCAGAATATGTCCTGTGATGGTGTCCTTTCTTGAAGCTTCTTCAACCTGCTGTGTTTTTCTTGTTAGGCCAAATGTTATTCCCTCAGTAACATTATGCACATTGATGAATGCTGCTGGAGCTAAAGATATGCTTTATTAAGTGATAGGAAAGCCCCCACCCCCAGACATTTAGTTTCATGTTCAAGGCATGTGTAAAGTTTTACTTTGTTCTTAATTAGCTTTAGCTGTGGCTTGTTCATATTTTGTTTTGTTTTTGTTTTCTTTTGGGGTTTTTTGTTATCTGCTACAAACTCAAGGGAAGGTGATTTAACAATCTAACTGTCCTGAAAACATCTTCCTCCATAATTAAAAATATTTTGAGACACATTTTAATCTATTTTCTCCACTTTCTTCATCTTTTTTTTTTTTTTTCGGTAAGTGTAAACCTTAAAAATTACACTGCGAGATTGATTTAACTTCTCCCCAAACTTTACATACTGAATAGGACTCCTTGAAGCCAATGACCTCCCATAAAGATAAATATGTTCACAAATATCAGGGACTGACTTACTACTGTGCCTCTTTAGAAAATCCTGAAACAGATTTTAAAGCCAGAAGATGACTTGCGCAAAGCACAACAAATTAGATGTGTGCATTTGTGTGCGCAAGTGTGTGTATGAATGCATGTCTGGAGCTTTCCTCCCATCTTGAGGGCCTGTTATTAAGAATGTTGCCAACATAAGCTGTTTCTTACCATCATAGCAGAAACCGTGAAAACAGGGACTGGAGCTGCACTCATCCACATTGATTTCACAGCGGGGGCCAGAGAAGCCCTGACGACAGTGACAGCGGAAGCCCAAAGGAAAACGGTCCTGATCCAACTCTTCCACACACACTGCACCGTTCTCGCAGGGATTACTGGCCTCACAGGGCAAGAATTCACACTTATAACCTGAAGTTAGGAAAGGAAACATACAGATAGAGGGACCATGCAGAACAAAAGAATCTCTATAGACATACAATTCAGATGTAAAAAAAAAAAAAGAATGTGTCACGTACTAAACCTATGTTTAGGGTTTAACTAAATATCTATTTAGGACACTGCATTATGATCAATGAAGTTCACTTGGGCAACTAGAAACAAATTAAGACAAAAAATGCAACAGCAGGAAGACAGAGCTTCTCTTTTACTTAATTGAAAACTATTTCTGAAATCCTGTAACATAACCTAAGTAACAGATTTAAAGAGTATCAGAGTCCATACAACCACATTGCTCTAAATGGCTTAATATTAAAAAAAAGAGTTTTTAAAGCACCTAAAACATATGAAATATTTGTTTTGTTTTTTCTACAGCAATGACAAATAAAGGTCTTTCAAACTCAGGAAAACACATAGACTTAAGTTAAATATGTTGCACCATGGCAAAACCAAGAACAAGTCGCCAGAGCAGAACAGAATAAATTAAATTGTGATTTTTACAAAAATAAAGAAATAAATAATATATATATAAGTGTATTCAGGATTTCCAGTGTAATATTATGCATATAGTAGGCCTTGTTGTCCATAATGTGCTAAAGTCAGTTCCTCTTTAACCTCCACATGACCTGTCATGGAAACTCGCAAGATGCCACCAGCTCTTGAGCTGCTAAAGATGAGTCTGCTATGTTGGTGACCAGGTGGGTGAGCAGTGGTGCACGCTGGGCTGACTCACCGTTTCAAGTGGCTCTGACACCTAAAATAAAATAATTATTTATGTTGCGCTTTTCTTTGGGTGAAAGAGAACATCGTCTAGCATGTTATATTCCTGAGTCACAGATGACTCCTTGGCACCTTATTAGATAATGGGACCAAAGATGAAAACTTCTAAAAATATATTTTTTGAACTATATAGCCTACACAAATGTTTGCTTTTTGTAGGATATGTCACTTTTGTCATCAGGCAAATGGACAAACATTGAGGCCTGTTTTCTCACCAATCTTGTTTGCAGAGAGCCAGCATTCAAATGGTCAAATCTTCTACAGTTTTTGTGTTTGTTTGTTTGTTTTTATATGTATTTGAAGTAATTGCCAATAAAATTAGCTGTCAAAAAATATATACTGGATATAAAACGTAAAAAAAAAAAAAAAAAACAATAAACAGTTAAATGTTCACTCAAAGGCAATTGTATTATGTACAATTCTTGATTTCTTTTAGGCTGCACATACATCCGCTTTGGTGTGATGGAAGGTAGTTAAATTTCTAAGAACAAACAAAACAAAACAAAAACAGAAAAGAAAAAAGTATTAATCTGCTTAGAATTTCTGGTTGAAGAGCTAGGTTTTCGTCTGGACTCTAAAATTTATCTTACTCACATTGCCAGTTTGAAGTGTCTTTGTGTAAATTATTAGTGTTTTTTTCAGTAATCACTTCCTCTGTCATGCTTCAGCAAGATTCAGATTTGTGAAGTGCTGTCTTGATTATTGTCTTTTCAAGAGGACCTCATAGCTAATAAGCTAATTAGAACTGAGAGTGGCATTACGGTTTTAACAAGGGTTCATTCAAAATGTGTAAAGGTAGAGTCTGACTGAATGTCTTTCATATTTTTTAATGATTTGCAATGAACTGCTCTTTGAAACTGAAGTACACAAATTTTAACTAGGTTATTTGACGTTAATGGCAGACTCTTTTTTTAAGCTTAAATACTGCTGCGCTTCAATAAATTAAAATATAAAAATGAATTAATTTCTGTAATTTAACTCAAAAAGTGAAACTAAGGTTATACACCACAATCCATCGATTTGTGGTGTATAACCATGTATCTGTGGCAGGATATGCACTGGACAGACCTCAAACTGTCAAATCATTCAACACACAGAGTGAGATATTTCCAGCATTCATTTTTATAATTATAGCTAATAAAACCTCTAATTATTTTTCTCAGAAACATTTCAGGATTTTTTTAACCAGAAGTACTATTTTATGGTCTGCATCGGTGGGGTCCAAAGTCAGTTCTTGAGGGTCAGCATCCAGTATGATTTAGTTCTAACCCACATACATGGAGACAACTGATGACTCAAAGACCCACTGACATAAAGTAACAAAAGCCTTTTTGTAGAGAAGCTGGCTGTTAAACTTCTGTAACTAATCAACTGAATGAAAAGTTGAGAACAAGAAAAAAAGTGTGGGGAAAAAGGATACACAAGCAGAAGGCTAACTGCAGCTTGTGAAGCAAAGTACATTCAAGAGTTTGGGGGCAGATGCTCAAGAGCCACGGAAGGAAGATTTATTCAGGACAGGGGGCTACCAATTCTGTGTTCCTTTTGTTAAACCTTATACATAGAGGACATGGATCACAACTGTCGCATTGCTGGAGTTAAGCCAGTCTTGAACCGGAGACTATTTCAGGCCCATCTTACAAAGGAGAAAATAGATTGGACTGTTGCACAGTGTTCCAAAGTCCCCGTTTCAAATTAAAAGAAACATTGCATTTGATGGAAATCAAGGACCCAGAGTCAGGAAGAGAATTGGAGGGGCACTGACTGGGGTTTCAATTGAACCATCCATAGTTAGTGGTGATATGGAGAGCCATGGCATATGTTGATGTTGGTTCACTGTGTTTTCTGAAGACCAGAATCAATGTAGCCATCAACCAGGGAATTTTAAAGAACTTTATACTTCTTTTTGCTGAAAATCTTTATGGATATGCCGATTTCATTTCCCAGCAGGGCTTTGCACCTGCAGACACTGTCAAATAGATTGGTATCTGGGGTTTTAGCAGTGATTTCACTGTGCTGAACTGGCCAAACTCACCGCACCTAAAATTCAAAGCGGGTCTAAGGAGTGCTGTTAAGAGGAAGGTGAAACATTAGATCCAACAAAGCAAGGCAACTGAATGACATCATTACACTAATCTTGATATTTTTTTTAAAACATCAGCAGTCACAAGATAATTACTATCATGCCACAGTCAATATTGCACTGACCATAACCATAAATTTCACTTTCTAACTACAATAATAAAATAATTATATATTTTTAAATGATTTTCTAATTTGATATTCACCTGTACTGATCATAATGAATAGCTGAATCTAAATAAAAGATTTCTCAAATTATCTCAAAGTCTTTAGCTTTTATATGCACTAATAATGTTGCAAAGCGCCAGTCCTTCTATCTAACAAAGTGATGAAGTCGACACTTGGGTGGCACAAACTTGACCGGGGCTTACATCAGTCTAACCGCTCCCATATTTTTTCTTTAATCTGGTATACCAAATGAAGATGTACTCATTTTAATGTTTCATATGAAGTGAGTTCAAGTGGGTGAAAATAATAGTATGTGAAGTTAATTAACTTTGCTTTTTGTCCTCCTTTTCTCAGTGTTCATTACCTTTAAATGGAGCCACACACTGGCACAAGTAATTACCGGGCAGGTCAATGCACGTTGCTCCATTCTTGCAAGGAGATGAAGCACACTCATCAATGTCAAGCTCACATTCTGTACCTTTGACAGAAAATAAATAACAGAAACTGATAAATATGTTGTAGTGAAGGGTGTCTTACACAAAGAATGCAGGTAATTAATTTATTGTTTGTGTCACAAACATTTCATGATCAGTAGTGATAAGGGATCACTACTGTCCAACAGGTTTCTTAGCATTAATGACTCAGAACAATCTTTTAAATTATTAAAAAATGCAACTAAATATCTTGAGTAACCAACATGAACTTGACAAAATTAAATAATTAAGAGAAAGGGCTCTTTGCAAATACTACTCACCAAACAAAACAAAACAATGATATCTGGGAGTGCAAAACAGAACTAAAGAATGTGATATATTTCAAGTAATGATGAGACATGGTGTAAAAAAAAAAAGCAGAGTGTTCAGTATACTTAGTATGGAATTTCACACATTACCTATTATGTGTCTGGAGAAATAGGAATGAGCCAATTAGTAAGCATAGATTTGCCTGTGCAAACAACCACAAGTTTGGTAATAAACCCAATAATTCATTCTCTGTGAGAATTATTTGGGGTTGTCAGGAAACTGTTGAAAAGCAATTACTGTGTTTGACTTTGAAGAGTGGAATTGATGTATCTCCCAATTAATCTCAACTTGTCTTTGTAAAAAAAAAAAAAGAATAAAACTTGATTTTTTTGTGTATTGCTTTTCTCTCCACCTTGCTTTCGATTGGCAATAGTTATTTGCTTAAGAAAATTTAACTGTAATGGACATCAGAAAATGGTCTTGAAAAAGTGAGTTTAGTTGCAATTACTGTCAATTTTAATTTGTATTAATGTGTAAAATAAGTGCCCTTGAAAGATATTAGGAAACCTTTAATCATTTTTATTAATAATTTGCCATTTTAAAATTCTTATTAGATTAAGAAGAATGAACTACACCTAAAGCAATAATAATAATAATAATAATAATAATAATAATAATAATAATAATAATAATAATAATAATAATAATGTTGAACTTTTTGTTCAACTTAAAGTTTCTACTGGAAATCAGAAATGTTTCTATAATCTGATGTACTTGGCTAGCAAGACTGTTAGGGTAGGTTGTAGAAAGACAGAAAATTCTAGAAGTCTAAATGAGACAAAATATTAAGAATTTCCCTTTGCAAAATGTACAAACCTGTAAAGCCAAACTTGCAAACACATTCATAGCCATGAAGAAGGTCGATACATGTAGCATTGTGTAGGCAAGGAGAGGAAATGCATTCATCTATATTGACTTCACAGAAGTTACCTGTGATTAAAACACCATGAAATAAAACAAAAGATGAATAAGATAAAACCATGACAAGTCTTCATGTGACAGTTTGGTTCACAGTAACAATAAATGTGATACAACAAACATGTAAAAAAAATAGGTAAACCAGCTCTATAGACCCATTATAGGCTGTGCATTGCTCCACTTTTTTTGGGCAAAGACGACAAAGCAGCTGAACAGCAAACACACTAAGCCACAAGATGTTTCCTTTTCCTTTTTGCACTATCACTGTCTCACACATTTACAGCCTATGTGAGCGCAATAGGAGGCTGTTACAAAGTGTGAAATGCCAACATGATAATGGGTCTTTGAATTACGCCAACAATTCATGTAATTACAGAGTACTGCTTGTGCTGCTCTTGTAACACTACAAAGGACAGAACTTGCTTTATAGCCTCAGTACCTTTCCTAAAGATGAGCCATGAAGATTTGCATGTAGTTCATGTTGACATATTGATTTTCTTTTTTTAGTCAAAATCTATTGTCAGTAAAAAAGAAAACAGTGACTTTCACAAACACTTAGGAAAAATGAAAAGATTTTTAAGTTCATGAAAACCAAGAACAATCTCCATCTGTGTTTAGATTTTTCTGAAGCAAACATGTTACATAAAGTAAAAATCTAAAATGTATTCAGTTTTTAACATTTTGTCACCTGATTTGAATCCAACAAATTAATAACAGAATTAAATTTATGTTATTTAAATTTACAGAAATGAAGTAATAATTTCTGTAAGTAAAATGGGGGAAAAACAAAACAATTCTAACAAACCTGGCCCTAGGTAAAAAAAAGTAAAAACTGATTAAAGCTAATAACTGGTTGAGCCATCCTTGGTGGCAACAGTTGCAACACTTTCAAGTAACTTTATTTCAGCATAATCTCACTAGACTAGTTTAAACCATAAATGGCCTCTTTAATGTCATGCTATGCATTCCAATTTGATTCAAGTCCAGACTTTGATCAAGCCATTTCAAAACATTATTTTTATGGGCAGCTAATGCTGCGTTCAGACCGAACGTGTTCTGCGCAATGAAAATGTGTAAAACGCCTCAAGTTAGACGCTTGTGCACTTTGAAGTCAGACATTGATATCAATCATCAAAAAAGCTCTAGATGCATGTTACGAGGAGCTTCTTGGCTTTTGCATTCTTTTCCTCTTCAGGTCTCTTTGAACAATGGTGGATAAAATTGAGAAATTGGCTTGGCTTTATTTACTGAAAAATGGGAAGATGCACTTGGTCGACCAGCATCGGTGCCAATATTTTCTGCCAAGACACCAACTACAGGCCACTGCGTCACATAGTAAAATCTCTCTTACTGGTTGACGTCTGCATCTAGTGGCAAAAGTTCAGATTTTGCAACTCCAGCATCAATATATTTCATAAGACGTTATCAACCAGAAGAAATAAAAAAGGAAGTTTTCATTTTTTGTTCCACGCAGGTACGAATTTAAACTTTAAATTAAAAAAAATAAAAAAAACAAACAAAAAAAGAACAATAAACAGAAAGCTACACAGTACAACTTTGTAATGTAATAAAAACCTCAGGAACAATCAATCAAGTATTGATACACAACATTTGATGACCAAATGTTGATGTACAACATTTGATGTACACTGTTGAAAATTCATAAAATGTTGAGGATCAATAGCAAGCATAGTGTAATCCTAATCATCGTTTACAAGCAAAGTTGCAAAACAAAATCAGAGTTAAGACAGTAAAATATCAAAGGATATTTGAGTGGCATCCTGATTTAATGTTGTAATTTGACTTTAAAAGCATTTTAATTATCACTGCTCAGTTGTGAACAGGAATGCCTGACAACTAATCAGTGTTAGCTATATTTTACAATACAAATGATCATTCTGTTAATTACTAATTTAAGCAGGTGTACATTTTTATAGCAATCTAATTGACAATTGTATACCTACAAGCTTGAATATTAAAGTTAGTTTTTATTCTCTGAGCTACATCTTTTTAAACACCTTCAGTTTCTTTTAAAAGCTGCTAAAAACAGCTTTTGTAGTGGCTGTCATAACACTACGGAGACAGCTGTGACACTAGTTAAATAAACAACATAGAGATATGTGAGTGAATAACAGGTGAGAGTGATCAGTAGACAACTTGGTCAAAGGATCCTTGGAGACTTGGCAGAGGAGGAAAGTGTGAACTGAACTCACAAGTATCAAATCCATCAGATTTTATAGTAGCGATTTAAAAAAAAAAAATCTTGACTGTTATGACTACATAATTCATAAATAACTTAAAAATGCTTTAAAAGTGTCTCTTAAATTAACATGGAAGAAAAATAATCTAAGAAAGTATCACCCACCTGTCATTCCAGCAGGACAGTGGCAACTAAATGAGTTCAGCTCATCAATGCATAGCCCCCCATTTTCACAAGGCTGACTCAGACATTCATTCACTTCAATCTCACAGTTATTTCCTAAAAATGTTTGAAAGCAAAATATGTTTATTGCTTCTTGAAACAGAAAAAGCCACATCATTTCATAAGGAATTGCTTCAAGATAGCTCTCACTTACCAATAAAACCAGGTGCGCAGAAGCAATTATAGCCATTCAGAGAGTCTTTACAAATGCTGAGGAGTCCACATGGATCCAGTTCACAATCATCAATGTTTATCTCACAAAACTGGCCTGTTAAACCTGTAGAGAACAGGCTGTTAGCTCATTCTAGATAAAATATTGTAATACTGTTATGCGACTGCTGCGACCACTGCTACAAATATATGATTGATTGATGACTCTACATCAAATGTGTGTCAAATAAATTAAATGGTATATTATCCATAAAATCTAAAGTTTCTGAAAAGATTGAGCAAGATGCATATGCTTAGTTAAACTTACCCTCTTCTTCTGTATAGTCAAGCAAGTGAAGTAATCATTTAGGTACATTATCCTGAGCAGATGCTCATGTACATATGCACATGCAGATATACAAATATAACAAAAGACATAATGATGTGATTGAAATATCACAGCTATCGAGTGTTGCACATTATGTGTCGTTGACCTGACCTGTGATGTAACACGGGCCATCTTAATAATTTATGTCATCGACAATAATGCTTTTTTTTTCATATTTTTACTTTTTGTATGTTTTTTTATTATTACAACTACTAGGGAAACAAATATATTTGCATTGATAAATTAGGCGTAACAGTCATTATGTCATTAAAATATAAACCTTAAATGTATAGATTTGCCTGTACTTTCCCTAACAGTAGACTCTTACTTTGATAAAAATCCAACATATTCCAACACCCAGACATCCTGTGCATTATCAGTGCTTTGAAGTCAACTCACATCCTTATGAGCTAAGCCTCGACTTACACAATGCATATAGGCTATTGTGGGTTATTGCTTAAGGCCAAGGAGATTAAACTCCTACAGGAAAGAAAGCTGAACAAGTGAAAACATCAGCTGGAAGTGTGCCTGCTATGTACATGATTCAGTCAAGGGAATACCTCTGTACGAAACAAGCTTCAGCTGAAGGCTGAACCCACCTGGTAAACAATCACATTTGAAACCTCTTGACAGATCCACACATTCTGAACCCTGTTTACAAAGGCCGTCAACACAGTGGTATATAGGTGTCTCACAGTGTGTTCCCGTGTTGCCATGATGGCACACACATCTATAAGTACTTTTCAGGTCTTCACAGAGAATGGTCCCTTCAGGGTCACATGGATTTGAATTTGACACACACAGGTTCACCAATGACGAGCAGTCTCTGCCACTGTAGCCTGAAAGAGGTAGGATCAAAGAAGAGAGTGATGTGCCATAAGCAGTTTCCTTATGCCTACCTACACATGGCAGGATTCACATATTTTGATTTCACATGATGCTCCAGTTGCCTGTGATTTTTTATGGTTGCTGATTTTTACTATTTAAGCAGACTGAGAAGAAATTGGTAAAAAGAAGAAGAAAAAAAAACACTGGTAGTGGCTTCAAATAAGCTGTGAATATGTTCAGAGGTTAGTGTGTTTGTCATTGATTTTACAGCAATAAACAACATTAATATGTTTTCATTACAGAGAGAACTCACAAAGGAGACCACATTAAGCATGAAAAGGTCCAGGTAAACACAATAGCTTCACATGGTGTAATCTATATTCACCACACCACAATATTATAAATAAGACTAAAGACTTAGCCCTTATATTAAATGTAATAGGAATATAGATAATTTTACATAACTCAAATTATTTTAAAAAATAATAAAAAAATCCTTACCCAAAGGGCAATTGCACTGTACTTCCTCAGTGTAAGAAAGGAAACAAGTTCCTCCATTTCTGCAGAGGTGTGGCTCATTTGTACATGCAGACAAAGATATGGAGCAATTCTTACCTGAAAGATTTGAATAAAATCCATAAGACAAGTAATAGGGTTAGGCCTTGATTTGAGAGTGAGCAGACAGGAAAGAAGCAAGTAATGAGAAAGGGGCAAGACATACGTGGGTCGTGCTTTACACGTTTTATTTACTTTTAAATGATAAAGAAAACTATAAAGACAGTTTCCTTTCGTGTATTGTTTTCGGCATAATAACTCGCTCTGAAACCATACCTTTACTCCTGTTCTCATGCAAAATAAATCTTTCAAATAAATAATATTACAAGTTATTCAAAACTGTGTAAGAACTCTAAAAAGAATTAGTCATTCAGGCTATGATCTTGCCTGAATGACAGGTCATAGCAAAACACCAAACCCAAGGTAAAAAAAAAAACCCAAAAAAATCGATGGTTCATTTTTGAGAAACCATTAGAATTTTTGTCAAGGTGGATGACCATTTAAATGGCCAGTGCAACCAGGTTGTAGAATTGTACAAGATTGCAAGATATGTGTCCGATTACTGATATGCACAGTTTCAAAATGATTTATGGTGGACACATTTTTTTTTTCCCATCACAAGCAGAGATTTAAACCACTGCGGTGTATTACATGTGAGATATGGGATCTTGTAAGGGTGATGTTGCTATTGAGTGTAGCTGATATGTGTCTGTGTAAGGAACATCATACGGTATATATAATACGTGAGAATAATGATAACAAAAATGAATTTGACAACTTCCATTACAGTGCGCTGTATGCAGCGTATCTTTGAACATAGTAAAATACTTGGAGTACATGTTACGGAATCAGTTTCACTTCAATTTTACTTCGAAACTTTGATCTTTGGTTTTTACAGGAGATGAAACAGTTATAACACCATTTTCAGTCAGGTGCACTCATTTGGGAAATAGTGAGTGAGCTCTTGGATGTGACAAAGGGACAGGTTGATGGTTATCAGCACTCAGGAGCTATCAATCTATGTACTGTGTTTTAAGGACTGCCAGGAGAAATGATAAAGATAACTCACCACCAAACCCTGAAGGACAGATGCACTCATAGTCTGCAACCAAGTCAATACATGTGGAATTATTGGCACAGTACCCGTGGACACATTCATCATGGTTGATTTCACAGTTGAAACCCCCAAAGCCTGAGAAAAAGAAAAATAGCATCAGAATTGGTGCGTGAATGTCAGTAAACACCAGACTTGAAAAGATACTAATTGCTATCAGAAGTGATGAAATCTGACATGACTTGTCAATGAAAGCTCATCATATATTTACAAATGCATACTGTTGAGTGGAAAGGAAAAAAAGAAATGCAATTTCTCCCCACTTTCTGCCTTAACAGTTTTTTTTTTTTTTCATTCTAATGAATTTTAATTTGCATCTTGGGTGTTTTTTTCACAATAAAAGGTTAAAGCAATGAAGTAAAAGTGAGGGCTGAAATTTCTGACATTTTTGCCATTCTGTCTCTCATAAACATATTCCACTGCATGGTCACGCTACAAAATGACTATCATTAGCACTGTCACACACCGGAGTTACAGGAGAGCCATGACTAATGCTTAGCTATCAGCACCATCGGTGCAGGTCAAATCCTCATCATTTCTCAAACTGACCATGGAACCAATTTCCATCTCTCTCCAAGTCATAAAATTTGACAATTATTCTGACTTCATTAAAAATGCATAACAGACTTCACCTGCAATCAAGGTTTAGTCAGAGATATGTTTTACTGCTAAGGTGTCAACTAGAAAACTACCCGGGATTTATTTCTCGTTAAACTAATGATGCAAGTGAAATTTCTCTTAAGCGATCTGAGAATTTTTTAAAAATAATAGTTGACCTCATGAATATTCTAATTACTGAAATAACAACAACAGCAATAATAATAATAATAATAATAATAATAATAATAATAATAATAATAATAATAATAATAATAATAATCAGCCCAGGACTTCCATATTTCTGATTTAACATGTAACCACTTTTTCTTTAAGCTGCTGTAGGTTCTTTAATGGGACATTAAGAGGTTTTGGAGATTTATTTTAGCATCTTGCAGCCTGGTTTCAGTTTGGCCTTGCTTGGTGCACAGAAACCTGTGGACACTGGTGTGGAAAACATTTCAATTACAAACTACAATCCATGCAGTGAAATGTTTTTGTATCCCCCCTCAAGATTTATATACAGTAAAAATCTTTCCAATTCATTTCTCATTCAAGCTAACTATGACATTCACTGCCACATTAACAATCAGGAGTAAGCCAAAATAAATGATTACTGTATCACCAATGCAAGTCTCTCTTACAATGCTGAACGTCAAAGTTTGCATCATGTGTATTTGATGTGAAATGCCTAAGTGGAATTTTAGCATTTCTATATGGTAATTATGGTGGAGGCGGCCTAATTTATTCTACAGAAGTTTCAAAGGTATTTTCTTAAGCTTCAATGATATAAACTTTTGTGTATCATTAAAGTTTATATTAAATATGTTCAAATATCTTACAAAGTAACACACAGTCTGCTGTAAAGGACTCTCTTTTTCTATGAATTGTAAATTCCCTGCAACTTACCTTCTAAGCACAAACACTGATACTGGTCAAGGTCATCCACACAAATTCCTCCATTCTGACATGGTTTTGATTCACATTCACTGAGATTTACTTCACAAAATGCACCTCCATACCCTGTAGTACATATTAAAGAAGAGGGGAAAGTTTCTTTATTTCAGATCTTTTCGCCTGGTTTCATTCCTCAGCCAATTAGGATCAGCATGACTTTGTTTTCACAAACAAAAGCTGGCTTTCAATGCTTGTATTGATTCAAAGAGCTTGCTGAGAACAGGCAGACTCAGCTCACTGGATCATTTAATCATGTTTAATAAGAGCCCATCATTGCCCTCCTGATTTATTACATAAAACAGGCCAAATGCCTTCTTCAAAATCAAAGTCAATCTATACACAGACAGTACTACATCAAATAACATGCATCAGCACACACGTAGGCACACGCACACAAACATTTGTACACACACACACAAAAGGAAAGAAACATTCCTGTGTTTAAGTCATTTTTACTGCATGCAGGAAAGAGCCTGCATGTGGGTTGACCTTAAATTAACCCACAGAAACATTTGCATGTACAGTGGGTACAATATGAATGTTTCACATAGTCAGCCAAAGTAAAACAGAATACGAGCTGCTCGAGATGCTTTGCACAATTAGATATGTGATAGAAAAAAATGTATAAAAGGCACAGCCGCAGCATCTGCTTGGCTGCAGAATAAGCAGTTTTCCGCAAAAATAACAGTGACAAAATACAGAAACAGAAGCCAAACAAAAACAACTGCTCCACAGCAGAAACCTGCACGATGGCAAAAAAAAAAAAAAACTTATGCCAGAAAGAGCGTTTGATGAAACAAATAATGGAGCTCAAATAATTTTATGGCACAAAAACATCTTACACTGCAAAGCTGCTCTTTACAAACCATGCGCAAGCAAACAATGCCTACGTCAAAAAGGTCTTAATTCAAAACCCACTTAAAATATGGACATTTTCTCTGTCAGTGGTATAAGTAGCTAAACATTCAGATTTTCCCCAGCAACGAAATACGAATGAACCTCACGTCTTATTTAATGTTGAATATTACATTTAAATATAAGCTAGGATTAAATATTGTTTATGTTTTAGATAATGGGTGAAAAAATTACAACTTTGAATATATAGATACATACAGTATGTACCTATGTAAAATATAGTCATTTTACATGAAGTTTGATTTAAGTTTGATTTAAACCCTTGTCACATTACAAACAGAAACTCCATGTTTTTTATTTAGATTTGACAGACCAAAATAAAGCAAAGCATAATTAAAAAGTAGAATTAAAAGTATATACGATTTCAATTATTGTTAGCAATTCAAAGGTGAGAAGAATAAATGAGTAATCAGAACCCTAGTCAATAATTCAGAAGTCACGTTTGACTGAAACTACAGCTGCATTTCTTTCAGAGAATGTCACTATCTTTTCATATTTAGAGAGTGACATTTTTGCATCTTCTAAGGAAAGTGGTACAAGTTAAGTCAGATTGGAAAAAATGAGTCTGTATCAAACTGTACCACAATTGAACTCTCAATTGAATTTAGTTCTGGAATTTTACTGGACCACTCCATCACCTAAATATGTTTTGCTCTTAACTCTTAAAGGGTCAATATTTAAGGTTATTGCCCTGATATAAGGTGAATATTTGCTGCAATTTCATGTCTTTTGAAGAATTGGAGACGGTATTTCTCCAGGATTGGCCTGAAAAGTGGTCCATCCATTGTAACATTAACTTTGACTGCTTTTCTCTTTATCTTCTCATTAAAAGTATCTCCAAAGCACGACAGTGCCATCGTCATGTTTCATGGTGAGTATCGTGTTCTCTGAGAAATGCATTTATTGTATTTAATGAAAACATTTTAAAAAACCATATCTCTTGTTCCTTCCACTTCACAATTAGGCATTCTACCAGTATTTTTATACAAAATATAGAATAAAAAGGAACCTTAGCACCAGTTAGCTGCAACTTAGACAGGTAAAGATTAAAGTTGATAATCTGGATGCCAAGGCCACTGACAAGAGACATCTAAACAAGACAGCAATTGAAAGTTTACCCTTGAGAAGTGATCTGCGAAACACAGCATAGTGGAGGTTGCTTTCATTTACATAAGAAATCACTCACAATCTTTCATTCTGACAAATGCCAAGCATAAATGCAACAGGAGTAATGATGTTACAGTTATTGATTGCATTACATGAACTTCTATGCAATAGCCATCCATTTGAAAAGAGAGGCTCTAGCTGCTCCAGAGTGAATTATGCTTGGTGTGGAAGGAAAAATGTTTTTCGTTCCAGCAGGCTGACAGCATCCAGAAATGAGCGGCATGATTCCCGGTGCATGTGGACGTAGTTCAACATGAAGGGCTCCTTTTATCATGAAGCCTAGACACTCTGCAAAGCTTCATTCACGTCTAACCCACTCACTTCTGAGTAATTTCTGTCGGCAACTGATGAGACTCATCCTCTCTGAAAGAAATTAAAACCCTCCTGACCGAATGTAACTAATTATCCAGAGAATGTTCAGTTTTTGTGAATCAGCAGTTTTTTTCTACAGAGAGTGAATTATAGAATCTTGTGAAAACAATAAAAAAAATGTTGCCAAATGAATACTCCCCGAAGTTACCGTTTGTCCTTTAGATCACCTTATCTTTTCAGTACAGTCAAGTCATCTTTGTCAAGCCTTCAGAGATCAGAAATATACACACTCCACACACAACTCTACGACACACTCTTCTGCTCACTATTCACCCCGTTAAAGGTCTCACTCACCTTTTTCACATGTGCAAGAGACATTCTGCCCATCCCGGCTCTCGGTGCATATTAATGTGTGTTCGCTACATAGTCCAAAAGAGCAAAGGTCAATATCCACAGAGCAATCTTTTCCTTTAAATCCTGGAAGTGTAGATATAGAAAATCCATGTTAAGACATGAAAATCAAGCTCAGGTAAAGTGAATTAATAAACATAAAAAACATGTAAGCCAGCAGCTCATCTTCATAGTTGTATGGCTTTATATATTCTCAGCAGATTAATAGTATTGATTCCTTCCTTCCTACCTGCTATGCAGTATGCTAATTGAGTAAAATCATTGACAACTGCTCACCATATCAGACTGATCTACATCAAATTTATGTAGCACACAAGCTGCATGTCTGCATGTCACCGACTGATCCCAACATCAATATCTAGAGTTATAAATAAAGCACAGAGACAGAATGATTGATCATTAATCTAACTTAAATAGACTACTTTGGTTTGTTTTTAATTATAAAGTATACATTGGGTGCTAAATTGGGATAGTTTAACATGTAATTTGTTCATGTTTTTGTCTTAGTTTTCAAATATCAAACTGTTTTAATTTTAGCCTTAAAGAGAAATCAGCATTGGCTAAAATTGATATGAGCGGTTCAAATCTTTAAACAGCAATGATCCAAAATCAGACAAAAAAAAAAAGATGATCGATGATCTCTAACTAAAATGAATGATTGTAACAGCTCAAGTTAATGTACATCTATTCAAATCAGATGTCACTAACTAGGAAGAAAACCTCATGAAGTACAGATATCTAATGCCGAGTTCCCTAGCTGCCAAGAGATTTCATATGACTTCTTACATCCAGAACTGGAACAGCTCTGATGTCAGAAAAAGGAAAAGAGCAGCTAACATCTCTGCAGACAACACACATGTTGGACACAAACTGTTTAGACCTTTACCTTTGGGGTGGTGCTACAGAGTGCAATTTGCAAAAATCATCTGCCACTGTCTTGGTGATAAACAAAATTAACTCCTTACAGACAGAATAGTCAGCTACTCTGCCGTGAAACAAAATAAGAAGATTTGCAATGCCACAACAATTTTTTTATTATTTCTTTATGTATAAAAGTGGCTGGAAATATGTATAATACATATTGTTCCCTTGTTCTCATTTTACTTCCTCTAAAGTTTCCTCTAAAATTATTACCTTTGCTTGCATGCTGTGAGTGCTTGAAAACTGGAGTCCATTTAGAAAGAAAATATTTGGAATAAGTTATGGGTACATTTACCTTTAAGTTAGCTTTGTTTTTTATCACATTGGAACCCAAGTCCCAAGGAGCTTACTTTACATCATCACATCTATCTAGATGTTTGATGACCTTCCAGTTACCCTTTTCCCATTAGATTATGTGTTGCCTTGACTAGTTAATGGACAGCTATTGCCTCCAACAGGGTGTTTCAGAAGTGTTTAATAACCAATTGTGCATGCAATTCACTTTGAGGTTAATGTTGCATGAAGGAATGTCACTTTTACAGTGTCACCATCTCCAAATAGGACCTGCCTTCTCTATCAGACAGCTGCTAGAGGCTCAGTGCAATAGAGAAGGAGGTTCGAAATAAGAATTGCCCTTTTGACTTTTTCAGCAAATTCAGATTGCTACCAGATATGATGTTTGATTTATTTAATGGTTAAAAGGCCTGGTGTTATTTTGAAAGTTGAATTCAGGTCGGAGTACTAACACTCCCAGACAAGCTTGTTTTTGGGACCATATCCTGCTACAATATTGTAGTTGCTGTATGATTGTTGATCATTTTATTTCTTACCTATAGCATATTACCAAATTTGGCTGATATATACCACTTTATTAGCTAACTTGTTAATTTATTAATGAACACAAACAGCTAAACATGCTGCAGTGAGTCACTGCATTTACTGCAGACAGTCTGCTGAAATTCAAGCAAGTAATGGACTGGGGAAGAAACTGAGTCTAACTAACTTTGAACATGGAAGGTGTTTAGTGCCACAAGGGCTGGTGTTAAGTTTTAAAAAATATCCTGATCCTTTCTCAAGTTTACACTTAATGGTCTAAAAGAGAGAGAAAAAAAATCTACAATTTTAAGAACAAATGTACATCATTGATGTGAGATGCCAGAAGAAAATGGGCAGAATGATTCTAAATTATAGTAAGAAAACAACAGCTTCAATTAACCACCCCATTTACAACCACGGTGTGTAGAATATCATCTCTGATTGTGCAGCATTTTTATTATGTCACTTGTGCTTTTCTCAAAAATAATGTCCACCAACTATTAACAAATAAGACTCCCAATTAATCCACATGTGAAAGCAGAATTTACATTTTTTACTCTAAAGCACAAATTAAGAAATTGCGATGGGTAATCTTTGTTGAACTCTTTTGGAAAATGTGCTGGTTTCTGATAAAGGAAAGAAAAGTAATGATGCAAAGGAAATGATTAAAAGAGAAAAAATAATTAGTGATGAAAAAATAAAGATAAATAAAGATGAAAAATACACAAAAAGCTAAAAAATGAAAAAAGTTGTGTTTTTTTTCTGTCTCCCTCCCTCTGTGTATGTTTTGCAGGGGGAAGCGTGTAAACCTGGCAGAGCATTTATCTAATTGGATTTCTGAGAAGGACATAGGAGATCAAAAACACCTGTTTATAAATCTGTCACTGAAATTAAAACAGTAATGGGAGCTTTGCTCACACATTGGTGTTCTGTTTCTGCCAAAATCTAATTTAAACAAGAGGCAGAAAATACTGAAAGTAGATTATTTACTGGGGTCCTGAGATGCATTTTATGTTTTCTAAAAACTAAGAAAAATAAAATAAAAATCTTTCATGTAGTAGGAGCTGCATACTGTAAAAGAACATTATGTATCTATAATCAAAAAAGAGAGAAAAAACACAAAATGTAAACTTAGTCTAGTTAATAATACAATATAAAAAGCCTCGATTAAAGAAATCTTCAAAATCTTGAAACTTATTATATCAAAATAAACAGGGGTTCTCATATCATTGTTTCTGAATTCTGAGTGTGACTGTTTGCAACTGACTGTGACACTGCATATACAGCAGCAAATGGATTAGCCATTGCAGCATGACATGTTCAATCCAGAAGGCATCAAATATGTTATTATGATAAGTTAAAATAAAACCAGACGTACACAAAGAAAAGCTACACCTTCTTTTGTCATAGCCCATATATAGACCTTTTCTGGAGTCGATGTTTTAAACAAACGGTAAACACGGACATTGATTTTCACCTTTAAATCTAAAAGAGTTTTTGTTTTTTCTATCTGCAATCTATAATAAAGATTTATTGCTTCTATTTTCCTTACATGGAGCTCTACTAAAAGCTTGCATTCAAACTGAAAAGACCAGACTAAACGATCCTTTGTTTCTTTGCTATATTTGGAAGTGCATTCTTGACAAAACGCAAAACATTATCAAAGAAAACAAACAATTTGTTAAAGGAATAAACCTTTCATGTATTCCCGAGGTACAGTCACTGATAATTAATAGCAGAGTATTTTTGCAAACATCCTCAATAATGCACAAGTGCACGCTACTTACCAAGAGGACAGTGACAAATGTAGTCATTTATCAGATCCACACATGAGCCTCCATTTAGACAAGGCTGCGACCAACAATCATTTACATTCTGAGAGCACGTCCGTCCTACAGAATAAAGACAGATAAATTAATAAGCTCTAGTTGATGATCAAGGAAACACAGCTAAAAGATGTTGCGAAGGAACCTCTTTCCCTGTTGCTGCTTTGGAAATTAAATAATAGTTGTTCTGTTTCCATAACCACAATATTCAGAAAACCCGCAAGAAAAAAAATTCTCATTTCACCCACAAAATGAACTGAACATGAACAGTTGATCAACTCCCATTGCATTGAATTGAAATCCAGTTAAATGATTATGTATTTATTATGCTGAATCGTAGTGTGTATGTAGATCTGGTGCAACCTCAGTTTTAGCATCCTAAAACTTTTAGTATCCTTGAGGCAAACATTTGATATGGAATAGATTAATGATTTTGCTAACAAAATTTAAAACTCCACCAGCTTTGGCCTCTAGCAATATTTCAGAAGTCTTGGTTCTCTTTGAGCCATGGGGCGCCACTTTTCTGTCCGCAATCTTAACTGGAGCAAAGGTATTGGCATTTTTGCCACTATGACCCAATATTCTAGATGAAAATACATTGAACTAACCTAGGGTCTACTATTAGCCATATTCTCCTCTTGATAAACATGCGCACAGAGCATTAAAATACATTAAATGTTGTTGCAGCAGCATAACCTCACACTAAAAATTTGAGAAAAATCCAAGTATACAGGGTCATAGTGGAAAAAATGCCAATACTTTTGGGTGAATTTATTCAAAAGCTCAATGTTAAGAAGTACATTTTCCATAGTTAACAAAAGCAGTTTTGTCTGACATGCATTTTTAAAAAAAAATGTTGATCAGCCAATGTGGACAGTAATTAAGACAGTAATGGAGTCAATATAAATCTACAAAGCTCAGCAGTAATGAGTGGCCCCTAGGGCAGTCATGTAACCAAATCTCCATAACAATCATTAGACTGTGTTTACATGCCAATTGGTTATTTGGAAGAGCTTTCTCTGTCTAACCTTTCTAAAAGTAAACATGTGGGTTTTACTACAGCTGGACTTTAACAGCTGGATGAGACCAAAGATGAGACCGGTTTCCGGAAGAGACCCAAGCCTTATTTATATCTCCCAGTCAGATCTGCTGTTTGCTCAACCACAAAGCCTGTGTGACGTAAATTTCACCAACTGTGTCGACGCTCTAGGGTCCGCTAGGGATCTCTGTGGACATGCTGCCCAGATTTTTGTGTAAATGTTGGCACTGCACCCTGGCAGGGACATTAGTAGTTCCAGTCCGAACAGACAGCAGACAAAGAAAGAGACAGGTCAGATCATGAGGAGAAGTAGGATAAACAAAAACAAAACTTGTTTTAAAGAAACAGAGTGGGGGTAGAGCTGCATTTTTCTCATTGTGGTTTCATTTCTAGGACAACTGGAATACAAAAACTACATTGATAATCTGGTGGGAAATAAATTTCTTCTTTCTTTTTGTTTTTCTTTTCCCTCCTCTTCATCTCTGAGACAAATCAGTATAATTCACATTGCATTATCACCCCACAAGATGCTGAAGTGAAAGCTATATGTTTGAGTAGAACTTGCTTGTCACCAAGATCCAATAGATTCACATACAAAAAAGGGATAGATTTGTCAAGCCCTTTGGACTGTTTGGCGATAAAGCTATTTGGCAAGAAACATTCCTCTTGAGATCAGTATCACAAAATATGATATATGGAAAACTACTTCATGTCTACTGTTAATTATGTTGGCTCTGTTTCTCTTCCAATATCATTGGGAACCATGGTATTATGACCTCTCTGAATAAAAAAAAAAAAAGAGTTTGAACAAAGCATGTAGTGCAATCTACCAGTAAGCTGAAAATGGGTCAACTTTGGTCTTTCAGTAAGCTAATTATCCAAAATACATGCAAAAACAATAGAAATGGTTCAGCAGACACAAAATTTGCCATCTTCCATTGCAATTTCAGTCCCCAAGCTTAGATTCCAAGTAGCAAGCTGAAAAAACAAAAGTGAAAACCAATGACTCAGGATGATCTATAGAGGAAGCAATGATGAATTATTAAAGATATATGTATTCTTCAACTCTTGGAAATGCAATTGAATGGGAATAAGTGCTGTCCTTTTAGCAAATGGGTCTACTTTTATTCCTCCTTTGTCAAGAGGGACAACAGCAATTAATTATTAAAGAGTTTTACATCACAAAATAAATGTATTCACAGAAAAAAAAATGTCAGTGAAATATTATGGAAATACAAAAAATAAATAAATAAATAAAATTAGTCAGAAAACATTAGGAAATTAGGATTATCAAAGAAGAAATTGTAAGATCAGGTCAAATATCAAAATTCCCTAATTTAATTAGTTTAATTTTTACTTTAGTTATCACTTGTATATCTGAGATTGTATTTATAAATACATTTAGCATGTTTTACACTCGTGAATTTTGCCAAATCCTGAAAATTTGTTTTAAAAGTTTCGTTTTTAACAACAAAGGCTACACTATAAAGCCCAACACTTCCACTAGCAGCTGTATTAATAGCTACAAAATGGGCTCGGATTCATATCAGATGGTCTCATACCCTCAAACCCCGGGGGACAGTGGCACCGATAATCACTGATTAGGTCCACACAGGTGGCGCCGGTAGAGCAGGGGAAGCTGTTGCACTCATTTGCTTCCACATCACACAGCGGCCCCTCATATCCCAGCATGCATCGGCAGGTGAAGTTATACCGCTGGTCCAGGCAAACACCATGTTCAGAGCAACGACTGTCGACACAGTAATCAATGTCCTGCTCACAGTAGACCCCTGTATATCCACTGGGACAAAGGCAACTGGAAACAGATTAAAAAGAATTTCTTAATAGCAGAGTGAGTTAGAAGATTTCTCTCAACCCTAAAGGGAGCGCAGTAAATGTCACAGCTTTTAAAATCATTGACATTCTGGTGCCAGAATGGCCTGAAGACAATCAAGACTTGAAAACTTACCTGTAACCATCAATCTCGTCCACACAAGTGGCTCCATTTTGACACCAGTGTTGGACACAATCGTTGACATTTATGCGGCAGCTCTGACCAGACCAACCACGTGCACAGATGCACATGTAGCTGCTGGCATTATTCAGCACACAGCGACCTCCATGGGCACACAGCTGTTGATAAAAGATCAATTAGTCAAGCACATGTGTCGTTACATCATGGATGCAAATGAAAGCTTTCTTTTTTTTTTTTTTACATTAATGTCACAGATTTAACTGAGCTTATTCTGGTCAGAATCATAGTTATTTTTCACAAAGAAAAAAATTATTTCTTGCTCCAGGCTCAGTGAAAATGAGCTTCATTACAGCCACATGACACACTCATGAATACTGATTCCTGCTTTATATAGGGCTTCACTCTGTATTCCAGGTGGCATCTACATCATGTCCTATAAGACAAGATCAATGGTCAATGAGAGCTAAAGCTCCTGAGAGCTCCTTGCAACAAAGCAGACATGAGGTTAGGAGCTGCATTTATGGACAGGGGAAACAAAGGGGCAAAGAAAGAACTGCCTTATTGGACACGGTTTAAAACAGTCATCATGGCCTATGATGCACAAGAGCCAAAGCAAGCCTTGCTTCACAGCAAGTGACCATCCCCATCTGTCATTTGGGGTAGTTCATCTCCTCCAGTGAGACTTTTTATTGATGCAAATGATCAGTTCAGTTACTAACACACAACAAAGCATCACACGCAAAAGTGCAGATACTGTCAATATTCTACGGCACTCATTCAAATAAAATAATAGAGAGCAATCCAGTAAAGCTCCATCCATTATACAGATAAAATGTAAACATCCTGACAATTACACAAGTCAAGCTCTGTCTTTTTTTAAGACTGCCTAAAAAAATCTGCCAACATTTTGATCTTAAAATAAAATTTTAAGAAATTTTAAGATCGAAAATCAACTATCAAAGTTACATTTGTTTTAAGTTCAAAGGTTCAAAATTATGTGTGAATTTTTAGGTGTCAGTCAGTTGAATATAAATACAGTTCCTAATTATTTAGTTATGAAAAAAATGTTTATCCTCTGTCAAAAGACTCAATGAACAGTCATAGTAGCAGTTAATTTCAGAATCGTACACATAAATATATAAAATGTGACATAAAATATATATTTAAAAAAAATTGGGTTCTGATTTTACTTTTTCAATTGATCAGAATCAAGTTATGGGCTAATGTAAAAGATAATAAAAATAACTGGAAAATCATAAGAAATCAGGCATTAAAATTGTGGTCCTCCACAAGCCTGTTTCATCCTTGGGTATAATTCAAAGATCCTTGCAAGTGGAAGGTTCACCTGTTCTTATAAACATTAGACGCAAGTATAAGCAGAACGTAAATGTCCAGTCATTGATCTAATATAGAAAAAGAGATAAGTCCTGTGTCCCAAAGATAACAAGTCTTGATCCAAAGTATTGAGACTATTTCAACTCCCAAACAGAAGAAGAAAAAAAGACAAGGTATGCACTGATGCTAGTAATAATGGCATTGAAAGTGAAAAAAAGGCCTTTATCAACATGGGCTGAAACGCCACTGAGCGACAAAGCAGACATTACTTCAACAAGAAACATTAAAAACAGATTACCGCTTGCAAATGCCCTATTGTAAAAATACTTTCATATTTAGTGACATGTCCTGTGGTTTACTAAAACTAAAAAAGAAGTGTCTGACCATAATGAACATTGCTACAGTTGGAGAAGAGAGGATGCAGCTGGCAAGTGTGAGAACACCATTCCAGCTTCAAAGCACATGAAGGACTCGAATTCACAAAAGACCTGACATCATGTGGCAATAACATTATTTGAAGATATTGAAATAACATCTTGAGCCATTAGTCAGGAAGGCACAGCTTTGTCAAAAAATATATATTTTAAACACATATTGGGCAGAAGCATAAAGCCAAATTATTTACAGTACTGGTTATCAAGAAGTTTGCTTCAGAAGATTCTTAATTAGGGTTTGCTGTCCATAAAAAGCCTTGATCGCAATCCTAAAGATAATCTCTCCCCATAGCTGAAAAGGTCCATGTGAGCATAATGGCCTACAAACCTGACTGCTACAGCAGTTCTGTCAAAAGGAATGGGGCAAAATTCCAGCAAACTATTGCAAAGTTAATTAAAATGTTTGACCCAAGTAATACACATTGGAGGCCAACTGGACCAAATACTAAAGGATACATGTCTATTTCTACAGCTTAGGAAAATAAAGAAAAAAGTGAATATAGATTATCTTGCTCATTATTGCATTTAGTAAATAGAAATAATTTTGGTAAGCCAGACTGACAAAAATCTGTACCTACCTGAAGATTTGTAGGGCAGGGTATACGACAGGTGTATTCAAGGCCATAAGGAAGGTCCAAACATTGAGTTCTTGATTGACATGCAGTGTCTGGTAGGGAACATGCATCTATATCAATTTCACAATTTTTTCCCTGAAAACCTGCAAGACGAAGATGAAAAAAACATGAAATCTGTATGCATGCAATACTTTGGAAGCAAAAATAGATCTGAAATCAGTTCCACTAACCCATCTTTAATTCATGTTGATGCACCAGACCTACTCTTCTATATATTTAATAAACAAGGCCAAAACTGGTGCAACTGAGGAAGATTGGCCCCATTTTAAAGCATTTCCCTCCACTCAACCACAGTGCCCCACTGAATTTGTAACTTTCTTCAATTTATTTGGAATTGAATATTGAAACACTCGTGTTGAGCCTTTTATTTTTTGTTCACCTTCATCCATTTTTCTTATTAGTTTTATATGTATTTAAAATGAAAGGATATTTTCATTATTATTATTCTTGTGCAAAAATAACTACACAAAAGATGATACATAACAATAACAGTACTGGGCTCAGGTTGTCTTGCTGCATGACCTACTTTTTCTTAACTTTCCCTTTACAAACAGATGTCCTGACATTTTCCTTCAGAATTTTGTGTTTTCATTCATAATTCATTGTCCTATTAATTATGGAAACCTACCCTGGCCCAAATGCAACAAAAATAATCTTCAACCATGGCATTATCGCCACCATGTTACAAAGACGAGTGAAGTTTCCAAAGCCTTATTTGCTGAATTTTGAAGCTTCTGTTTTAAAATTATTATTTATTTGTACCTCAAGAACATTTATTGTGACTAAAAATTCTAAAAAAAAAAAAATCTGTTTTTAATCAGAAAGTTGTTTTATTTCAGTATTTCAGTTAAAAAGTGAAAGTCATAGATTAAACACTGTATAAAATATTCCAAGCTGCTATGTCTGTTAATTTTGATGATTATGGCTTAAAGCCAGTGAAAACCCAAGTCAATTCTTAGAAAAGTATAAGATTACAAAAGAGAAATAGAAAAAGAGCTTTAAATTAGAACAATTATTTCACATGGCTTTGTTCTTTTACATAGCACAAGGCAATTTACAGAGATCAATGAATGTTCAGGCTTTTATATCACCAAACTAAGATTGTGGAACCAAAGGTAGTTTAAATAAAGGTAAAGTTGTTTCCCATCCAGTCCATGTTATCGTAATCAGATTCTGCTGATCAATGCATTTCTCACAGGATCTTATGATGTCACGTCTCTGTGCACTCTATATCCCTTTAGTTTCCATTACTCCTTACAGTTCATGGCTGTTCCAGGTTTATTACTAATTCCCCAAAATAGTTAATCTGTCTCACCATTCCACTCTATTTCAGGATTTTTCTGTGACTCAGAAAAATCCTGGAGATCACATGGAGATCATGAAAGTAAGGATGATGGATGATCTAAAAGTGGCTGATGCTCCTGAAAGAGTTTGGTTAAGATTCATACAATCTGGACTGCTGCTAGAATAAGCTAAACAAGAGCCACCATACAAAACCATAGCCATAAATATATCTGTATTAAAATCTATGTTGATCTTAACATTCAAATGTTCTGAGAAACTTAACTTGGATTTTACTTTGCTCTGAGCCATGATCATTAAATCATCAAAAATAACTAGTTGAAATACATTTCCCTGCACATAATGAGAATAACTGTTGAATATATGCCTTTCTCTTTTATTTTAATTGCTGAAATGAATTAAGTTTTCAGCTATATTCAACTTAATTGAGATAAACCTGTATGTGACAGTTTTTACTTAAGCAATAAAATGCCCTATAATGAATGCAGAGCAAGCCAACATTGTGTTTTAGATGAATAAACAGCAGGTACACTGAGGTGTTTTCAGCTTAACAGAGTACATTCAGCAGCAAAGCACATTATGATTCCACCCATGCTTTGTGACATTTCCTTGTACTGTCATACAGACCAGCACTCAAAAGAACTACTTTTAAATTACACAGTTGACTCCAATATAAGACACTGAAGATGAGGCATAGAAGCAACAGCTTAGGTTTTCAGAGATAACAGATGAGATTTAGTAGCAACTCTGGAAGACCGAGGCATACACTGTGGCATTTTCTTACCATGAATCTGTGGCCGCATATTGTTCCAGTTTGCTCAGGGAGTTAAGGATTCATGATCAGGGATTACAGTAGAGAGTTTCAGAAGGAGCTCAAAGAAAAAACCCTGGCCTCCAGATACACCAAGAAAGGGAACGGCCTGTGTGAATATCTACTGCAGGTCTAAAATAGTAGATACTGCAAATGTAAGCATTAAATTCAGGATTTAAAAAATCACTGGCATATTCTAAGATATGGAAAAATAGGTATTTAATACAGCACTTTTACTTATTTTTTTAACTGCCTCACAAAGAACTAAAATATGTACTTTTCATTATAGTTACACCTCAACTATGAGAAAAAAAATCCCAAAAAATCACTTTGTATGATTTTTAAATAATTCATTTCAATTTTATTGCATACAATAAGAATTTAACCTCCTGCCAATCAGCAAGCACTTTGGCTGTTAGTTTGTCTTTGAGCGGTCCTCCTCTTCTTCACTCATTACTTGTATTAATTGCACCTGTTTATGCCTATATAAAAGACATGTCCACACATTCAATCAATGACATTCCACCATTGGTAAGACCAAAGAACTATCTCAGAACACCAATCGTGGACCCGCACAAGGCTGCTTAATGGGCTACAGAGGCAATAGGCAAACAGGTTGGTGAAAACCTGTTTAACTGTTTGTTAAATTATTAGAAAATGGAAGAAACTGAAGATGACTGTCAGTCTCCCTTGGACTGGTGCAACATGAAAGATCTCACCTCACAGATTATCAATGATCATGAGAAAGATGAGGGGTCAGCCTGGAACAAAACGTGTGGACCTGGTCAAAAACCTGAACTGCGATGGTTCCACAGGTTCAAAAGTTACCATTAATGAATATGATGTCATATTCATTAATGGTAACTTAATGAATATGAATAATCTCCATAATCTTGGAGCACATGCAAGGTCTTACTGCTCATGCCAGCATACATACAGACTCTCCTGACATTTGCCATCGATCATCCAGATGATCCAGAAGAGGTATGGGAGAATGAAGACAAAGGATGAGTGCAAGCCCAAAGAGAAGACAGTGGGACACTAGGAAGCATGAGGGAAGAACTTTGTGTTTTGGGAATGATTTTTGCAAAGGGGATAGGACAACTATATTGAGAAGAGGATGGATGGGGTCATGTATCCTGAGATTATGTGCAATTATCCTTGAAGAAGGGTCATCAGTAGTTTCTTCCAAAATTGCAATGATATGAAAACTAATTTATAGGTAACTTTTCAGCAACATATAGGAGTTTATTTTAAGTAAATAATTCCTTAGTATTGATTAAAACATGTGTTTCATTCACAAAATATTTCACTTATTACAAGACAATATTCCCACGTTATTTAAAACAAGTTTCTACATCTTGCTGAAAGGTTAATTGTAAGTTAGTCTTATTTCAAGTGTAGTAAGATTGTTGCAGTAGAAACTAGATCAAATTATTTTTTGGTGTTAGATTTTGTGTTTTTACAGTATGTTTATTAATCATGTTATCATTTTATTATATAAAAGCTCTTGCACTGTTGTTTTGCTGTAATGTGTTAGACAATTAAGCCTATTTTATGCAATAAAATGAAAAGGAAATCTAAAATTCTGGAATGTAGATTTCAGTTTTTATTGCACTGAGGTGGAACTTCACTGGAATGCGATCTACATTCTAGTGAATCTGACAGTGAAATCATTGTTCTGTAAGATTTCAGGGTTTTTTGGGGGTTTTTTTTTTTCCCAGAGTCCGTCTTACAGTTGAGGTATACAATGAAAATTACATGCTTCTCCATTCTTTGTAAGTGGAAAAACTTAAATCAAAAATATTTAACTTCCCCACTATCTATGTATGTATGCATGTAAGTATGCATGTCTACACACACACACACGCACACATGTGTGGTATATTTTCCAGTACGGTCCTGATTGAAGGCGTAAGCAGGTGAAGTGAGGACTGGGAACACAAAAAGCTGCTTGGCCTTCTGGTGTCTTGTGGGTCTGATTCAACTTGACAACTGTGATGGGAGAATCTCCCACAAAAACCCAAATGAAAAACCCCAAAGCCCACCTTGATTATTGGAGCCAGGTTTCCACAGAGATGCTCATAAACAAAGAACAAGGCAAAGTCACAGCAAACTGGATATTTTAAAAGCACATAGCTTAATTTTACTTGTTGACCACACAAAGCTTTTGAGAAAAAAAAAATCACATAAACATTAAATTTAGGTTTGGCTTCAAACCAGCTTGCCTTGAAAATAGTTTCCAGGTTTATTTGTGTCAGCAAAGTTATCATCCTGGAACCTGTGTGAAAAAATTTAGACATGCCATGTAAGTGAACTGGAAACTCTAAACATCACTTCAGGCTATCGTAAGCAGTCTTTCAAACTAAATAGAAGTGCGGGCACTACAAGGGCAGCTCATGGGTTTATGAAAACACACCACTACTTCTGAATGGTCCCTTCATTTGCTGTAGTACTACAGCAAATAAGCAAGTAACAAAATATGATAAAGTTGCATTCAAAATATGGGAAATCCAATTATACTAACCAGATCAATCACTATTTTGATTAGAAATTATGTTTCCAAGTGGCAAAAAGCATGTTACTTTACCACAATGATGAATTGTTGTTGTTGTAGAGGATTAATGGAAACCCAACTGAGCCAACAGTCATGAATGAACCCGCGTAATTGAATCACTGAAAAAGATGCTTTAAAAGCAGGGTGGAGTTCAGTTGATGGGGTCACTTGTTCTGTGAAAACACAGCTATTAAATAGGTGGCTCTTATTTGCGAACAAAGGCAGTTAATGTTCCCTCATAAAATCTGAATAAAATGGGTTGTTCCAGACCCAATTCAACTAGTGGAGAAAATGATACACTGTCCTGCTCAAATGCTTCAAGATGGAAACATAAGAAGGAAATATGAGGGGAAAAATGAAGAACTACCATTTCAGTGGAAAAAAGAATACTTAAAATGGCAGGAATTTGCAAATGATCAGCTCCAAGGTGATCAATGACGGGTTACTATTTTCTGGAAGTACAGGAAGATTTCACTGACAAAAATTGCTAGAAGAGGTTGCCAAAAAAACCCGTCGACCGACCAAAATAAAATAGTGTGATATTTTATGGACTGATGGGAGCAAAGTCATTTTTGGGTCTCGAGGCAAAAGACTGAATTCAAGCCAACATTTATTGTGAAGAATGGTGGCTTGATATTATGTTATGGAGATGTTTCTCTTAAATTATGCCAATTTATGTTATACAAGTGATCACTGATGAGTTTGTATGCAAGAGAATACTTGAAAAGGTATGCATAAGAGGAAAATATTTTGCTTTTCTTCACGTTCTGTTCAGTAATAGTAAATTTGTAACATTTTTATTTCAGTTTATATTTGGAATTAAATGTGCAATGTACCCGATGAACTGCGTACATGGAGAATTTTATCTATATTTACTCTCTTACTATTTTGCGCCACTAGCGGCTTGTTAAATAGGAAATGGGAAAGTAGAAAAGAAGGGACGATAAAGGGAAAGTTCTTAATTAAAGTTTGGCCACCTGTATAAAAGACAGATATCTTCTCCCGATCTATCACTAAATCACATAAGACCCTTTACTCACTTTTTTCCAACACATTGCTATCATTTTAATCACAACTGTATGTCATCCACATTGAGGTAGTACTTTATTGTTTAAAATGTGAGCACAGTTTTCATCAATGCTTTGTTTTTTTTCCACAAACCAAGACTGAAACAAAATAAAAGTAGGAAACTCTTGAGTGAAGCTCTTCTGGGGTTTTGGTTTATATGTAAAGTAACGTTGCAGCTCATTGGACAAGGGCAGTTTTCTGACTTACTGCTCACTAGTGCCTAAAATCTTCACCATACCTTCTATCTGCTTATATTTAGGGGAAGAAAATGAGACTCAGCCAAGGAATTCTAAAAGGAAGTAAAATACAACTACCCTGAAAGGAATACAGTGCCTTGCACAGGTATTCATAGCCTTTAAATTTTTTCATATTTTTGTTTTCTTACATAATAAAAAACACACAAAAAGTGGTGAATGATTGAAAAGTAGTAAATTATTCTTTTTTCATTTTTAATTTTGCAGACCTAACATTTCTGGAAGAGTGGAGAGAAACTATTGCTAAAAAGAGTTTTTAGGAAATCTGGTATTTGGGTTTGGCAGAATTTATGTTGGGCAGTGTTTCTTAACTCTGGTCCTCAGCGCCGACTGTCCCACATGTTTTAGGTGGGTCCCTTTGGACCCTGAGGACCAGAATGGAAAAACACACTTGGAAGAAGTTCTGGTTAGATAAGATCAAAATTTAACTTTCTGACTTGAGTGCAAACAACTGATAGAAAGCAAACACATCATTTTGATTAAACCAGAACCATCTCTTTCCTGACTCACGGTGGTGGCAGCATGATGCTGTTGGAGGGATTTTTTATTTATTTATTTTTTGGCAGGAAAAAAAACCTGTTAGGAGTTGATAAGAACATGGATGCCAAATATGGGCCAGTACATGATAAAAACTTGTTAGAGGCTTCAAAAATTATTACAATTTTGCTGATGATTTATTTCCCTTGGAATAAAAATCACATACAGCCAGAGAAACAGTGAAGTAGTTACAATCAAAGTAAATTCAAATGGTCCAGTCAGCTAAAACATAAATCCAGTTTTGAATATGTGATCAAACTTAGTGTTCACAAATACTTTCCATCCAATGCTACTCTAAAAGGAAGCTTGAGCAAAAATGTAAGTTTCTAGATGTGCATAGCTTGTAGGAACACTCCAAAAGATGTGAAGCTATAGCTGCAGCATAATATTTTAAAGGAGTAACTTTGGGGGTACAGCATACATTAATATTTTTAATTGTTAAAATTATAAAATTATTACTATCCCATATTGTTAGAAGTGATACATTTTAAGATCCAATAAAAAAAGAAAAAGCTATCAGTTGCTAGTCATACACCAAAATAAAAAAAAATAATAATAAAATAAAAAATAACAGAACAACTGGTTGGACTAAACAGGATGCAAGTAAGTGCAAAGACTAATGTGAATTAAATTGAACTCTGTGCACACTTATGATTCTGCTGGCAAAAACAAATTACCTCTGGTTCTCAATCTATAGTGAGATAGTCAGAAGGGCCCTGGATGAGGATCTTAGCCCAAATTAACAGCAGACATGTTTAAAAAGTACTGCTGCCAAGGCTAATATCATCTGAAAGTTACTGCAACACTCCCAATGTGAAGATAGCTCAGCATACCTGTAGGGCATTGACATATATAGTCTCCAAGTAAATCAGAACATGTGCCATTGTGCTGACATGGATTGGAATCACACTCATTGATCTCGGTCTCACACGCTGCTCCTGGAAAGAGAGATTCAAACATTATGCTCACCTCTACAATAATATTTTGTCACTGTATTTACAAAGCAGAACTAGTTGTCTTTATACTGTCTAAAAAAATAAAATAAAAATCAGTTCCCAGAACATTATTTAGCTATACTAAGGAACAAAAACTGAATTATTGTGATAATAAAAGATTAATTCTGGAATAAATGATTGAGTAAAAAGATTGATTGTGATAATGCTTAAAATAAATGTGTCCTTGCATAGCATTTGACCCAAAAGTAAGAACAAATTGAAACTCTGTTTTAATAGTTTGTTGCAACCAAAAGCCAAAATATGCAAGCCAGCATTACTATCTAAACACTTTGGCAGACACAAACAAATGTGGGTCGCAAATTTATTTATTTTAACCTATGTAAAAACTTATGTGTGCTAGTTTTATCAAAATGTTGTTCCAGAACGATCCTTATCAGATTATTAAGCTTAAAACTCTGTATTTTACGAAGTTGTGATGCTATAAATCCGTGCTGTAATTTAGGATGTCTAGCTAAGAAAATGAACATTTGACAACACCGTCTGAGCAACCCAAATACGTTGGGGATGCAGACTGCTTAGTCTGCATAAGCTACTACAGCATAAAACTATCTGAATTTATGAAAGTCAACAATATTTTTTTTGTAAAAATAATATAATGCTCTACATAAATATATCATAACATAAAAAATGGTGTATAAAAATTGGTCTTGGTTTAGACTGTCACATCCATTCAAGAGTTCTTTTTTTTTAAGAAAGCAAAAGAAAATCACTAGATCCCAGTCTAGTTTGAGATGATCGCCAACTAGATTGATGATCAATTTGCCAAGTGAAACGTACTACAGATCTACATATTGTAGTAGATGGCAGGGTGATTTATTTATGCCATAAAATAAGCAAGTCTCTTTTTTTTTTTTAAACTGGGCTGTACTATCATGAATGATATGATATGGTCCAGTCCTAATTGTTATTCATGTAACCTGGGGTTGACGACACAAGTGCTTAATGCTCTAGTCCATATGTCCTTTTGTCAAGTGTTAAAACTAAAACACAGTTAACTGCATGTGTACAATTCAACAAGAAACTGTGGGAATTGAATAAATGTGGCTTGTCAATAAGATAAGAGAAGCAATATATTAGCACATGCTTGACAGACACAACTTATAATTACAGGATGTCATGCAGATTGCTGAGACATAATTATCTAACAGGTAAGAAAAACATATTTTCTATACAGCAATTATGAAAATAATACAAACTGAAAAACAGTAATTATAAAAACATAAGCTACGTTATTATGTCCATGTATTGTAAGAGCAAAGCCATTTAAACTGATTGAGATAGAGCAATACATTCTAAGATATGCATAGTGATGAAGTTCATAAGGGTGGTGAGAGTGAAGGGTTAAATTAAATGGGCCTTTCTATTCTGCACGGCTTGAAATACCAAACCTGAGATCCCAAGATGGCAGAAAATGATGAATTCTATCAGTCACTAAGAAAGTGCCATGGTGCAGGAGACAATTTTCCATTACAGAAGTGGCAACAGATTCCAGCTTTGAACAGAGAAGATAAAAAGTGTTGTTCATGTAGTGCTATGTAAGGGCTTATCTGATTGACAGTCAAGTGTGTCGGGGCTTACAGTAGATTGTGAAGCACACTACTAGCCAAACGCCGAAAGCACTGTATGGATGGGGGACAAAGTACTAACTTGTTTAAGCAATCCTCAACTAGAATCAAAACCAGTGTAAATATGTACAAGTCAGCTACCTGCTTGCTTCTTATACTCTGGCTTCATTTTGCCACCAGGCCCAATGAAAATCTCTCAGACAGAACCAACTTTTCTGACTGCAAGCCTACAGAAAGGATAAACTGACCAATGGCTGGTACTTCAGCGTACTTTATACTACATTCAGTCATTTACATTGTTCCGCTGATTGTGGAAAGCTACAGTTTAGCCACAGCTGCATTGGGGCAGACTGAAAGAAGCTAAAGTAATGCAAGTGTTGCTGCCACTTAGTTAATAAAGTATAGAATGCCAGTGATGCCAAAATTTCAGATTTTTTGGTCATGGACCAAGAAAATAATAACCCATGATTTGGACCAACCTGTAATACTGCTCCATAAGTCATAATGGGAGCCCTATGCTGTCTAGGGCTTCCATTATGGAAAATAAATAAATAAATACTTACTGAGTCAGGCATCCACAAAAATGACAATTGATGTTTACATTTTTATTGTTTTGTTAATCCACACTTAAGTTATGCCGATACAACTGAGCAGGAATGGATAGATGAATTATGGTTTTGTCTGCAGTAACACAGGTGCTGCTTCAGTCTGTTGTTAGAAAAAAGAACTAAGTCAAAAAGAGAAGCTTGTAATTTATTGGTTCCTCACAGTTGCCTATATTCAAATTAGCTTATACCATTGAGTGGTCATCAAGTGGGAGGGTAGAGTAAAGCAGCAGCTCCCCTGGCTTCAAAGAAGTTGGTTATAGTGGTTTGGGACTCAGCTCAGGATGCCTCCACATGCCTGGGGCAGGCCTACAACATGCTGGAAGGACTACATAGCCTTCCTGGAATGGAAATGCCTGGGGATCCCCAAAATGAGTGGTACAGTGTTACAGTAGAGAAGGATGTGTGGGTTTCCTTCCTGGACCTGCTCTGTCCATGGCAGATCTTGGATATAAGATTAAACGGATGAAAGTCCTGATCTTCCATTATTATTAATAATCAACTATTTCTGTCCTTTTAGGGGCTAGATTAACAGATAGAACAAAACTTAACTGGACCTTCTATGCTAGTTAACAGAGTCATAATGAAAACTGAGACTTTATTCTGAAATGTGTTGCCAATATCTCTGACTTATATATATATATATATATATATATATATATATATATATATATATATATATATATATAAATCAGTGACGTGTGGTCAGGGGATGCAAATGAAGCAGAGCCTCACCTGTTATCATGGAAAAGTAATATGTAATGATAAAATAAATAAACAAAGCTCCACCAGCATTGAAGTATAATTAGGAATCAGTTCGTAAGAGTAATTGGATTAAAATGCAATCAGCTGCAGGCTTTAAAAATGTCAAGCAGGCAATCTACTGGTAACTATGACTCAAGTTGAAGAAAAAAAATATCTACATAAAGACAACCTGTTTTGGGTTACAGTGTGTGCTTGGCATGTTTTTTGCAACAGACCTTTGACCTAAAATAGGCACTTTACATTGTACCAAAATCTCCATTAGAGGACAGGACTTTATTGTACTCCACTTTTTTGATTTTAAACAGCCACAGTATATGTGAGCCACCGATTGGAATGATTTAACAAAATCATTCAAAATATTACAGACAAAACATTTACAAACACTGGAAGGCTTTTATGTCCACCACAGATGCCCCTAGACAAGTGGAAAGCTCTTGAGATTACTGCGATTCCTTTTTTTTTTTTTTTGAAAATTAATCAAAATAAATGCTTGAAAATGTGAGCTTGACCTTTGACCTGATAGTTAAAGGGAAGCCTGGTTCTTGCTGCATCTCCCTACGGGTGTAATCTGCAGCAGTAAGGTCTTTGGCTGATCTGTGCAGCAATGTTTAAAAGCAACATGAGACATGACTATTATACATATAATGGGAGATTTGGTCTGGTTTATTTCACCCAGATAACAGAAATAAGTGACTAATAAAACAAAAGTATTAAACAAATTAGTGTCAACACAGTTCATATATTCAAAGAAAGTCCAAAAGAAAATAATATATAAATCATGATCAAGTAGTAACTGATTTTCAAGCCAACATAATTCTCCAAAAATACCCACAGTGAAGTGAAAATTATTTGCTACCTTAATATCACACAATGTCAAGCTTAGCAAAGAAAAAAAGCTATTTTCAAATGATTAGTAACTTTCTGAAAAAATGCTTTCGAAGCAAACCTGGCCCATGTGAAAACACAATTTCTCCTCATGGTAAATATCAAACTAAATGTGATTAACCACATCTTCTAGTTCAATTTTACTACGCAGATTCAGGTCTGATTACTGCCAGACCAGCAAAATCAAGAAATCACTTAAATGGAAATGATTTTAGTCATCTAAAAATCACACCAAGCTCCAATCTAAAGGAATTCAAAAACAGATGAGAAACAAACTCAATGACATTCATTAGTCTGGAAATGATTACAAATCCATGTGTGCGGTGAACTGCAAGAGTCATTAACCACCAAAGTAGATAACGTTAGTGAACCTTCCAAGGACTGTTTAACCAAATAAAAATACTCCAATAATCCATCAAAGACCCATCCAGGAGGCCACAAAAAGTACCTCCTTGATAGGAGATATTTTTTGCTCATGAGCTCTGTCATGAGCATGTCTGATTGTTGTGGAGTGTAATGTTCCGGGGCTGCTGTAACCCCGGACCGGTGGTTTAAGGACATGGACAACTTAACGTCATCAAACTATAAATTTTGCTCTCTACCAAAAAATCTTGAAGGAGTGAACCTAAATAAAGTTGATATCCCATAACATTGAGCTATGTAATAGCTTGAAAACTCTTCAATGTGGCTACAAAGTAGTAAGGGTCAAAATTCCTCCATAAAAATGTCAACAAACTGACTGGCAACTGAAACACCACATGTTAGATGACATCTCCAAGGTCTGGAGGGAGATTCCTATTCACAAAAGGCCAGGATTGTTCATGATATGTTGTTCTGTTAGGACATAGAATATTTTTCTTGTTTTTACCATGAGTATGTTTACTTAAGTTACCTTCACTGATAAATTGTTTTCCAACCTGACACATGTAACTGTGACATAAAAATTGAAGAAATGTAAAAACAAATTATTGGGAACTTGATGTTATGCTGCAGACACATTCATCAGCTCTATGCACACTGTCCATAGATGGGATCCCAACATCTTTACATGTTGCTGTTGGAATCTAGTTTAAAGAGTTTTTGCTATAAAAATAAAAAAACCCACTCAGGACAAAGCTTGTACATGTGAAATTTTTGAGCAAATTGTGAAATTCCCTGCTGATTTAAATAAAAAAGTGTTTGTGGAGAGCAGAAGACCATCCATGAATCACTATGTCACAATGGACGAGTTAAGGACAAGAGTCTCAATGTCTCTTAATGCATTTTATATGTAGTTGGCTCTTGCATAATAACATCAGGCAAAATGGTATAATTGCCACAATGGCTTTTTGTATGAAAGATTCATGTAGAATGTCTTTTATTCTACATCTAAATATTCTTCCTTTTGTGTTGAATCTTAGCTTCCAGTTATCTTGGCTTTGGGTGTTTTAGACTGTGCCAATAAGCATCTGTGTTAACTATTTTCACTTTTGTTCAGTTATAAGGTTTTGCATTCAGTCAAAGCATGACAAAAATGCACATTTTGCTCAATATGTTCAATATCCGAAAATACTTTAAACAACACAGATAACTGCTAATGATTGGCTTAAAATGTGTTTGATTAATTTTATTCTCTTTACGTTTTCTTTACTTTTTGGTAAAGTGGCTTGACTTTATAAATGAACTGAATTAACTGAATTAATTCTGTGAAAGAAGAAGAGTTTTTTATATATGGGAACCGTTTTTATTAAATAAACATCCGCTGAAGTGCAGAATGTAATTTGTTCTTTCGTTGAGGCCATTCGAATGATGGTGAATCTAGACCTGAATCAAATATTTGTATTATGCCCTGATATGTAGACTGTTAGAATTCAAACATACCTTGTACCCTATCATTTCATGACCCATATCCATTTCAATTTTTATACATACTGTTAGACCACATTTTTCCAACATTGAAATGTTGCAGAGAAAAACCAAACATGATACAAAAAGAGATAAGGCTAAGGTATCTCACCTGTGAAAGCAGGAGGGCATTTGCAGTAGTACTCAGGAGGAGATGTTGGCTGACTTGTGGAAATGCATGTGGCTCCATTTAAACAGCTGTCTGGTTGAATCAAGCAGGCATCGTCTACATACTGGCAGAACTCTCCAATCCACCCCAGGGTACAAACACACTGCAGAAATACTGGATGTTATATATATACTTAGTGGGATGGTACAGTATACAGTCATCTATGGCAAACACATACTGAACTGTTTTGCATGTATTAAAGCCATATTTGTCTGTATGTCAGCAGAGTAGATGTAAAATTACTCAATGATTCTGGGGGTTAAAATAGTGAATCTCATTTTAAAATGTCTTAGCTTTTTTTTTCTTTTTTTTTTTTTTTACCTCTAGCATAAATGAATAAAAATATCTCACGAATAAAAGCCACAATTCACTGAAATTACGGAAAGCCCAACATTATATATGCAGCTGTATACCTGCCCACGCTCATAAATGTATAATTTGCTTGTCTCCTCAAGCTTTTTATAAGTATCTCACATTGAAGAAGCACGACTTTATGTTTTCATGACAAGGAAATTTATGCTTCCTACAGACTTTGATCACCACATTACAAAAATTAGGAATGGATAATGACAACCGGGAAGAAGTGTTTTCAAACACTTTAGCTAAATATCATGTTTCCTGTTTTATTCCACAAATACTTTAATTTAACTTAATAAGAATGTTATGTTTATTCCACATCTCAGCATTACAAGAACAAAACTCTAAATGCAATGTCTTGAAAAAGTATTCAAACCCTTAACATTTTCTAATTCTGTCGATCAAAATAGAAAAAAAATGTATTTTATCAGAATTTTTTGTGATGCGCTGACACTAAACGGCACAAAACTGGGACATAGAAGGAAAGGATAGATAGTATTCTAAAGACTTACAAAAAGTAAATAAATCAGAGACGCAACCAGGTGGCCCAAGAGAAAATAGAAACTGCAGAGATTCCCAGCTCATATTGGAGAGTATGTCAGGCCAACTATAAGCTATGAACTTCAGAATTCCAGTATTTATGGAAGAAGAATGATAGGAAGAAAGCCAATGTTGAAGAAAAAAAAAAAAAAGATTTTTTAACCTGCCTAAACTCATGAAGGGGACACAGAAAAGTGTGGAAGAAGAGCTGGTAAGACAAGACCAAAATTTAATATTTGGGCCTCATAGCATATTGCAATAGAATTAAAACAATGAAATAGCAATAAATAGTTGTTTCATATATTTTTGATGAAGAGGGCTTAAAACAAATACTAGTAACACACAAAAATGTGAAAAATTCAAAAGTAAGAGTACCTTTAAGACATTGTATAAAAACTGTGAAGGTTTGTTTCACATACCACTGAAGCTAAACTCAAAGTAAAAATTATCATAGCAACAATCTAAAAAAGAAAAGCAAATTTGCAGTAAGTAATAACTTCTGATTATGTCTTGGGCCCCCATCTACTAAAGCAGAAATACAAAGCATCCAAGAATACACTTTAGAGCCAAAGTACTATGTGACTTGATGAAAACAAACTAATGGCAGAGTAATTAGGAACTACAGGGCATTAAGGGCTCAGGTCTCAGGTGTTGTGGGGAAAAAAAAGTCCAGACATTTGTGAAGTCAGAGCAATAAAGAGGAAAATTAGATTGGAATCTGACTGTATGAAAAAAGTTTCCATATACTCAAAGTGATTAATGGGTTGGAATTAGATTACTACTGTCTGTGGACTTTCTATCAGTGATGCTCTAATAGTCTACTTGCCTCTTTAATTACTAACAAATAGACTTTTCTATGAAAAGAGCAATAGACAGAAAAATGGAAAGGCTTCTAAAAATTAAATAAACTCTACTACCCCTGTTAAGGTAAATGTACTATTTAGGACAAAGTAAAAACTAACTGTGATGAAAATCAATTCACCTGATGTTTCTATTTTTGTCTGATTCTTACACTGAGGAAAGTAAAATCATTAAAAATACACTACTTTCTTATGTGTTTCTTTTTGTAATTTTCTTGTCTCAATATCAAAACATCTCTACAGTAAACAGTGCTATACCTAAGGAAAACTTAACCCTGCATCCAAATCCTTATTAAGATGAAGCCTGAGTCACATTTCATGGGCTTTATAATATTTCATTAAGATGGAGACATTGAATTACCCACCTGATATCCACCAATTATGCTCAAACACAATCCCTCATTTAGGCAGTTGATATTGAGCAGTCTGCAGTAGTCAATTACTCCTTCACAGTTCTTCCCAGAAAAACCACTCAGGCATCTATTGAGAGGGGGTCAGTTTCGTCAAAAGTCAATTCACCCTGAACCAAAGCACTAACAAGCCACATGTTACTGCTGTTTCAGTGAGACACATGCGGTTAAAATTTTGTATTCCACAGGCAGTTATCGTAAGTTGGAGCTGATTGGAACAGTGCGTACACAATTTTCTTCCAATGTGATCGACCTGGGCTGTCAAATGGGTGGAGGTATTATACAAGAACAAATGAACGTTCATTATACATACCAGATTTTACCCACATAGATCTTCTGTTCTTACTGACTGTACAGTCTAATGTGACAAATGTACCAATATGACGAACGACCCACAAAGTTTTCATACCGTATTTTGATTCTTGTTTATCTCATGAGTGATAGCAGTTATAATGAAATGTTATTCCAGAGATGCAATATAACAATACGCTTTCACAGTCTGTACAAGCTGCACAAGTAGAATGCCTTGAACTAAATAAGACTGGGAACTTTGTCAATGTGACTTCCAAAAGCTATTTCATTTTGAGTTTTCTGAAGGTGTCTCATTTTGTATAAAAAAGACAGATGGAAATAGAAACTGCAGCTTTAGTCCACAGTAGAAATAGGTTGAAGGGAATTAAAGAAAGAATAATCTAGCAAAAGCTTATAGTCTCTGAAAGCATGAGTGAAAATGGTTTTAAAATTTAAACTTCAACAGATGAAACAGAACAAATATGTTAATGTCGGGCTGAATAGCTTAGCATGTTTGAAGTAAATGAAAAAGTTAGTGGAGTTGAACTAAAGTTTTTTCTTTTTTTTAGTAAATAACTCCATGCAAAGATACCAATACCCTATAGAATCTTTTAGTGCTAAGTCTACAAGCCCACAATGTGTTTCATTTATATTTTCAGAGTACCTGAATCTTTAAAATGTTTGTACATACAATGTTAAGCAGATTTTCAGCTTACAATTTTTAAATGCAGTGAAGCTTGAATTTATTTCAGGTTCTTCACCAGAGTACTCATTTATCACAGAAACTAAACTAAAATTCCTATAACGTCATTACAATAACAGAGCCAAAACAAAGTCCGTATTGTTGACTGTAAGTTCAGTAAAATGAAATACTTCTAGATGGTTTATGGGCATCTTTAAATGTGGCACTGGAAGGCAGTGCTGTCATAACATTTTGTTGTTAACTCTTTGGTTTTAACAAACAGGTGGTAGAAAACCAGAAAATATATGTTTAGGCTAATTACAGGCAAAATAATGATTAGTTACAGTATAGGTGCTTCTACTTGTGATTAGCTTACCCTAGTGTATATTTGTATAAACATTAAATGCTATCTGAATCTATATATAACACCCGACTCCAGTGGTCTGAGCTATATAAGAGGACTGTGTGCTCATTGTGCATCTTGCGAGCATTCATGCTTGAAGTTAAATGTCCACAAGTGTTTCGATCACTCAGAATGCATGTTAATGCCATGTATGAAGAGGGTCTCTGAGGGTGACCCCATTAGACACCACTCTGTGTTTTACCTGCAGAAGTAATCCTTTCCCCTAGACACAAAGGTACCATTGTTCAGGCATGGCGATGGGCTGCACATGCTCTGCTGCCTTCTGCATTCTGGGACCAAAGTACCATCTGCACAAGCACATTCGGAGCCCTGCATATAGCACACAACAAAACAAGGTCACTTGTAAGCTCAGTATTAAAAGTAGATAGGTACATCTACATTCATACATTCTAGAGTTTTATTAATAAAAAAAAAAGTGGAGTCTTAATCAATCTCTAATGTCTATCTCTTAAAAATATTAACAGTGTGCAAAATGAAGATCGAAAACAAAATGCAGAAGATTGAAAGATATGTATTTGGATTAACTTTAATTTCAAGACATAGCCCAAGGGGAGTAATGTCTTAAATACATCTTCATTCACATTTAAATTGCAGAAGCAAATAACTACAAAGCACTTAGTTAAATCACCCATTGCTGACAGATATTACAATATTGATAGGAATTACCACACTGTGAAAAACTGTAAAGTGGAATTGTTCACAGATTTATGATTGGCATCTATAAAAATAGCATTACAATTTATTCAGGGTTTTATTTTTCTGGTTCAGAGAGTTTTTGTACAAAGAAGGGAGGGCAGATAATATTTATCAAAATGGCCTGGTTTGAAGAACAAAGATAAATCTGTTATGGGAATACTTCTGTTAACCACAGTCAATTTGTATCCCTTATCCAAAGATTTATTTTAAAACCCCAACAACATTACATTATACAAAAGATGGTAAATAAATTACTTATGAATTATGAAATGATGTTGAATACTTTTCTGAAGGTCTAAAACATTTACAAATATTTAAGCCATAAGTCTTAAAAAATAATTTTCCAAAGTGATAAACTGATATTTTATGAAAAAACATATTGATGTTAAACCTCAGGAATAACAAAACAACCAGTCTTGTACATGTCATATTCTGTCCGACTCAGTTGTTGTAAAAAGAGTTGTAAAAGCTGGTAGTGCACTTCACAGAGTGTAAAAGAAAACAAAGGTTGCACACAGAGATAATTAGACTGCAACTGTGTTTCCCCCAGAGAATCTTCAAGAGCATTTGAAACATTACCGCCTTGCAAAATGCATTGCCACAATAACATTTCCAGTGAAAGGTGAAAATTGCATAAGGCATCCAATTACAAAAATCCTTTGATGAGAGCCATTTCAGACTGGCACTTAAATATGTGCAGGGTCATTTAATCAAAATGCAAGAGAAAGCAGACACTCCTCCCCTTTGCTCATCCTCTGCCAGAAATATTAATTGCTGTGGGAGACTTTAGAAGGAAACCATTTGATCTTGTTTTGGGAGACTATTAATTTTCATATGTCATTTTTGTTTATGCCCCACTGAGATAAAGCAAATAGAGGAAATACAGTCTTCATATGCTCAGCTGCATTGCAGTTTGGTTTCTTTAGACATGAATATGGCAAGCAGTTGAAAACAACTCCAGACTCTGGAAAATGACAAACCAATTCTTTATGGGTCTCTGACATACACTGTAATTTCTGCATGGACTTGGATCACACTGGGCTTTCCTCTTCTCACAGGGAGGGCCTGCAAAGTCAGCAACAAAAGATTACTGCAAGTTCATTCAGGCTATTAATGTAAAGAAACAACAATGAAAAAATCTTACAAAAGAACTACCACCAAGAACTATCATCAAACATTTGCTATAACTTGCAATGGGTTTTTGACATCGACATAGCGGAATCTGACTCATTGTTCTTTCTAGAATTGTTACATGTTTAGTCCTTTGGACTAAACATGTAAATGTTATGTTTAAGGTCCTGTCACAGCATTATAATAAGATTCAGTCTAATTTTGTCTAGGCTGCTACAAAATCTTTGTTTTGAGTTGCGTGCTTCCCCTCAAAATGAAGTGACACATGCAAAGGAATGTCTATCTTGTTTGATTTGTGTAAAGATGGCATCACAGTTGTAGTAGGATAAATTATCAATTTATATGTCATAGTATGCTTTATGTTTTAACACTGCAACATAATTTACACAAAATCTGTCCAAATGCTTTCATTCTGAAACTTGTTCTACTAATGAGTTCTCAACATATTTCAACAAGTTCTTCTGTGTCTTAAGCACTTCTCTTTATGAATGTTTCTTCACTCATTGGGTCATATTAGACTCTCTGCAGAGCTGTGAAGCCAAAAACTTGTGTCAGTCAGGATTTTAAGTTTTGTATGCATATCGTCTCAACAATTCCAGTAATGGTTCAGAAAGATGTTTGTATTTCATTTTGTCTCAATCTCTCATTCTGGGCGACATTGTTGCTGTACAGCTCAATGTCGCGGATTTTATTCTAGTTGGGGGCGTTCGGTTTGAAATTGAATGTTTTCCCCATGTTCTTTCTCACAAGTCTTTGAGGGTCTAGGCCAAGTCAAGTCTCAAGTCCTGCATCCTAAGTCAAGTCTTAAGTCTCAATTCTTCTCTTCAAATTTAAATGGCATCAAATTTTAAACCTTTAGCATTTGTCTTCAGGCCTTAATCACCACATGAACATTAAATAATTAGCTTTAAATCTATTCATTGTTATAAACAATTATGTTATTTTAAGCAAGCAAAAAAGGCAGCTGTCATTATTTAGAAAGTTGATCAAATGTAATATTTACTCCTTTCCTAGGACACTTATGTCCTAGGAAAATAATAGAAGATTAAAACCTCATAAACAAAAAATTTCTCAATGAAAACAAAGAATCAAATCTCAAAAAACAAAGCGCTTTTTGACTTTGTCAAGGTAGTTACTTAGCAGGTATCTAAATAGCACATGTCTTAAAAGGTTTTACTTCTTCAATATGGATTGCACTAGATAGGGTGTGAATTTTTTTTTTTTCCACACACTCTAATTTATATTTATTGTATTTATATTTATTGAATATGCATATTAATGTTGAAAAAAATTCAAATCCAAATTCATACTTTTTGTTCTCAATTCTGAATATAGGTAGTGGTCTAAAAATTGAAATATCCCAAAAAGTTCAATATGTGTTGTCATTCATTTCAGAAAGTCAGACTCGTGTACTACATGGACAATATGGATGCTGAGCCACTCTTCTTGAAGACTCTGGGTCCTTGATGAAATACAAACCTTTTTTGTATTTCACTAAGCAACCAACAGATTGAAATAACTAATGCAACATTTTCTCGCCTGTGCTTTGTCTGTGCATAGTGGCTCTTGATGTGCCAACTCCAGCCTCAGTCCACTCCTTGAAAAAATCTTTAATGAATTTTGTTTGACAATCCTCTCAACATCTTCTCAATAATCTGCTTCTTTACCAATGACCTTTTGCAGCTCACCATTCTTGTGGAAGATCTCACTGATTCTCCTCTGGCCATCTTTTTTTGTCAGCACTTGTTCCCAATGTATATATATCCTACTGACTTGGACTTTGAGACCTTTTAAAGGTCATAATCATCAAAATCACAAGACAAAGGCTTGATAGGTCACTCTTCGTGAATTAAATTTATTTGATATGGGTACCAAGTGGCTCAGTGGTAGAGCTGGTGATCCAGCTGGTGAGGAGATGGTCCTCGATGTAAATATCCTGGGTTAGATTCATAGCCTGTCATTTGGCTGTCTGTCTGGCCTTCTTCCTGTTCAGATACTAATTAATAAAGATTACTAATGCCAAAACACCTTAAAAAATCTGCATATGAGGATAACTTTCTAAAATTAAAAATTAAAAGATATTAAACTTTTTTCATAATATACAGATATTTTTAGATGTACCTGTTGTAAAATTTTTAAAATGTATGGCAAAGTTTACAACTCAACCAACTCGCAAGTGTAGGAACTAAATGAATGACTATCACACTTCTGAACAAACAAAAGAGAAGAACTCTGATTTTGACATTACCGGAAGTAACCTTGTAACGACAGTTAGCTTAATAGTGAGAGATTGTTGGTCCTAAGTTATGTTTATTTTATTCTAAAATAATCCAAAATTATTTAATGCAGGATTCGATTGTTGAGTCATTCATGTACCAGCAGCTACCACCTATAGCTCATATACTAGCTTTCTCTCACTCTTCATCACATGAGGTAAAAACTGTCATCAAGACTCGAGTTTCAGACCAAGAATCCAAGTAAAGACTAATGTGCCTGGGGTAAAGCAAGATAGAAAAAGCAACACGGAAGGGAAATTATAATAAAATTAAAGATTTGATCAAATGGTAGAACATTTGTTTTAGTTACTTTTGGATTAACTTTCATAATTATTAAAATTGTAATTCTGTTTATCTTTATTATTATATTTAGTGCTCTTAAGGCTTTTAAATGTATTCCAGCTGGTTCTGCAGCTCATCTTATGCTGTACCCTGTATTTTTCTTAATAACTCCAAAGTCATACCATTTCTAAACACAGCAGCTTAACCAGATGCAAGGAAATTGACAGTGATGTTGTGTGCGAAAGATAAAATTAGACTAAATTCACTGCAGGTTCAAGGTGAATAAAATTTTATGTTATTCCCACGTGAGGGTTTTCATTTTTTTGTGCTCTTCACATGGTGCCTGCACATTTATCTTCGCAGTGACTCTTTCTTTGCAGATTTGCTTTAATCCCCCTGCTGATACAAGTGCTCATTTCCCAAAGGCTCCTCGCAGCCTCCTCTGTGGGCATCAATCTTAATGTACACAACTTCAGGCTTTGCTTTTGCATCACCTCCTTTTTACAAGTTTCAAGAACTGGTTCTAATAACATCAAATATTTCTACTCGTCACTTTTACATGAGAAACATAATAACATAATTATTATCTAACAAGTTGTCTAATAATTCTTTTTTTCCCCACACTATTCATGCTATGCATACGCATTTGTCCTACTATTTCTTTACAAATATTATTGAGCTTTTGTAAACTGTCTCCTTCACATATGTATACAGTGACTCTGTAATTGAAAAGTTTAATAAGGGTAATAATTACATACATTCTGCAAATTGATAGGGTCTCAATTTAATATTACTCGCAACAAAATAATTACCGCTTAATGATTATGGCCCTATAAATGTGGTAATACCTTGGAACAAATACTCTGGAGGTAGTGCTAAAGAAAGACAAATCAAAAGAAAATCTTATTTGAAACATCCCATGAGTTCAACTCATTATTCTGTGCACATAGACTTTGGCCTGTGAGGGCAGCCAGCAATGGAGCAGCCACTAAATTTCAGTTGATTAATGAGCCAAGAGCAACAGGGAGGCGTAGGAAGCACAAGCTTCGCAGAACTCCCAAGAAGCTGACGGGACGGCAGGACACAACGAAGATGTAAACACATCCAGTGATACGGTTTACTAAAGACAACACCATCAATTAAAGCACATTTGATAACAGTCGTCAAGAAAAAAGAAGCTTACATAAATACATTTAATTTTGACAGTTAAGTAAATTATTTGATTAACTTTACCACTAGAATTACAAAAAGTAATTTATACCCTCTATAGCTTTTAAAACTTGTCTGTCCTGCTGCATATTGATTCCATTGAGTTTCAGATGTCCTAACTTTCTAACTTTCTAAAATTTACTCTTTTTAGTATCTTCAATTATTTAAAATCTTTGTGACAAAATAAAGGAATTAATGTGTCTCCAATTGCAAAGAGGGTAGGGGATTGTAGCGGTGTAAAATATTGCACACTCAGCAACATTTAACAGAGACAAACACCCTTAATAAAGTAAATCCTACATGATTTGGCTGACCAATAGGGAAACATATTGAGGTATAAATAGCTAAACATATGGAGGTTGGAAATTCATTTCTTACAGCATCTATGAGATATATAAAATATAAATAAATAAAAGCCTTGATTAATATTATATTTATTGACAGATACTTTTATAATATAATTGACTGGAACATGTCAACATATAAACAACACATAAAGCTTCACAGCAGCAAATATTTTAAGAATTAGAAATCATCTGTAAAGGATGAAAAACACATAAAGTCAGCTTCACATCTTTATTATCACAAGCTCAGATTTATGTAAAGATGTCTTAATGGCTTCTTAGAAGAATTTTTAAGGCAGCTAGAGCTAACATTAAATTTTACTGGTGGATGTTCTGGACCTAGACAGTGGATAGGAGTCTAGACTTTTTCTATCTAGCTTCAGCATTTGGTTTTTGCTTTTAAGTCTCTATGTCCCTGTAAAGAATTCAAAATGCCTGTATATAAATTGTACCCACCAAATAAACGTATCTTTCTATTTTTATCTTACTTTCTAACTTTCAAAAAATAAAAAGAAAGATTAAACAGATTTCTCTGCAGATAAACAGAGTTTGTAATACAAATTTCATATTTGCTTACTCATTCTTACAATACGAGTAAGCAAATACTCATACTGTAAGAATGAGTATTTGCAGTATGAGCAATACTGCTTACAGTAAGCAGTATGAGCAATACTGCTTACAGTATTGAGTATACTGTATGAGCAGTATTGCTCATACTGTAAGCAAAGTATGAGTAAGCAAATACTCATACTGTAAGTACCCAAATAAAACTTTTTATGACATAAAACTACTCCATTATCTTTGAGGATGTAGTTTGGCAAGAATCCAGCATGCAGAATGTAGAAGATCAAATCAAAATGATGACATTCCTTTTCGGATATGTGAAATTAACTAATGATCTTCTCTCATAAATCAGAGTTGTTCTAAAATTCAGCTTCAAACACATTATTCATGTAACCTACATTTCTATGTGGCAGTCGGAAACTACATTCAAGATTAGTTCTCTTTTAACTTGTTCTTGATAATTTAGACAAAGCCATTCAGTTACACAGCCAAATGTTCATCCTTCACCTATACTCCACCTACCCTCTAAGTCAACTCTGATAGGCAGAGAAGCAATTGGCTCATAACAATTGCTTAAAAAAAGAAAAAGAAAAAGAAATATGATTAAAAAAGACAACACTCTTACTTTTCAGTACAGCCATAATCAGCTCTTGTATAAAAGAATGCCAGCAAGTACTCCAAGCAACCTTGAAACCGCATTTCTGAAATAATAAGCTGAAAGCATGGGTTGGACTCAAAAGGCAAAAATATGACATCTCAAAAGTGCTGCCAAGGCAAAGTGTGCAGCAAAGGAAACAATGAATCAATGTAAGGAGCCACCTGGAGGGCCTTACTCCAGAAGGTCCATCGCATTTACTTTTATCTCATGTTTTTGATATTCTGGGCAGTCTGAAGAGTATACATGTCTTGTAGCTCAAGTATTTGTGATATCCATTAACCCAACTGTGCTTTGCTATGGTAGATTAAACTACATTATGACTAAAGGAGTAATAATCTTAAATTTATGAGGCCAGAAGAACATTACTGCCATCAAATTTTCATACATGAGCATCCAGTAGTTTCTTAAAATGACAACATCATAGCAGTTTGGCCTTTATAAATGTTTTATAAGGAAGGAGAATTAGCATAAATTAGCACTTACATTCCCACAGTAAAGCGAAATAAACTAAATTTGTTACCAGTTTTTGCACTGCCCTTTAATAATTACTCCAGAAAGAGAACTAAGCTTTAATTGTCAATCTTTGTGGGTTGTGCTAATGAGGCAAAAACAAAGCATTAACGTTTGGTTCAATACCTCTTTTAGCTTTTCACTCAGTAATAATTAAACTGATATCAAATTCAGCAGAAGCAATACATTGTAAATTACATTTAAACTGAAAGCCGTAAACTTTTGTTTTATTAACTGAGACATGCTTAGTCTTGGGACTCATCAGTAGAACATTACTGGTTGCAACATGAGTTGCTTGATTTGACAAGGCTGCTTCATATTTTGTGATGCCAGTTATAACAAGCTCACAGCCCATGAAGAAACATTAGTGTCTGGAGTTTTTTTGACCTTGGCAGTTATTAGCCACTACATTTTTCTTTTTCAGTTTGATAAAAGTGAAATGTTTGTCTGTGATGTGAAGTATTATAAAAAAGTGACTTTAAGAGGTCATTAATTAAGTTTCTCTATCATGTTGAAAAATATTTTCTTGGAGTGTCAGTGCATCTGCAGAATACCAAATTTAAGTAGAAAATAAAGCCTATTACCTGGAAAACCAGATGCACAAATGCATTTGAAGGTAGCTGGTGACAGTTGGATACATGTCCCATCTTCACAAATTGTCTGACAGTTTGGTTCCCCAATGATTTCAGAGCAGTTTACACCTATAGAAGAAAACACCACACAAGCTTTCATTTAAAGCGAAAACATCGAGCAATTAAGGTTTGTTTGTAAGTAAGAGAAATATGTCATTTTCTTTTAATTTATTATAGATGTTCTGAAAGTTATTTATAAAAGTGTAGTTCATAATTTTATTAACATTACATATAATCTTACAATAGATTACCTATTACATACGTTAAGATTATTGTAGTACGAAAATATGTCTTTCGCATTCCTTGCTCATGTGTGTGATTTTATACTTTTATCATGTTAAAAATAAATAAATAATAAATAACTTGCAAATGTATTCATACCTCTTGAGTAGTTTTTTTAACCACAGACTTTAATGAAGATGATTGGGGAATTAAATATGATAAATAACACAAAGTAGTATATAATCTTAAAGTGGAAGGGCAATATTAAAAAGCTCTGATAGTTTTGTGAGTTTTGGTAACACTTTATTTGAAGCATAAGACTGATATGACACTGTCAAACATGACAGACAAAAAAGAGAGGTTTTGTCTAAAAATCTCTCTTTTAAAATAAAATGTAAATTTTATTTTAAAAAATAAAAATTTACATTTTATTTATGTTTTAAGATTCACTATTCTTAGTGAATAAAGATCACACAAAACCAAAATCTTAAAAGACAATCATCCAAACAGGTGGAATCTATTTCCTAATAAGGCGAATTGTTAGGACTGTATGTCATTTAGAAATATTATAGTAGAAGTGAATATGCATGCTACATTTTTATATTTTCTTAAAAAAATAAAACGTTTTTCAGACCAGGAATCAGATTCCTTTCATTTCATAATTATGCACTACTTTGTCTATAACATAAAATTGTAATGAAATATGTAGAAGTTCATGTTTTTAATGCTATACAAAGTGAAAAAGATCAAGGGATATGAATATTTTTTTAACACCACTGTTCAACACAAACTTAAAATAAAACAGGAAGACTCAAATGTTTATCCTTACCTGTAAAGTGTGGTGGGCATAAGCATTTGTAGGTTCTGTTTGGATCTGTGGACCCATTGCTCAAGCAGATTCCTTTGTTCTGACAGGGGTTATCCAAACATGCGTCAAACCTTTCACAGAACCTCCCAAAGTAGCGGTGGTTGCATCGGCATTGGTACGCGCCTTCATAGAAATCTGTCCAGCAAACTCCATTCCCTGAACAAAGTCTCAGAAGAGGAGAGGCCCGGCAGAGCTGTGTTTTAACAGAAACATTAAGCCTTAAACCAAGCTTGCATAACTGCGAATCCCCTTCGTGAAGTGCGATAAAGTAATGATGACCTGGGGTAATCCACTTGGCCTCAACATGCTCGCTTTCATTTGTATTGTGAGGGAACACAGACTGATTCTTCAACTCCGCATTTGTAGTGCAGCTTTCAAAGTCCTCTCTTGACACGTTGAATATCCTGATGCCATACGTCTTGAGAGTTTCATCAGCAGACATGAGCAGTTTGTCTCCATGTTGTAGCTGAAGTGGGCATATCTGTGGGAAGCTAAAAGGCTGCTTGCTCACTTGGCCCTTCCCCTGAGAGCCCCAGCACTCCAAGTCATTCTCACAGATGTTTCCGATTAAAGTCCAATTCAGCTGGATCGTGTGTTTCTTAAGGTACCACTCAAGCGGCGCTTGTTTGTTGCAAACTGTTTGGCACTTCGTAATGTGGACGGCCACAAGAACGGCAATCAAGGGGAACAGCAACGCCCACATCTTTCCGCTCCGTAGCAATTAACACCCAATCAGTCTTGAAACATTAGCAGCAACTTCATCAGGTTAATGAATGACGTAAATGGATTGTGTTGTGTGTCATATGGTTCTTTGTGTCATATGCTTCAAATTCACAGGATCGGAAGCAACCTGGGGAAAACAAAGAATATGAATTTTTTCAAAACGAACGGCTTTCTTAAAAACGTTCCTTTTTCAAACATTGCAAAACAACTGACAGTGAACGTAATTTGAAGATTTAGCTCTACTGTAATACCAGACTTGCGTTGTCAGTTTGTCTTGCTGGAGTTGTCATAATCATATGCAGTGCTGCTGACCACCAAGTGTGTCACAGCAGTCTCATCCTCCCTGAGGTTTCTACAGCAAGTGACAGTGTCAGATAAAATATTCTCTCTCCTCTGCCAGTGCCTGATACCTCAGTGTTGGGCAGTGAGATGAGTTAAAACAGACAGCATTGTCTTTCTCCCTCAGGCCCTTTTCATACGTGCGCTCCAGATAAAAACAACAACGTAAGGAAGGCTCACTGCAAGAAAAACTCTGCCCCTTGATCAGGTCACAAAGGGAGATATGAATAACTGCATGGTGATAAGTAATGACACGCTGAATATGGAACACCAATATCAATAGACGGGAGGAATGATAAACTGAATGAGATTGCATGTATTGTCATTAGAGCTCAGAGGGGATTTAGAGAACGTCATTTATATGAGATGAGGTTGACTATTGTTACACTGAGCAAATCAGAATGCTGCACCTGATTTCTAAGAGGAAGAAAAAAAAAATCTAATTATCTATTTCTAATATGTCCAAAAGATGTGTAATTGGTTTACTGTTAGAGGGATAATTATTATAAGAAGTGACTCAAGATCAAACTGCAATAAAGTTGTCTGAATTTTAATAGAACTTCTTTAAGACTACTTTCAAGATAATTTATTTAATATGAAATGTCTCACTGGCAAAAATAACATTTTAGAGCTTTATTTCCTCAGATGAACACTGTACTGTAACATTCCCTTTTTAAGGAATAGTAACTTTACTCATTTTGTTCAGTGCTACAACCCCTGTTTTTGTCACTATCTGCAGGCTTCTGGTTTCAATGAAAAAGCTCCAAAATTCTACTGTGTGGATTGCCAAGCCCCAAAGGGACATGTTGAGGAGTTCTGCACATCATTGCCACCCACAAAAAGAAATACATGCTACCACTGAATATCCCCAACATCAGCTGAAAGCATTTTCACAGACCATTTTCTAAACTTCTCTTTTTGATGTTAATGAATCAGAACTATCTCTGGAAAAAAAAGAAGCAAAATAAACTGTTACTAACACAATTACAAAATAAAAAAAGAGCAAAGCATTCTTAAGGTTGCAGGCCATTTGTTTTCCTCCACCACTTCATTTTTTTTCTGTTTCTTTTTCTTTCTTTCATACTAATGTACTGACAAGATGTTTCATAGCAACCATCCATCTATTCGCACCCACCTTGGGGAGAGTTTGCATTTGCTTTCACGGTGATTTTTTTACTGTCTATAAGTAGATGGCAGGAAACTACTATAAGCAAATGTGGTTATCTGACTCAAATATATAGCATCTACCAAAATGAGTTCCGTAGTTATTTTGGTTTCCTGAGTGGTCAATAAATGGCCCCAACGGTGAAAATAATTGCATTCAAAAAATGGATATCCACAAAAGTAATTCTTATTATACAGAAAATTTCCATGATACTTAACTAACAAAAGAAACACGCTGATGTACAGTATGTGTATAAAACGGGTACAAATGAGCAAAGAGTTGATTCACTGCTTGCTTTATTTTAAGAAATATACAGGGAAATAGTGAAATCGGATGATTATTAGCTTTATTTGCTCTACATAGAGACAGAAAATGCTACCACCTTAAAATCTGAAATATTGCTGCCAATAATTTATTTAATTTACCTCTTTTTTTTTTTTAGCTCTAGAGAGACACGTTAACCCAATAGTCATATTTTGGACTGTGTGAGGAAGAAGGAGTACCCAGAAAGAACCCACACATGCACAGGGAAAGTAGTTTCTTACACCCAGCAGTGAATTAATTTTACCTGCCTTTATTATGAAGTGAAATACTTAAGAGTGCTTTTAAAACCACAATTATTTTGCATAATTAATGCAATTTAGATCCTGAATTCAATTTAGACCCTGAAGCACTTTATTCTATCTTAGAGTTTACTGAATTCATCTATTTGAATCACATCCATTGAAAACTTATACTGCAATTCTCAAGTATTATTATAATTGCCTTCCATCTAAATAAATAACAAGCACTTAAATATATGACGCATGAATATTTAAGTATCTTAAGACTGTTGACCACTAAGGATTAAACTGAGGGCTACAAACAAAAGTAGTTTATTTGTAATAGGGGTCAGAGGTCAGAAGAAGGGTTATGCAACATGGAGTGAATTAATTTCTGCCGAAAGTGCCCTACTACTTATATCCATATATGGCAGTTTAATCTTAAAATTGTCATGCCAGTTACATGGGTGCACAGAGAGAAATAGATCAAGGGAGTGTTGTATATTCTCAGTTGGCTGATAAATAAGAGAGACACAAGGAGGATTCAACAAATTATCACATCAAACTGGCGGGTTGTGTTTCAGTCTCTGTCTGTTACATGAGATAAAATAAGATGCAACAGCTATAATACCACTTCAAAGGGAACAAATGATCAAAAACATTATTCAGCATATTTTTTCATAACTTAAAGTCTCTTTGTAGCAAAAAGGGATTAGCTTGGCTTCTTAAATGTGGATACTTTTTTAGTTAAGGCAATTTTATGAACAGAGTTACTCACTGAGTAACAAAAGCTAAATACTGAATACATGAATATAACAACTTAATATAAAGAAATAAATAAACCTCTGCAGAGCTACAGGTACCATTATACTGCCATGTACAAATGCAATGCATTAAATGAATCAAAAACTGGCCCATTTCTAAAAACATTTTGCTTACTTACCACCTGTTGAAAAACATTGTAAAAGTACAAGCTTTTGTGTTTTCATTTTTCTTAAGAAGTAGCAAAAGATTTGCTCATTAAGAAGTTAGTGCACTGCACAGAGACAGTGATGAAGATAGGGCCAAGTGAGTGAGATGCAGATGCTAGTTACAGCACAATGGCACTTATGCAAAATTGGGACACACAGGTGTAAGTTGAGGTAAACATCACTGAGATAAATAGTGCAATCCTCCTTGCATATGGTAATTTCTCATTATCGTCAGCTTCATTCAAAACTTCTTACAACCTGACAGCTGCAGTGACTGGAGCCTGGTGGTGTTTTCAGTGGCAAATAATGCACTATGTTATGTTTTCCTGCTATGGAACTAAGGGTGAGTTCTCAGAGAATTTCACCTTTTATCCAACACTGCTTGTTGGAAAAAGTAGAATATAATGTCAAATTAAAACTTTCAAAATGTGAAGCTTTTCTGTTGTAACCGTCTCAAACATCATTCACAATTGCTATGCCATTTAAAAAGGTATTCTAGTGAAGTTGATAAAACTGCTAAATATATGTCTTTGAAACAAATGCAACCAACTGAAGCACACAGTACTGTTTTGAGAATTGTTCTTAGAGAACCATTTGCCATCATCATGAAAGAAAAAGTCTCATGTAGAAATAAATGTAAATGTTTTATGGATCTCATCTTACTCAAGAAAGCCTAATTGCAAATAACAAACTTTTTAAAGAAGTTGGCACAGAGCCCTTTCTCCTGTTTTACATCCCACTTCACAGCTGATAGTTGGTCATTCAAAATACCCTGTACAACAGTAAAGCAGAAAAGATCAAATGTCATCATTAGATGTGTCAGACCACCTGCTTCTGAGCAAATTAACTAATGAAAACCTTTTCCTAGATGTGCAACGAGCGATCACAAAAAGGATCCTCACTTGATAATGCAAAGCATATTCACTCTGACTCCTTGCAGGTAAGCTTCAAAGCTGCAGCAGTCAGTTTAATTTTCTATGTGCTATTAGCAGCGGGATGTCCCTGAGACGACGCAGAGCTTCTGATGTCATTGCAGAGCCACTGAAGGACTGATTAGCAAAACACCAGCATGCTGCTGGCCACAGTGCACTGCTGGACTCATCACTCGTGTTCCCAGGGTAGCTCTGTGGATCCCCGCTAATCCGTAATAACACTGATGAGCCTCCACGCCTTGAAACCTCCAAAAACAGAGTCAGACATTGATTTTCTTGCTTCAAATGGAGCAACGCTTGAAGCTGACAGCAAAACCTGCTTCTATCTCAGATTTCAGCAAAGTGCATAACTAGCTACGGTTAACATGTCTGCTCTCCAGAATCCCTTTGTTTTGTTCTTTGTTCTCTATCACCCCAAGGAACATTGCAAAGTGCTCTGAATGCAGGATGTTTCAAGTACGTAATACCTCAAATAATGTTTAACCATGGGTTAAATTAGCCCAGAGCCAACAGCAGCAGCGTAACTTCACCTCTGTTGCCTGCTCTTTTTCTTTGAGGCAGTACCTTTATCAGTCACTAACCCCAGTAGTATATTGTAGAGCGTTTCCCATTTATGCAGTGCTCTGAAGGAGAACCACAGTAAGGTAAAGCTGTGTGCTGTTGTTTGTTTATAGCACTTGCACTGGCATACTACAATTTACTATTTGCTACACAAAACCAAAAGAGGTCCACGAAGAGGAAAAGAAATGTGGTCATGGATATCAAGATTAAGGGTATGCATTGCACCTGCACACCAGAGAATTATTACATGTAGTGTGGCTAGGTCAATGCATAAATTAAACGTTTTCCTGCATTACTACCCAAGTTACTTTCTTATCTGCCTAAAAATCTTCAACATGGAAAATTGGTAAAATCTTTACTGTAATGCTCTGTATTGAGTGTGCTCAGACAGGTCCGAGCAGCGGTGTGCACCACTCACACTGACTGCATTTGGTAGCACCTAATACCTAGAATAAAATAATTATTTACATCAGCTTTCATAGAGCTAAAAGTCAACACAGAATAAAAGGTTGTCATTATTATCTTCACACCACTTCAAAAATCCTTACACTGGCTCCTTGTAGCTCAAAGAATAGACTTTAAAATATTTTTGTTAGTTTATGAATCACTGAGCGGTTTAGTGCCAAAATATGTTAAAGATTTGTTGTTATTGTATCAACCTTCCAGACCTCTTAAGTCTTCTGGTTCTGCTGTACTCTGCATCCCCAGAAAAAGAACACAACATGTAGAAGCAGCATTCACTGCTATGCACCTCAAATATAGAACAAACATTCATAAAACTGTAGCATTCTTTTAAATCAAGACTAAAAAACTCACATCTTTAGAGTTGCATTTGAACAATTGCACAACATATTTGATGCATATTCATAATTTTGTTAATGATGGCAAAATGCATCGTCTGTTACTGGTTTTCGCAGTTGTTGACTGTGTGATGTGTTTTGATGTTTTGATGTTTTCATGACGTAAATCTGATCTGCCTTGTTGCTGAGACGGGCTATACAAATAGATTTGATTGATTGATTGATTGATTGATTGATTGATTGATTGTCTATCTTGTGCTTCTCTGAGGCCAACTTTCATTATAGTGATGTGACATTTATAAACAATCCAGTTCTAAGCAGCTTTTTAACCTGAACAATGGACTAGAGCAGTGGTCCCCACCGGTACCGGTCCGTGGACCAATTGGTACCAGGCCGCACAAGAAATAATTTAATATTTCCGTTTTATGTATTATTTGAGTCTAGATTAGCTTTTATTTGAAAATCCTTTAACTGGATTCTCTCAGTTATGTCTTGCGCGCCAACATTAAGCCCACAAGCAGAAAATGAGTAAGAAACCGATCAGATGTCTTTGGAAAATTTTGCTATACTGCTGTGCTCTATTTGCTGCATTATGATTTGGAGGCGAGTTCTTTTTTCGTCCTTAAAATTTTCAACTGAATAAACACACACACACACACTCACCCACGCACGCATACACACACCCAGGCCGCACCAAAGTTGCCAAGTCTTGGCCGGTCAGCAGTAATACAAAGGTTGGGGACCACTGGACTAAAGTTCTCAGTTAGTAAGAGTTCTTTGACTTTAGCCATTTTGCTTGCTTATAATACTCTGAGCATTGTCTTAGCCATCCACACCATTTCATTTGAAATTTTTTTCTGACGGCTGTCAGCAGGATTATTCAATGTGCAACAAAGCAAAAATGAAGCACAGTATCAAATTTGAAGTGTGGACTTGGTCTCCAAATTAAACTGAATGTTGGATTTGCTTCAGCGACAAGTTCCTGTCTCAACCAGTTTAAGCTGTTTTGGTACCTTAAAAATATTAGGAATATAGTTTTAATGTTATGGCTGATTACATATAAAAATTATTGCAACAATTGATGTATTTTAAAAAGAAAAATTAGAATAAATAGATTATTCCTATTTCTACTTTATTTTGTGCAAATCTGTTAAATGAATCTACAAACCTAACATGAACAAAAGTTTTCAGAATGAATTCTTTCTGACATCCTAAACATCCCCTAATGCTGAGCTCCATTAGCATCCCACACTGCTTGAGAGAAAGTGTCTGACTATCGATTGCCTGAAGCGGTGTGGAGGAGGATGCCTCACTCAGAAACTCCCTGTTGATTCACATCAAGTCTCTACAGGGGTTATGGGCCATTGGTAAGTTTAGACTATAATGCACCTCCTGAGTCTTTACCTCCTTGAGCAGGTAAGCCTTAAAGTGTGACAGTTTAAAGGACTTTTAATCAGTTTTAGTTGGTTAAAGTTAACCCTGGACTCCCTCCGCATGCGTAAAAACTGACTGAGGCCTGGAGCCGAAAGAACACAGTTAAACAACAGCTTACTGTAGCATTACACTCATCCGACGCGTCTGTCTGCGTTCATTCTGAAAACGCTGGGCCCGGGATTTACTACATCGTAATCTGACATCTAGAGTACACACATGTCCATCTGCCGTATTCAACGGTGCAAACTGCGTCTCGGCTGCTTAAAAGTTAATTACACTGGTAAGTTTGCTCTGCAAGAGTGCATGCTCACCATTAAGCTGCAACTGTGTTCCGCCCGGAGACGGTGACTTGTAATGTCGTTTGGGAGGGCAGTTTTCTGACTGGCTGAGGATATGTGTCTCTCCGTGGGGGAGTGAAAGACAGCTCAATCTGCCTCCGTGCACGCGGAAACCTGTTGCTTAGCAAAATGTGATCAGACGCAGAGGTGCTGGGGGCGCGCACCGTCTGTACAGCGTAGCTGGGCGGGGACTTGGCCTGGCCTGCCTGGTATTAATCTGGGTTTAACCAAAGATTTATTGTGTAAACGGCTGAACCTGTTACAGTAATAAGGAAGTACACACTCACACACACGCACGCCAGTTACATTTTTATTCAGTTACATTTACACACACACACGCACGCACACATAAGCGTTTTTTCTCTTGGCCTCTCTATAGATCTGGCCTTTATGGAAAATCGCCACGGATAATTAAATTTTCCAAAGAAAACTGACATTTTGTTTAAGGTTTACCACACTTCATCTAGAGTAAACAAGGTCTGTCACCTAAATTCCCACTAAAGTACATTGGGCTCATATGAGATAAATAAGAAATGTTCAAGAGATATCTATTTTTTTTATTTTTTATTTATTACATCACATTAAACTGAAATTAGTATTGGGCTTATACTGACCTGGTTTCTTAAAAGGCTTCTTTTATATATTATTTTTCTAACAAACCTTCTATAGTACAATTTTGACCAGGATGGAGGTAATCTAGTCAAACTTCAGTTTGTTCACAAGGACAATCAAACAGAATGCACGGATATCTCCAATCATTAGAGCAGAATGTTTCGTTGTTGTTCTTTTCTTTCTAATTATACAGTTTTGAGACATTCACTGACCAAAATCTGGATTTTTTAAAATAGCTTTGGTATCATTGGGTTCATTCTGCTCTTTTGGATGTTGGTGGTGCCGGTAAATTTATTCCCATGCAGGCAATCTGCAGAGACTCCGCACTGCCTTGTGTGGTAAATGTTACAGTTCACTTCATTTTTACCTCCTCCTTCTGAATTCACACATGCACAAGCAAACTCACGCAGACAGCAAGGAGAGGATCTGTTCGGCACTATATTTATGTTATTTTTAATGTTTATTTGCTCAGGGAAATATTTTGACAGCCAGTTTACAATGTATTTTGCAATGACCTACATCCCTGTTCACTGTACAGGTATACTCACACCAGGGAGCTGTACAGCAATCAGTCTTCTGTTGGTGGTTGATGAAAAGCAGTACAAAGCAAGGGGTTAAGTGCCTTGCTCCAGGGCATTTCAGTGGTGTGCTACTGAGGAAGAAAAAAAGTGTTGGCCATTAACATACCCAGGCCTGACTTCTCTATATCCTCACGCTGTCCTTTCATAAGCAGGCTGCTGGACCAGAAAATGTGCAAGTTTTTCTATAAAGTCACTTAGAAAAACATCTTCCATCTTTGTTTGGTGAGACGCCATGACATTAGATGGATTCTAATGGAGATGGAGATAAACAGCATCAATAATGGTTGAAAAAAATGTTTCATATGGGCATTTTTAATGTGGCTATAATTACAATTAAGATTCTCCTTAGTGATCCCATGTGCCAAAAGCTAAACATGACCCACTTTTAAGCTCCTCTAGGTGAGACATAAAGTAAGATGTTTTCATAAAGTTCACTGACAGCTTTCTTTTTTTTTCATTTCTTCCCCACTGTAGAATTTGCAAAAAGGAATATAAAAAAAAAAAAAAAAAAAAAAGAAAGAAAGAAAAAAAAAGATTCAGGAACAACAGTGGTTGGTGCTCCTTTCCCATGCGGGACCCCACAAGCACTTGCCCTATAGAGAAACTCAGCAAATTATCTTGTCAGAAGACCGTTTCAAATAATTTCTGCAGGATTTGTAGGATGGCTGTTCTTATCAAAATACATCAGGATGAAGCACCTGCCTGACCTTAAGGGCTGACATATTCTATCTCATATGCTCATCTTGGAGAAAAGGCGCTTAAGTTCTTGACTTTGGTTTCCTCCCCCACTGTGACTAGATTAACGAGCTGCCCTTTTGCGTACAGCATTGGCCATATTTCCTCCAGCTTAAGGTAGCTTCATTATATGCCGAAATATTGACCTTCAGTGGTTTTTATGAGAATGTATCACTGAGAAAAGCCAGCATTTATCTATATAGCTTGGCAAACTACACTCATCACTCCATATATCCAGGTGTTGTACATCCTGGCTTGGATGTATGGCCATTAATTTTAAGAGTGCCCTCATGGGATATAATTATTTTTATTTCATTTAATTGTCAGTGTATATTTCTATGTATTACAAAAATAAACACTTAGAAAATTTTAAATCAAGAAGACATAATTGTGAAAAAGTGATTGAATCATCTATTTAGCTATTGTCTCTTAAAATTGTATTGTGTGGTAAAGCTGAGCTACATGAAATAAAATTTGTATAACTCAGTTAAGCTATGTGATTGACAACTAATAGACAACTGACAATAAACCTATTAGGTTTTCAAAGTTAATGTAAAGAATAAATGTTTTGCAATGAGTGATCTCTGATACGGCGCCCCCTATGGACAGGGAGGATTTTTTTTTTCCCTTTTGTTTTATCTTGCAAAATTGTGTGTTACCTCGCAATAAGTTTTGCTTTCTCCTGCAATAATGTACTGATCAGTTCATGCGGCATAACTGAATACTCTAAGCATTTCTTATGGTGGCCATTGTACTTTCTGCTATTATAGAAGGTTTTCATAAGATTTTTCCATGTATCTTAATATTTCATTGTGAAATATCTAAAGTTTTCTATATTTTTTCTTTAGGACAGAAATGCACCAAAGACCTATGATATAAACGGAAACTTTGTGTAAGTAGGAAAGAAAGGAAAAAATATATCCAAATTATTTGGACTATTTCTGAGTTTTTATTGTGTCTCTTTTGTGTTGGTAATCTGAATGGCTTAAAGGCACGTTTTCATGTGCAGTTCCATCTCAACCGTACACAAACAGACATAAACATATAGCAAATAAATTGATTTTCAATCATTTTTTTTGCAGCAAAAAGTTAATAATGAACACGTTTCACCGAGGCTCTTTAAATGTGTATGTATTTGAAATGTTAAATTGACATTTGTGACTATACAAAATAGACCAGCAAATATTGCAGTCACCATATTGCGAGGGAAGACAAAAGGAAATCTTTTCCCCATGTTCTTTAGAGGGCGCCATACTATGAAACTGAAATGACAGGACTTGTGAATGTTTCTCAAACACCCCCACTTGAATTTGAATTAAGTAAAGCTGATCACCAATAAACTAAATAAATACATGCATTTGTTAATGAGGCAATATCTACTCATTGCTATTGAACTAAAATAAATTTAATTAAAAAAAATTGACTTAAACACAAAATTTCCATTTCTAATATCCATTCTAATCTTATCATTGAAGCAGGAAATTTTAGTAACTAAGAAACAAACAAATTAAACATGAATATTAGAGTAAAATTTTTAAATTTACAGGGAGTTGTCGGTTTATGAGAAGAAAAATGCTGGATTGTAAAACATAACTTTAATTTAAGGTGCAAGAGGAATCAAAGCTGAATTTGGTTCTTTGGATCACCATGGAGACCCACCAAATTTACCAGAACCAGATAGCCACAGAGGAAAATATAGAGTAACTTATTTCAGGCCTGAATCAGGTTGTTCCACCTTTTGACCTGTACGATTTTTAAAAGTTGTAGACGACTTGTCAGAAGTCAAACGTCACAGCCTATCAGTAATTTTTGTCATTGTGCTTATCATTAGACTTAGATAGTGAAAATAGGAAAAAGGGAGTATAATAAAAAGGAATGCAGATGCACCTGGCTGTGGAATAAAGGACAAAACTCACATATTGGTTGCAACAGGAGCATAAAAACGCCATGATGTCCCAGAAAATGCAACACAGTTCAAAGAAAATTGCAGAATCAGCAGACACTGCATCTGTCACACTGACTGACAACAGACTAACGTTTTTAGATACAAGAGATTTTCTTTCACCACAGAACATTTGGGTTAAGACTCCCAAAACTATTGTTGTGTGAGTTTGGTTTTCAAGAATCAGTGGTCACTGTAAAAAATGCAGTTCCAACACCCCTACTCAACTTGGCTGAAGGCTCAGTCTTGGCATAGCATCTTGGTGTCACTCAGGCAGATGGTCCTGTTCCTTCTGGCACAGGCAGTGGAGGTCTGTGTGTAACAAGCTTTGGAAAATGATGGAACCTTATGGTAATAGAAATGGGGAAATCTCCTAAAAGACTTGTTGGTTTAAACTGACACAAGTCTGTACAGCAAGTGGGTGCAGACATAATTTTGCACCAAGTTTACTGACAAAACACAACACAGCAGAGATGAGCGAACAAGGAATCAACTTCTTCTCAAGTGAAAGCTTGCTGGAACAGTGATGTCTTCTGACCATCAATCTCAGTGTAAAATAAGACTTCAGTTCTCAGGTGGACCAGACCACCTGAGAACAGCGGGAAATGTTTGACTGATTCACATGGAAATTCATGTACATCAATGGCTTTCACCTAATTCCAAAATAACAAAATAGGATGATAAATATTAATGGAGCTTTTTTTTTTTTCTTGCTCAGTATAATTACATAGAGACTTGATGGTATTCAGAGAAACAGCTGCAGTATCGCAGTCCAACAAGGTGGTTATGAATTTGCTTTGATTAAACCAGTTCAAAAAGGAAGTGATCTATTGAAAAGCCGTCATTTTGGTAAAAGATTACATTCAATGTGCAAGTAATTGTTATAATGCTTGGATGTTTGTGTTTTGATTATTTCCTCTTTGTTCATTTATGTTGGATATATATTAAGTGAATTTCTCTGTGTTCACTATTGTTAGTAAATTATTGCCATGTTAATTCCTTTGTTTGTCTCAAGTCTTTTTTGTTTGTTCTTTGTGCATTTTAATATGTATCTCTTAACCCTATACCTCTTTTCCATTATGTTTATACTTCCTTTTGAGTGAGCTCCCTTTGTGTTATTATCCTCCCTCCTTCAATTTCCTGCTTTCCTTCTGCCACAGCTGTTCCATATCTCCTCTAATTAGTACATCTGGTTTCTTTGTCATTTTCCACTCCTGCCTCAGTGTTTAAGCTCCTTGTTTTTCATTATTCATTAATGGATTTCTCCATTTCTCTGCCTCTGTTCCATGACCTGTTCTATTTCTCTTGTAAGTTTTTATTTTGCTCTCTTTTACATAGGCCCATCTTTATGCATCATATTTCAAAAATCACAATGCTTTGGGACAGCTGTTATCAAGAGGTAACTTCTACTATCAAAATAAGTGCAATATGGACTCAGGAATTAGGAAGATATTTTAATGTTTTCATTTGTCATTCATCATTACATGACTATAAGAGCACTCTCTTATTATCTACTTGGTGAGTTTGTCAAACTCAACTCAAACTTTGCTAAAATAAATATTTACTAAATAAAATTAAAAACCAAACCTGATTTGGACCACTTTATTAAACTTTAAATCACCTTGCTGTAGGTGAGAAAGTCTTTGGGCTTCCTGCTTTTGGCTATAGTTTGTGCTGATTTCACAATTTGTTAATCAAGCTTACATTTATGCACACACATTCAGCTGCATGAAGCCCACTGAGAAATACTTGGCCCTTGCTTGAACACAGATATAATTAGACTGTTGCAAGTTCTCTGTTCATATATTATGAATTCAGGTATATGTTGTAGATTCAACTAACAGACTGTTAGATGATTGTAAAATGGCAACAACGAACATTTCAACAACAACAACAACAAAAAAACAAAAACACTTGACATTCAAAGTTTCACATCTCTGTTAAGTGAAATGATTCACTTTTATTTTTATTTTAATTCCAGTTAAATAGAATGTTCTTACTTAAGTTTAACAAGATATGTGAATGTAAAAAAAATAAATAAATAAAAAATAAATGTGTCAGCAGATGACATTTTAAGAACCCTCAGTCAAGACTGTGAAATATGAAAATAGAGGCAGGGACGTAAAAATAATGAAAATGTCACATGAAGAAATACATTAATTACTGATTCATAGGCCAAATGCCATGTTCTGGAAAAATTGCTTCAAAACCCTAAATATTTAAGGCAATAAGAAATTAAAATTGTACTTCATACATTTTCTTGAGAGTTCCAGTAATTAATCAGCATTTACTTGTGACAGTCAGTTTTCCCTCAGAGTTATGTGACATTTCTTGCTCGTGCAGGCCACACAGATCCAAAGGAAAATGCTGTTGCATATTCACATTTACACAAAATGCAATAAATCACCTTGCACCTCTAACTACATTCCTTGACTTACAAAGAAATTCCACTAAAAATGGGAGGAGGTGAGGTTGAGGTGAGGAAATTGAAGGGGGTGGAGAATGGAGTCAGTTTGTGTAATTCCTGCAAATAAAATGAGTGAATCTATGTTTATAAGGTCAAGAAAATCAAAGCATGCACAAAGCAAATACATATAATTCTAAATACCATACGGAAGACCAGTGATGCATGAAACTTAAATAAGCACACATCTTGAAACATGAGATTGCAAATGGAAAGTGTTGTTTTCCTGTTTTTTTTTTTTTGTTTTGTTTGTTTTTGTTTTTGTTTTGTTTTTTTATGCAAACTGAATACATGTACTTTGTGTATCCCTGGTCTTGGTACATGTATTATTCCCACATCATTTTAACAATAATCAACCTTTGTACAATTGGAAAACATGAACTATGCTCTCTGCTATTTTGACTGATTATCCTGGACCCAGCTGATAGAGTTTTGAGAGGATTGGAAACAAGGACACCAGCATCTTTTTCCACTACCTCTGGGATTTAATTATTAAACATAAAGCACTGCAGATTATTATCCCTGTCACCTTGCCTTAAGCAATGATATTCTATCTTAACGGTACTGTCCAATACCTGCTGTGTCACATATTAATGTATTACACGTTTTGTGAAAAAAGAAAAAAAGAAATCTAGATATTTTTGAGGCATGGGATATACTTGACAAAATATTTTTCTCCAATATGCCAGGGCTCTAATGGTTAATATTTCTTGGGCCACAGTTTAAAACATCTAAAAATACTGATGAAATGTTTGCTTTTTAACATGGCAATAAGTTTTATATTAAACACTAAATTGTGTTGAAATGATTTATTTGAGAGCAAACCGAGCTCAAACTCAAAGTAAAGATTGACAGACTTTATTCTTTGCACTTTTACAAAGAAAACTTTCCAGTTCCATAAAATCTTACTTTTAAGTTTGAAACAAAACTTTAAATTTTTCTATGCTGAAACACCAAATCAAATTGAATAGTATAAACAGATTAAAGCCTATGCCTTGGGCCAGCTCTGATCACATCTATCTTTCTTGAGTCCTTTTGAATTGTGGAGAACCATGAAATCACCACCAGGATTGTGACTTAAAACATTCCCTTACAGAAAACCTAAAGTTTATATAATTTACACAACCTGCCTGTTTTGAGTTGAGTGTGAAACTAGTGTTGTGATTCTAAAGAAGCTTTAAGGCTAAAAGCCATTTCTTAAAGGAAAATAATGCAAAAAAAGATTTATCTTAAACTCCATAAAACAATTCTATGAATGATTTTGCACACTTCAATGCTGTGACCATAAAGTAAACTGAGCCACCTGTGTAAAAATAAATAAATAACTAAACTTGATTTCACAGACTTTATACAACAGGCCTGCTGAAGGATTTAATGACAGCTTAAGGAAAGCAATAGAGTCAGGGCGATGATATTTCAAATATCGAACTTTGTAGCATCCTTAGAAACCGTATAAAATCCTTAAAGCCTGTATAACATAAATCATCTCAGAAGTAAGAGATACAAAACTCACAGAGCTTTTCTCTCTTATGAAAGTCTCAGTCCGTGGTAAGAAAAGCAGTGAAGTGAAACTGTGACGACTTATCTGTGCTTGAGTACTTTCTGGTTACATCCTCTAAGTTTCCCCCTTGAATTGATCTAAATCATCACTTGGCTTCATATTTTGTGGCACTCTCAGGAAATGGATTGTACCCTTGTTTCCTTAACATGACGTCTAATGACACCAGATCATCACAGAGAAGGTAGTATAGTGGTGATGTCACGATGAAATCCTAATTTGTCACTTTTTTTCTATACTAACTTTTGTCAGCTGCTCATTTCCCAATCTAATCAAAAATCTATGTTTTGGTTTTATTTTTATTCCACTCATTAGGTTGTATAATAATTAATTTGTATATATTTGGGGAAACCCTTGCCCCATTTTAAAATTGTAAAGCAAACAGAAACAAGAAACATGCCACCATAAACCCAACACTGGAACAGCTGTACAAAAATGATGAAAGATGCAGATTATTCATCCATGTCGTTTTTACTGTTATTTTAAGACATATTTTCCCCCCTGTTAGCTGTATTGTTTTTTATGCTAACATAGCGATAATCTGAGCCAAATGATGCACAATGTGGATCAATTATTCATCCATAAAGCCAGACATAGACATGGCCCAAACTCTTTAAGTTATTCAGAGCACCACCTCACTCTTGCACACTCAATCAGTAGTGTGATATACAGAACATATTGGAAATTCACTAAAGGCTGCTGTTTAAAATTAGAACAGGGAACCCAAAGTTGACATGTGCAGCTAAACAGATTCCAAAAATCTCTTCTTATGCCATAGGTCAGCTCTGATCACAACATGAATCCAGATGTTCAGAGCTTATCTTTATGCCAAAGTGCTGCTGACTTAGATCACAAATATGGGAATAATGCCCATATTTGTGCCCATATATTACCTTGATTTAACAGATGCCTATAATTTACAGTTTTATAAAAAAAAACAAAAAACTCCCAAATAAAGTGCTTTCACCAAACATAATTTCCCTTAGTGAGACAGCATGCGGTGTATACAGCACATCAACATTTCACATTTTAGTCTTCTTTGCATGAGATCTTGACTATTTTTTAGAAATTGTAGAAAAGGTTTTTAATGCAAAATATTCAAAAGACATTATTTAAAATAAACAACAAACAAAAACTTGCTTTATGTATTTGAGCTGCAGAGATGAACAAAGCCCACATTAATTGTTCAATTTAAAATTGTTGACATCAACTTGGATCTTCTCATTGACTTATTTTAATTAGGGTTCACTCACAAATCATGATGCGTAATAAAGCTGTGGTGATTAGATGCTTTCTTTCCAAATAAAAAATTCTAAACTGTGCAAGCTTCACACAGAAGATGGGGAGAAATGATGCAGCGCATTCTTCTTTTGACCTAGTTATCAGTCAACTTGGGCTCCCTTCAACAGAATCATTACACCTGTGGTGTGATCCAAACAAAATGCCATGACTGTCCATTACCCACAGGTGTCTTCAAGCCACTTCTGACTTTGCTCAGTCTCACTGTAATTCCCTTGATATATTATGGGATGGTAATTGGATGGGGAGTTGCCATGACTCACAGAGGCCAGAACATGACTCAAGTTGGACAGAGCATATCTTTGTACCGAATGACACCTGAGAGGTCATAGCTCTTGGAGTCCATGACCATGGATTTATTTTTTGACAGGCACTGACGGTGTTTTGTTACTTGTTTTGGTGCTATGGTGTTTTCTTGAGAAGATGATGTGTTTATATTGTAATACGACAAATAATTACAATGTTAAATAATAGCAAGTTTAGGGATTGTTACACTTGGTTGATAGTATGACAGGTATTTTGGCTTTACCCCCTCTCCCGCCACAAAAAAAGAAAATAAATGTATTATCTGAAAGGAGCTCAGATTCTTAATTTTACTGATAAGTAGGGTAATTAATCAATACTGCTTTTCTGCACAGGGACATTTGGTGCCATGTCTGAGAATTCTCAACTCAATATTGTGTATTCTAAAAATGACAAAAGACATCCATTTTTCTTGAAAGAGATTAGATAAGAAAAATTGAAACACATTTATCAGTGAATATGAAACACAGCTTATCAATTTGAAGAAGCTGATTATGAGTACACCACACTAAATTGTACAGTGGTCATAATCAAATTGCTTTTCAGGCTTGTAATCAGGTTTGTAATAAAAACACAATTACAAAATCTTCTCTTTTGCACTTAATTTTCCCCCACAATTTTTAAGGAGAATTTAGACCATTTTTTATATTTTTGTCAGGATCCAGACTTATTTATATTGAACACTAAAATAATTACACTGAGAATCAGTGTAATCAAACAAAATTTTATTTCTAATTACACTATGTAATAATTGTTTAATCAAACACAGGAAACTCGTAAAACTAAGATCAGCTTCCCCTACGGGCTAAAAGAAGGAGCTGAAAACATTTGTTAAGAGTTTATGGATCTCTTAGAAAACTCGGAAAAGACTAGGGCCTTGAGCCCTATTTTTGAACCATAATATTCAATTAAACTATTTTAATTAGGGATGTATTCAGGCGATGCCACCTGGAAAGTGTTCCTTTCTTTGGTTAGATGGTCTTTTTACACTCATGTAAAACCTGGACCTGGATTTCTGCAGGTCACATTCAGTCTTCTCTCTCGCTGAACAGTAGGGATAGGGCTAGAGTTTATAGTCAAACAGCAGTTCTGTCTTCTACAAATAACTATGAAACACTGACCCTAGTTTTGTAAACAAATAATCAACCATTGTTAAAAATTAAATAGACTAAAATAGATTAGTTTGAAGAATTACTTGTAAATGGGTTGTGGTGATAATTTCCACAGGGGCTTTAATTTGAACTTGGGCTGCATTGTCCTATCCAACCTTCACTCATTCTACCAGGTGCTTGCAAACCTCTTTAGAGGTTTCCTTACTCAGCAGGCTTGTTTCCTATATTTGATATTTTCTTTCTTTACAGTGTGCAGCAGGTTATTTGTTGTTTTCCCTGGTGGTTTATACAATATGCTCTTCAAAATGCAGTTGAACATAAGCAGTTAAATGATTGCTTTTTATGTTAAATCTACACAAATAAATGGTATGAAAGGTTATACATTTTCTTGGTGTGCTGATGTCATTATTAAGCATTGATAACTTTATGAAATAACCAATTAAATTACTAGATTTTATTTCATTTTTCATTCTTTTCTTTTTTTTTTTTCCTCTTGACCTTGGGTAGGCTTGGAGGTGTTCTGCTCGGCAGATTTCAGTTTTTCAATTTTCAATAAAACACCCAAGGGAAATATTAAAGTATGCATTTTTCCTCGAGGAATGTCATATGTTTTCTGCTATGTTAAGTTTTTTTTTTTTTTTACCCCAACGTAGTGTTATTCCCACAAGGCATGCATCATCAAGTCAGTCTTCCAAATGAAATTAGCTCTGTGTGTCTCTGCTCACTGTGATCCTACATACAATGACAATATCTGTAATGAGTTTTCAATTACATATCTTTGAGATGCTTAATAATCATGTAAAAGTTGTTGTAATAGGAATAAAACATTTAAATTTTGAAAATGTTATTATTTTTTGCCCTATACAGCCTTTACACCTATTTTCACAGGGAGAAATGTTCTGCACAAATTTTTTTCTCAGTGGAAGGAATTTTCAATGCACAGTCATTTCTTTCTTCTTTTCTCTGGCTATACTTAGCAAGCAACTTGCCATGCCTCACCAAGAAGGCCCACAGACACCTCCATCCTCATGCTCTGTTTTTTCAAGGACTTCTCACTTTGATGTAGGGAGACCTGGCATTGTTAACACAAGGCGAGTGCGCCTGGCATGCAAATACTTCGGATATTTATTATTTGTGCAGGAGTGTTTCAGGACTCTTTCTCCTTGATGCTTGCAGTGAAGGTTAGTTTCTGAATGTGGCTGTGTTATGGATGCGTCTACGCTTTCATTTTTCACAAAAAAGAAAAAAAAAAAAAAGTAAGGGAATGCGCATGCCATCTTAAACATTTTATCCCCTCAGTATGTAGGTCTTTTGCAGATGCTTCTCTGAGCATTGACTGTTAGAATTTAAGACTATTTAATCAATAATAATTCAAGTGTTATTTTGTTTTACCTGAAGCCAATTTTGCATTCTTATTTCTATGTCCATAAGTTACAATTGGTTTTTAAAACTATGTGAAACAAATATGTATTGGAATATGTATGTCTTTAGTCCAGAAAATTACATACTGAATGAACTAATTTCAAAATAATTAGGGGAAGGTCTAAATTCCTTTAATTTATTTATTACAATTACACTAAAATATCAAAAGTCTTATTTTTTTATTTTATTAATTTATTTTTGCATTTTTTTTATTAAAGCATTGCTTTTGTGTGACCAACAATGCTTACAACTTGACTATTTTGGCAATTATGTTAGAAGGTTTGGTCATCACTGACCTACAGCTAATAAAAACCCAAGTTGGAAAATGTAAACATTGTGTAGGAGAAATAAGAAAGGATATTTAAACAGAAATGTTGGACAACCAAAAAGTACATTTATGACTTGCACAGTATAGGCACTGAATTCTTGGTCTGGGTTTATTTGGTAATAATTACTACATCAATGCAATGTGGCATTGAGGCAATAAGCCTGTGACTCTGATGAAATCAATTTTGAGAGCATCTTTTTTTGGCTCTGGTGTCTCTCCTCTACCTTTTGACAAAACCTAACAGTTTATCTGTGGGTTTAGGTCAGTCTAGTTTTCCTGCCAATTAAAGGCAATCATATCACTGTCATTAAACCAAGTGTTGGTTCTTTTGGCTGTGTTAGCAGGTTCCAAGCCCTTCTGGAAAATGAAATCAGCACCTTTACAAAGCTCTTCAACAAATTGAATCACAAAGTGCTTTGCAGTTTGTGGTAAATGACTGCACTGACATTGGACAGTGAACCAACACCACCGCATGATATGACATTTAAAAATTACTGTGGGAGCTTCCCTCTTGACTTCAAGCATTTTGGATTCCATGGAACCTGGAATTCCAAATTAAATGCAAAAATTACTTTTGGTCTGCAAAGTCTGGTCAAGTCCTTTTTCTTCTTAACCCAGGCAGGATCCTTCTAATATCTCTTTCTTCAGATGATGGCTCTTCAAAAACTGACTCAATTCACACTCTATGCAATGTCAATCTCCCCTATAGTCTTGAATGGGATTTGTTTCACAATCCCCTTAAGGCTGCAATTATTCCTGTTGCTTCTGTGCCTTTTTCTACCACATGAATCTCCTTTCAATTTTCCATTATTATGCTTGAATACAGCTCACAGTCCTTGTGGAGCATCTGTCATTTCAGACTTCCATCTTGACCATAACATGACCAAAAAAATAAATAAATAAAAATTCTTCATAAAAAAATCTGGTTATATAGTTCTTCTCTTGTGTTCAATTTTCAGATTTCTAAATGAGCAGAAATAAGCATCCAAAATTTTAGTTTATATAATTTGTGTTTCACTTTTGGAATTCTGCTACTGAGATATATTATCTTTCTTATGACATTCAAGCTTATTGAAATGTATGAACTAAAAACTGTACAATCAATGATGAATGTACTTTGATTTCCATTGTTTGAGAAAGAGACACCTCATAAAATATTTTACATCCAGTTGTTTGGTCCTAAAAGAATGGCTGCAACCTACAAGATGCTTTAATTATGTTATGATCGGGAATAATTCACAAGCGAGAGGTTCCACAGTCTAACAGTCCCATCTAACAAGCAAAAATAATAACGCTGTCTCAGGCTACACATCATGTTGAAGCCAATCACAGATGGAATACAAATTGCAAGATGGAAAAATCAAATACACTGATATCGCATTATTTGCTGTGACTCATAAAGAATCAGACAGAGAAATAAGCAAAGCAAATTAAACTAAAATGAAGCATAATGAATCAGGCCCAACTATTGAATATTTGAACAACAAGATACAGTGAATGAACAAGCCTCAAAGCAAACATCTATGTTTGATTAATTTGAGTAAATTGATGTCCTATTTTGAATGGTCTAATCCGCAAAATTTTCCACAAAACACATGGCTTTAATTGCTTCTGTGATACCAGCCAATGTATCTCTGCTAGATGAAACCCCTTTTGCAAGACAAATGTTCTTGAAAAGCTGCAGATCAATTGACAATTGCTTTACATCACGTATAAACGGAGAGTGAGCCATTGATGTGAAGCAGCATGCTGGCTGTGGTCCAAGAGGGGACTTTCAAACAGATGGGAAGCTGCCTCTGCCAGGTATGGTTGCAGCAACAATGCCAACAATGTGACATGTGGTGATACACAGCTCAGAGTACTAATTTTGAAATTATGTCAATTCCATCTCCGCTGAAGTCTTCAAGGTGGAAACTGAGCTCAGAGAACCACTAGATAAGTGCAGATAAAGTACTTACATACATAGCTAATAAAGTGTACATCGGACAAAAAAGTGATTTTTTTCCCCTTATATAGAAATAGTGATTGTGCAAAGCTGGTGCTATGAGAAGGCTGACTGAACTGTTAGTAGTACCAGGCCAAGTCTTAGTTTCCATGTACTTGACATAAAAAAAATGCAGATTAGGCTATTAAATTTTGAGAAAATCTGATAAGTGGCAGTTGCAAATCAACATACACACAAAAAAGATATGTACACACATACACACCAAGAATAACATCAAGAAGACACTGGCAAGATCATGGAAGCCTTTGGATCATAATGAGGTTTGGTATATACCTTCATTTACTTATTTTCATATATTTAGTGTTAACTCAATTTGTAAGTTCAAACCTGCATCAGTGGTATTGAGCTGATTGAAGACCATCATCATAGATGAATGTATTCATGATCTCAGCCCCTCACCAAATTTGGGGTCTGGCTTGATTGGAGGGTGGTATCTCCTTGGGTTTCAGATCTCTGCGGGAGACTCTTGTGGCTCTTCTCTGGGGTAAGGGTGGGGGTTATCCTGGAGCACCACTGTAATGCTCCACTTGTGAAAGTAAATCTGTTGGGCTTTTTTGCAATTAGATGACAATTTTGTAATGATTGTTTGCAGCAATCAGAGACTGGATTAGAGGAAGTTTCACCTTGTCTCTTCATCAGGAAAACAAACAAACAAAAAACAGTGTTTTCTCTGCAAAACTCAATCTAAATGGCATCAAAACATAGCTTGTGAGTAAAATAAATAAGGATTGATCAATTTTACTAAAACTTTAACTGGGATTACCATTGTCATACCACTGATTTAACAATGTGTTGTTCATTGAGCCTTTTTACTCATAACAAGAAGAATGACTTCACTCCCTTTTTGGGGCAACTTCTAATGGTTGCTTGAGTCTTCTTAAAAAACAGTGCTTCACCCACACCAGTTTACTTGGATCGCTTTTTAACACCCTCATAGAAGGATGAACACTCAGACAATGCCAGCATCTTATGAAACACACAGACAACCTACTCCCACTCACTCTGCTCCCTGAGACTGTGCTCCGCAGAAAATATCTCTAGCCCCAGCAGGTTTGTCTTCGGCATAGCAAATGGACGTAAGATAGTCATCGGGCCTCTCTGCCGTAGGCCATCCAGATACGAGGCAAAATAGGACAACAACAATAAGTCATGTGTCTAATATAGAAATAGCTTTTCCTGCCCACAACTTATCTTAAAAATGCTTTTACCCTTGCAGCTGACACAGGGTTTATGTTACTGTAGATGACCAGATGATATATGAAGCTTTTTATCCAAAAGCAGCTTGGATAAATGTGATATATAATAAATGTGATATATAATAAATTCAGTAATACCAAAGAAAAGACCGTTGAAATGTTTGTTAGGATCTTGGGTTGTTTTGAGTTGTTTTTGAATTTTGATGCATTTATTCTAGTTTTGCTTATTCTGTGTTTCTGAGTCTCTCTCTTTGATTAGATCAGCCTTGTTTTTGTTTTAATTTACTCCAGTGCTCTTTTACTGATTCGACTAGTAATTCGACTTGTTATTGTGTTGCACTTTTCCCTCAACCCATGTATCTCTTTCTCTCTCATTCTGTCCTCAACTTGCCTTTTGCTCTCTGCCCTCACACCTGTAATCAGTTAGCTAATCACCTGAGGTTCATGTTTCCGGGAAATGTTAGAGTTTGCTGATGTACTTTTGTTACCCAGGAACAGTGATGCTGACTACTTCAGTATCAGCTTTGAGAATTCAAGCTCATTCTTGTTGCTTGTAAGGACGACTCTTTTGAGGTACAAGGTTTTGAGGTTCTTTCCTTTGTACTGCACTTGATATTTCTCATTTTATATTTTAAGTTATGTTTAGAAACTTTAATCTGGCTTTGTCCTTATCTTAGTATTTGTGCTTGATAATATAACATAGTTAAAGCTCTTGTAGGATTATTGCATTGCAAAAAAAAAAAAAAAAAAGATGTAGAAATATTTGTTTAATATTTGATTGTTTATTAGTATAGCTACATAAATTTAGTATTTCTTGAATAGTTTATGCAGCAGCACTCCTGAGCCTGTTAAATTGTTCTGAGACATATCTAAAGGTTTTAATACACCTCTCCATCAGTCCTATGACAGCTCGCTTGTATAGTTTTTCATGTTTTCTTTAGAAATCATTTCCAGCTCAAATGTTCTTTTCAAGTGCAACTAGAAAATTGTTTTATTCACTGAGAAAATTACTAGTGATTATTGAGAGAGAGTTAAGAGAGAGAAGATGGTGGGGACAGAGGGGAGACTTTAAAACAGAATTCAAACAAAGCTTTGGCGATTGCCTCAACTCTTTCAAAAATGACTGCTAATGGGTCAGAAGTTCTTGAATGTAGTTATGGTTTTCTGGTATTAAAAAAAGCTACATGCCTAAATAAGCATTTGGATGGTGTCTGTGTAAACTTACCATACATTGTAGAAATAATCATGAGCTGTGTCGGGATTTTGAAGGTGTTTGTGTGAGTGTGAGGTTTTCCATGGAGGATTTTTGTTGGAGAGCTTGAGCTAACCTGTTGCAGTGCTGGGTAATTGGCTGGGTGGAGCTGTTGGATGACCGGCCTTCACCTGATTGTCAACCCTCTTGGTTGTAAAATCAAGCCAGAGGTCTTCTTGAGTTTACTCGTTCTAAAAATCTGTGGTAGCTTTATGTATCTGAGCTACCTGCACCTTTAAATCCTCCCTTCTTCTGACTCCCAGGTAGAATCCTGTAGGTATGCTTTCCTGGACATCACTAGATCATTCTCAGACCATCAGTCAATCTACGGTTGTCTCCATCATCCAATCTCAGCTGCCACCTCCCTGCCCACTCTCCAACGCCACTCTGACAATAATCACTCAGATCTCACACTTCAAGATTTATATCCTCTGAGTGATCAGCAAAGCTCCAACCTCACCAAACATCTCTGTTGAGGATCCTTCACCCTCTTCTATGCCAAATCATCTCCACTCTAAAGCAGCAGATCTTCTCAGTTCATTTCCTTCAAAGATTTACCTCCACATCTTTAATTTTTACTAACTGCTTCTCTCTTCCTGACACTGCTAAACCCAGAGATCTGACTCACCATCACTGTTTGTATTCTTGTATATTTTGTAAATAAATCATTTCTTACCATTTGTTCTATATTCTGAATTGGATTCTGCTTGTTGGTAAGGAAAATTTCCTGAAACATAAAACCTTCTGAAGTTTACACTTTTCATACTCAATGTATTTTAGTAAGATTCTATGTGATCTACTGAGACAGTCATTTTGTCAAATGTGGCGTGGATTTGTATTTAACCACTGGAAAGGGACAGAATCACTCCTCACAGCATAAATGTATATTATTTATCCACTCTATAAATTTGGCCTTTCTTTTGGAACAGTAGCAATGTAAAAAAAAAAAAAAAATTGTTGAATGCTATAAGAAGTTGCTTGCAAAATCCTGCAAGCTATGTAAGGGACACAGCAATTATTTGCATCAAGGTGGTGTGGTCAGATGAGATAAAAATATACAGCATATGTTTGACTTGCATTCAAAACACTGAAGGAAAGTGTGGAGGTTCTTGCATCTTCCCCCCAGTGTTAGTATTTATTTAAATGTGTTCACACAATATATTGATTTCAATTTTTCTTTTGTGGTAGTTATTGCATTAGGTTGCTTACTAATTTGGGTGCACATATTTCGTAAACACCTTATGTTTATTTAGATCATTAACTATTTTGTTTTGCTGAGTTTGAAGAACTGGCTCAGGGAAGATGATTGGTTGTAAGGCATATCAGAAAGTGTAACAAACAACCAGGCTCCTGGAAGCAGGGGACTTGATGTTGAAGATTCTTCCTCTCAAGTTGAATGATTGCTAAAACATTTTGGTAGGTTATTTTGATTTTATAGTTGTGTTACAGTCAAAATGTTTTAGTTTGAATAAGTTATTTATATTTATGCATTATTTATCTTTGTAAATAATGCATAAACATTATGCATTATCTCCCACTCCTCCTAATTTGTTTAGGCTAGCTTTTGTGTATAAATTCCCCTGTGTGTTCATTGTGGGAGGTCAGTTTTGCTTTGTCATGCTGAGTTAGGTATGCCTTAATTGATTTCTTTCGGGCCCATTTGTGCTACATTTTGAGATATGTTGTTGAAAGCTTTTTGTTAAAATTAAAAAAATAAATAAATAAATAGAAGATATTTTTTTATATTTGCCTTTGTCCTTGTGCCCCACTGGTCGGACCATAACAGAACACATAATTGTAAAAACAATCTTCATTGTGAAATTTGGTGGAGGATTTCCACTTGAAGGATGCTTTGCTTCAGTGTGTAACAGGAAAGTTCTTGGAAAAATAGAAGGAGCTAAATAGTGGGCCATCATTGAAACTAAGTTGTTTTGAAAACATTGTTTTCTAACTCTTTCTGATATTATTATTGTATTTACTGTTAATATTCACTTTTCATTTAAATTACGTGTTAAAGGTTCTTTGTGTTGTAAATCTACTGTGGTTTCCCCTCATCACTTAAATCATTGAAACAAATTTTTTTGTGCTTCTGTACAATAACATCAAAAGCATTCTGATTCTGATCATCACATTGTTTGAGGTAATGATCTATGTTAATTTTATTTACCTCAATCAAATAAATTAAATATGTTGGCTGCAAAAGACTTATAAACTTCACCTTCCAGCAGGACAGTGACCACAAACATACTGACTACTTGAAAAACGCTTCCCAAGTAGTTCTGACTATTTGGTGCAAGTTTGGAGTAGTTTGGGTCAAAGCGTATTCATGTGTCCAAGTCAAAGTCCAGACCCAAAGCCAGCCAAAAATTTGTGGAAAAACTGACAATCTCCAGCGCACACAACACACACACTCTCACCAATGGGTGATTTAGGGAGACCATATAACCGTCATGCTGTGGGAGAGAACCTCTACAAAGTACGTTGACAAAAATAATCATACATATCTCCCATAAAAAGCTCAATGTGCTCAAAATTCCCCCCACTTATGTTACATAACGAATGTTACTGATGCCCATTATTACATAACATTAAAATACTCCCCTACCGTCAGTAACAGGGGACATGAGTTCAGCAACATAGAATGACATTTTATAAGTTATCTAATTAAGGGTTATGCGCACCCAAATAATGAATAGTATTAATTAGGTTTCTGACCTCCCTTGTGGTCAAATTAACCCCATCTGACAACAAGGGTTGCAGGTGAATATGCAAGTTGTTTGTCCACTGAAATATTTTAAAATATGCAAAAAGCCAGTGATAGTTTATTAGCAGTATTTATTTTAAAAACTCTGAACTGAAATGAATTTACTTGATTTAAAAAAAAAAAAAAATTTAAATTTATTTACACTTACTATTGGAAAATGCAGACTGGATGGTGCATTTTATTTTAATAGGCAGAATTGCAATCCAGCATATGGTCGGACTGCTTTGCCTGATTAACTTTGATGAGCACATTTACTGTTACTCGTTGATAAATATGTGCAAGAATTGGAATGATGTGACCTTTTTCAAATATAAATGTCTATCAAGACATTATAATTGGATTTTGTGATTACCACTCGGGGAGAACAATTAGTACCAGCAAGTAAATATACATCCCTAAAACAGTGAGGTGATATAAAGGCATTATGATTCACAGCTGTTTGTCTTGGCATCCACTGTATTTTCTGATGATATGCATTCGACTTTTCACTTAGTTACTTAGGGTATATATAGGCTCTTAGCAGGAATCATTCTTGAGAATTGATTGCTCATATGTTGCACTGCAAAGGTTAAGCACATGCAAGAAATGACAAAATAATTACAGAGATGACTAGAGCTTCCCAAAGAACTACTTTGAGTAAGCACATGTTATAACATCTAAATATGACTTGTTATGCCTTGGAAAACATTTGAGATAGACATATGTAAACTGATAAATTAGATACATCTCTCTCTGTGTGTTTGTGTATTCCATTACAAATACAAAATTGAGGGCATTGCTATGGCAAATTACAAACTTAGGTTGTCTACTGTCTGTTACACCTGAGAAGTTTGTGAGCCATGGCTGCAGCAAAGCCATCATTCAGGGCTCTCTTTATTTGTTGTCAACGGAGGCTTTTTTTCTCTCACTCCTACATAATTCATACTGTAACTGTCCTTCGCTTTCATTTATAGCTCTACCTCCACACAAACACCAAAATTCCCATTCTCAGAATCCTTTTTCCTATTTCAGCTCACTTGGATATAAATAAGTTGTGACTATAGCTAAAATTTCACATTTGTTTTGTTAGAGAAAGTTAGCATCAACTTTCTGATACCAATATCATTTAAGTTTTATAATAATTATTATTTTATGAAATAGTCATGGACCTATTCTAAAGTTTCCTAACATTAAGTAATGGACTGTTGAACCTTATTTAGATCTTTATCAAAAGACAATAGAAAAAATGCTACTGAAATAACAGCAATCAAAACCTTCTCATAATTGTGACCATATTTTCTAATGTTTTCACTGATATTTTGGCAATTTAAGCCAGCAATGAGTTTCAAGTCTTTGAGGTTAGAAGGCCCTTTTGCCATCACAACAATCTTTAGTTCCTTTATTAGATTCTGTATCAGTTTCAAGCTGGGATTGGATGGGTTCAGACTTGAAACTGAAACACTGAATCTGTTTTGCTAGCATGTGAAAAGAAACATGTTTGCAAAACTAAGAGATCTGTCAGATCAACAAGTACTTTTGGACTTAAATGTAAATAACATTTTGAATATTTACTCATCAGGAAAACTTGTTTCCCTGCAGCTTTCTTGCTGTCTTGTTGTCATGACACTACAGAATGAGACAGATAACCTGTGAAAAATCTTCTTCTGCCTTCCCCCAGTACTTCCACTAATAATTGCCGTAGATTGCCGTAGAAATACGGCAATTGGTCAGAAGCAATGAATCAGAGCCAGGAGGACGGTCATAGCATTGTCAATCATCCTCAAGAATGCACTGCTCACACCCTCTCCCTTGATCTCTTCTACACTGGTTCATAATTTCAAAGTTTCCAAACCACTTCAGCAAACTTAAACACTTTAGCTGTGTTGATATCACAGTCCTGTCTCTCAGCTGATGGAAAATATTGGCACAGAAACTATTGTTTCAGCTGAAAGGTCAATCAGAGCGAAGGGCTTTGGTTCTAATTCAGGTCAGTGTATGTTTCATTGGTTTTTCACTTTGGATTCAAAACAGGGTGGTAAGAAATAACAGAAAAGAAAAAAATCTTGAAGGAATTTCACACAAGAACTAGGTGAACTCAGCAAAGAATATGATACAAACAATCGCCTTTATTGCGACATACTCTGACAAATGATTAAGCCTCCTTCTGACTCTGGTGCTCGGGGCTTTGCGCAAGTTATTTCGTTCTTTTTCTATCAGTTAGTCTCAGAACTCAGCTGTTCCAGGAGCTGGTAGGCTCCTGGAACAGGATTTGTCATAAGGACCTGATCTACTAATGAAAAACTAACTAGGAACCCCTTTTTACTCTAGAGTGCTAATGAGAAAAGTTATGAGTAGTCATGGATTATTTAACTGATTTCTGAGTTCCCAAATTAGCTGAATTCATAGGACGCTAATCATAACATCTAGAGGTTGTAAGACACATATAGCATAATAGAAAAACAGACTGTAATGTTAGGTTGCTTGGTTAGCTAGCTATTTTCAAGAAAAGTGCTCTTTCACATCTGGCTTACAAAAAGTTAAGTTGGACAACGATAATCAAAGACTAGTTGAAAATGGGAATGGAAGATGGCCACAAATGACACTCAAAACTCAAAAGTAGAGGATATGCAAAATACAAGCACATAGCAAGGCAACGTTTGTGGGTCAAATGCCTTAAACTGTTCATAAATAATTACAAAAGGCTCAAATTATAAAAATTTAACATAGGGGTTCTTAAAGTTGTAAAACTTAAGTTATGACTCATATTTAGAAAACCCGCTAGACTGAAAAAAATGGAACTCATTCTGTAATTATATTCTGAGTAAAACATTTTAATCAAAATCTATTATTGTTTAGGAGGTAATTGAGTAAAGGAGAAAAAATAGAAAAAGAGAAAAATGAGGAACAACTGAATGATTGATGCTTGTTAAATACATTCTTGCCATGTAACTCCAAAGTGATGATGATGTCATATAATGCTGAGCTACTGGTAGATACTACAGACAGCACACGAGACAAGAAAACAAGGTGAATTAGTGAGTCTAAAAGATTATATGCTTATTGTGTTGCTGTATTAATAGTAAGAGTTTTTTGCAATAATAAATGCAAGCTGAAAGCTCTAAAATCCATGACTCTAATTTAGACTATAACCTTTGCTAAGTAGTTGCAAAACCAGCCATGCTAAAAGCAAATATATGCTTTATTTCAGTAGAGGCTTCTTTCTCTATCAGATTAAAATCATAAGACGGGCAAAGGTTCACTATCAAAATCTGATAGCTCTGATATGTCTCTACAGTTTTTCAAATCATGTTGCTATCGATATTTCAAACATGCTTAGTGGAAAAGTACATTCATAAGGTGGCTGTGTCAGAACACCTGCTCCATTTCCTAATAAGATGATGTATATGAAAGACAATTTCCAACCCTGGACTGAGTAGATGGCCCTATCTATTACTTGTTGAGCCATTTATCTTACCAACATTGATGAATTCATTACAGTGATGGTTCTTTTCGGCATAATGAAATGCCATCCAAAAAACATTGGGGGTTTGAAACGTAAAGACACATCTCTCACTTATGGAAATCTACTGATATTGTGTGGATTCCTATGACCTCTTGTTCAGTCTTGTTTGCTGAAAGTGTTGTTGACAACAAAAATTGTTTAAATACTCTGCCTTTATGAGACAAGATCTAAAAAACAACTTTGACCTTGTAATTAGATGAAGATAGGAAGATTAATTATACTTTATGTATAATAAAGGGAATGTATTTATACATACACACACATGTTGCTCATTTGAATACAACAATTTTTAAGAAACTGCTTTTGATAAAAGTGTGGTTAAGAGGACATAATGTGGTTAGCTTAAATCTAGTGTTTATAACAGCTTTCTCAGCCTCCACTTCCCAGTGCTGTAAAGGTTTTGATGGGACATGTGTCACTGGATTAATTCACCTACATTCCCCTTAGGTTTTCATTGCAGGTCTATGACATGGGTACAGGCATTTAGTGAAACTCCCATGTGTCACCCCACACAGCAGGACCCTGTAAGGCTCCAGGAAACATCATATATCAATGTCATAAGAGCAATCATCCACTTAAGAAAGTCTTGCTATCTACAGCAACAAAACCCCCTATTAAATCATTTTCCTCTTGGTTTTTTTTTTGCCAATGTATTACTCTGTTTATTCTTTTTTTTTTCTCATTTTGGCAGTAATGTCAGGCAAGGCATTTGCTTCCTTCACTAAGTCTTCTTTGCAAAGTTAATTACAATATAGAAGTCCGTCTTTTCTGAAATTAGACATATTCTATTGCACTACCTTGTATCTTATGAGATATGACACTTTTCTACTCAAATTATGGGCAGAAAATTTAAGCTTAAACATTTGGTAGTATTCAGGGTGACTTGCTGTAACAAAATCAAAGGTGGTAATATCAGGCAATATGACATAGGAAAAAAACATAAAATGTAATTTCTTTAGGCAAGGCAACTTTATTTACATAGCACCTTTCAGCCAATGATAATTCAAAGTGCTTGTATAAGAAAGTTAAAAACAACACATGATAAGAAGATAGTAAAAAAATAAAAAGAGTAGTAATAAATAATAAAAGAGCAAGCAGATTAAAAATAGACAAAGTAAACATTAACATTTTAACTATAGTGAATGAGTAGACTTAAACATTTAAGAATATAGTGAATGAGTAAACTTAAACATTTAAGAATAGACAACTTCAAATAAGAGGGTTTTTAACCTTGTTTTAAATAAACTCAAGCTAGGGGCAGACTTACAATGAGCAGGAAGTTTATTCCAGAGTGTTGGAGCATAAAAACTAAAAGCTGCTTCACTTTAGTCAAGACATAGATGAGCAATGGGAAATAAGGTCTGAGAGTCTAAAAAAGTTAAACACAAAAAAGGGAGATAAAAAGATACATAAAATTCTTCATCTCTCTAAAATCTCCCTCGGTGTGAGTGTGTGTGCATAGTTGTTTGTCCTGTCTATCTGAACTAAAGTGCGTGGTGATTTGTATCTGAAAAAACTGCAGGCATCCGGTCAAAGATGTGGCGTCCTTTTTATTATTGCTCAGCTTACAATTCTTGATGCAACAAAACTAAATTAACAGAAAACATCACACTTATAACTCCAGTCGGTAAGCTGTTGAACTACTGCAGCAAAAAACTATTACAGAGAAAACATGTTCCGTCACACTAGAAAGTTCCAGCACATTAAGGCTCTGATAGGTTGTCGTCGACCATGATTGACAGGCAGACCAGCCAATCACAGTCCAGCGAAGTCTACAAGGCACAGTCTAGCACTATTTTCCACACTATCTCTGTGTTGCCCTGCGACAGCCTGGCGACCTGTCCAGGGTTTACCCTGCCTCTCGCCCAGAACATTAGCTGGAGATAGGCACCAGCACCTCCCGGCACAATTAGGGCCAAGGGTGTAAGAAAAATAGATGGATGAAATTCTTTATGATTCTTAGCATTAAAGCAGATAAAGATCAGTTAAATTGGTCTAATCTGAAGAAACAAAAAAGTATTTGTGAAGTAAATATGGTGACATTTTAGAGTCAGAAAAATTTTTCAGGTCATGTCGATTAAAGGTGCATGCCATTTGACATTTTTACTCTCCTTAATATACTCCATAACTTGTAAAAACAATGTATGTTTGTTTTGCTGTTTTTTTTGTTTTGTTTTTGTTTTTGCTCTCTCTCTCTGTCTCTCTCCAAGAGCTCACGGACCCCAAATATTATAACTATAAAAAGTGAAAATGCCATATAAACATAAAACTAAAAAAAGAAAAAGAAAAAAAAGAAATACTTTCTCTTTAACGGCTGTTTAGAAAAAGCTCAAAGATGGATACTGCAATGGATTGCATTAAGGATGTTAATTTTCTTGTTATGGATTTGTGGATTATACATTGTGAATGGAATGAAGGAGGGATATGTTCTTACATTTCTTCTATATGATGTCAATCCATCATCTGAAAATCAAACACAGTTGGTGAATAAAGCAAAACACAATACAATAAATATAGTTTATCTTTTTAGTTTGTTGATTTCAGGAAAACCCACAATCTTAAACAGCAATGCAGCAGAAACAAATAAAATAAAAAAATAAACAGTGTAATGCAACATTAAAATGGCTGTTTCCTTAATTTCACACAATAACGTATTTGAAGCTGTGTTCAAACTGGGAATGCTGAAGATTGCGCTAGTAAGCCTCTAACTACATTTAAGCAACAGTGGGAGTACAGAAATAAATTTAGCTGAACTTGATGTATTAAAAAGTTTTTATGTGCCTAACATTTACTGCATGCTTACAATTCAGCTTACACAGCCTGGAGCTCACCTATGAAATCCTACAAGAAAATGTAACATTGTGGATCAATCAAGGCTGCACATGAGCAATCTCAGCACACGGACAGACATTCAGAAGGCCAAAAATGCCAAGCTTTCTGTCCACACTGAGGCCATCCACCTGCACCCTACTAAAGCTGTTTTCAACAAGGAAAACCTAAGGGCTTATTTTCTCAATGCAGATCATGAAATAAGACTCTTCCTCATTTGGTTTTATTGAACTTGTTGTTTTGGCTTATTAGAGAAAGCCAAAGCTTTAGACTCCACATGTCTAAAGCTTTGACTTTCAAAGTCAATCATTTGAATTTCTTTCTTAGACCGCAACCCACTTCCTCCATTATTATTATTGTTGTTGTTTGTCACAGTTTTCATTACAGACACTCTCAGCGAGTGCTGGTTGGAGAGATCCATTTGGACTAATCCATTGACATAATCCACTCTCCAATTGCACTTTTGAAGAGTGGTTCAACTTAAGGCCATTTTTATGACCCATGTCAAAATAGCTCAGAAAAATGTTTCTTGGTTGTCTGAAAATCAAATGGATGATGTCTTCTGTAGCAGGGTTCTATTATGACTTGGACTAAACAAAAATGATTGCCCAATGCCAAAAGTTCACTTCAACGATTTTGTTTTGTGCTCATCTTCAATCTGTAGGAGGTGAACAAAGATGGAGATGTGCATTATATTTACACACGATGCCCAAGGGAGATTAAACACAACAGACAACAGTACCTTCATTGTAGTAGTCCAACACCTTCTGTGTGGCTTGGCTGGAGAGTTAAAAACAATACCAGCTCCCTGTGCTGCAGAGCCCTCTTTTCTAGCCATAGGCTCCGCCCACAGGAAGACAAAACAAAACAAAAAAACTAAACAAATATTTCTAACTCAAGTAAACTCCTGTCAAAGTACACAAAAAAAATAAATCATAGCGCTGAGAAAAAAAAAAAAGAAAGAAAAACCTGTCACCAAAAATACAATACTCAATTGAAGTCTAACTATTGGTAATATAAATCTCAGAATCACAGCTGATTAACAAAATAAAAAAATTAAAATCACCAAGTACTGATGACATCATGTGACTCCCTCCCAGCACACCACAATCTGGAAACAGCCCTGTTTAAAAATATGAACCGGGAAAATATTTGATGCTGAAAATTACAAGTTAGGATGGATATGATAACCGAGGCAGGAACACCTCCCACGATGAACTGTGCCATTTATTGCTTAAACAAAAAGAAAGTTGTCGGTTGTGCATATGTTTGTGTGCGTGTGTACATATGTGTGCGAGTGTGCTTGCATGTTGACACGCTTGCATGTTATGACTACGTCCAACCTTGTGACAGTCGGCTCATTCGTCACATCTTCATTAATGTTAGTAATCTCAAGACGGTGTTTTTCTGGGGGTGAGAAAGAGGTGAGGGGGGTCATACATTTGTTACAGTAATAAATGACATTCAATAGAACCTGGACATTGGATACATGCAAGCAACATTTTATTTGGTTACATCAATCCTTAATGAGTGTGAGGCTGCAGCTGACAGCTGCTTTGCCCTGAGCTGTAGTACAACTGCACGTGCTCTTTCCTCTCCACAGCTTTCGCTATGGGGGGGAGGGGGGGGAGTGTTAAACAGCAGAGCCAGAAAACATCCTCAAACCCAATAGCCATAAACAGGATTGATGTCTGCCTCCAGAACGTCGACTGCATCCAGTCAAGCCTGAGAAAGATCATTTGGCATCATTGAGGCAGTACAGCATTCAGATGAACATGTATTCACCTTGATATCTTTTCTTTCACCTGCTTTCAGCAATTACCACTGAATGCTATTTAATAAGATGATAAACCATAAGCTGGCTCAGAAGTGCTGTTATATAATGACCTGTACTTTTATGAGAGTTTATTCTGCTTTCTAATGTGCAAAATTTCTGGTATTTTACCACTCGTTCATTTAGAAAATATTGTATTATGCACAGCACTAATGAAACACAAGCTTTGATAAAATGTAGGTGAACATCATCTTTCTAACCAGGGTGGGAATGGTTTTTGTGCTGTCAGATGTTTGGGAAAAATCTTCTTATTACCTAAAGAATTCAAGCAAATGCAAGAGTAAAAGCAGATTATACTCAAAAGTGAAAACATTGTGAGAAACACTTTGGCAAGGCAAAATGCAAGTAAGAAGAAAAAGCGACTTGGATCAGTGGACCAATAATGTTACATTAATATTTTTGTAACAATGGTGGGTTAAACACACACCACTCCAACATATGCAAGATGTGATAGTGTTTACTGAAAGTCAAAGTTTATCACAACTGATGGCTGTGAAGTTGTGATAAACTTCACAGCAATCAGTCGTTTTTGCATTTATGGTATTCCCATAAATGCTATTTTGCAGTGGCATACAGTAAATTATCTACAGTGAAAATCAATATTTCTCAAGTATTGCTGTGTGCTCAAAATCTAAAAACTTTTTTTGCTCTTTACTTAAGTCTACAATTTTACACTGCTCTTATGAGGCAGGAACCAAACTTTTTTCCTGTCATTTAAATGCTGTTTATTCATCAACCTAACTGTGACAGCCTTAGTTGTCTGTATTTGCATGACTTGGTGATTTTAATTTCTGTATTTTGTTAATCAGCTGTGATTCTGAGATTTATATTACTAATAGTTAGACTAATTAGTGTTCTTATTCATCAATTACTGCTGAAACTGCAGTAAGTAATTTTTCCTTCCTGGATTCAGGATTTAATCACAATACACTAGTAATCAGAGTTCCAAGCCAGCAAATTTTAAATGCCTTTTTTAATTAAATCACCTCCAAGCTTTGTTGTAGAGGCTCATGAGGGTTTGATTAAATTTTGAATTAACAGCAGTTGACAGAAGGAATAAATAGTAAACCCACATCCAACAGGCCATCATTATCAGTTATATGTAGTGTTTGTGCTGTATAAGTTCTAAAACTGTTTTTGGATCATAGTTGTTTTTTTTTGTTTTTTTTTATTTTGCTCTGTTATAAAGAAAATACAAACTGGTTTCCTATTATTACTAAAATAAGAACAAGTGTAAAGATGGGAAAATTATAGCGGACTTTTAAAAAATTATCTTAATGGTTGTGAAACACGTTTCTGTGTGGCAAGGAATTAGAATCTAACAATGCTGGTACATAATGAGAAGACATTGTTTGAACCATTGCATGCATCAAGCCCAGTATAATAGCCTCATATTTCTTGGTAGCAACTCTAAGTGCATTGCAATCATGGAGCATATTGTTTTTCTCTAGCCGACTGTCTACAGGACCATCACCACCAGTGTGCCACAGTCATCACATTTTAATACAGTTTTCCTTTCCCCTGAAACTAGTTTTTTTTTTTTTTTTTTTATTTAAAAACTAGCACACACACACATGTACATTGTTTTTTTTGTTTTTTTTTCTCCACTGCATGGAGATTCAAATTTAGAAAATTTTCAAAGTCATTTTGACACAAAAATATGCAGCACTGGATACAAGTAGACATCTTTTTTGTGGGACTCATGAGAATGTGACCGACTGCAAAATTCTCTCTGAAAGAGTTAATGTTTTTTTTTTTTTTTTTTGGATCCTGGTATGTGCTCTCAAACAATAAAAGTAGATGAATCCAAAAATACATGTGACATTTGTATCAACAGAAAACATTGTGCATTACAGACAGGTAGGGAGCCTCAGCTGACTTTTTTACTTTCCTCCGAACAAAACCTTGTAATTTCCACACCTCACTTTTTGTATCATATTGTGGCTCCTGGGTGCTTTAGCTAGATGCAACCCTGGAGATTTTCTTGCTGTGAGATTGCTTCTCAAGCAGAGAACATCCAGCTGTGTAGCAAAAGAACAGCAACTGTGAAGAAGGTCTGCACCTAATTCTCCACAGAAATTCTCTTCTCTACATCTGCAAAAACAACTCAAGTTATTTTTGCACACTGCCCTCAGTGGTTCCGCTTAACTTTGTGTACAAGCAAGCAGCTGAAGAACAAGCATAGCAATAGCTTTCGTACTGTGCGTTTATTCAGCTCACCAAAATGTGTCTTAAAAGTGATTCAAAAGTCCAGAAAATGATTTAGAGAGATATGGTCTGACTTTTTGAAGATGTTGTTTCTGTTTGATATAGTAGCATTTTCAGGAATGCCTGAGCAAACAGAATATGTCTGCAGCAGCTTCTCTTGATCAAAGAAAAGTAAGTTTAGCAAGTTTGCAAGTCAGATAAGGATAACCTTCGAAGATGTCTTATCTGTTGCTGAGGGCCATTAACAACCTACATCTTAGAGCTGAGGTTACAGATACAACTATACCACTGGGTTATTTATGGTGGTAAATATGCATGCAGCATTCTTACCTGTTTTTTAAGATACTGCTGTGTTTTTGTTTTGACTGTCTCCAAAGAAATGTTTCTGAATACAGTGGAAGTGACACTGGATTAGTTTCAGTTGACACTAAATGAAGTAGGCAGACAACTAAAAGCCATCTAACTAAATCACACTAGGTCTTCAGCAAAAGATCTAGCGCCGGAGACCTAGAGGTCTTTTGCTGACCTGTAGCCAAAGAGATTAGCGAAAGATCTATTTTGCTCACATATCAGGATATGACTGATACACTAAAGTATCAGTCATATCCTAATGCTATAGTACTGCTTAAATCAGAAGCATTAGTGCAATCCTCCACTACCGATTTTTCCAGAAGAATAGTTGTGAACCTGAATCCAGGTTGTGGAACAAAATTGGTAAGAAAAAAAAAATGCTTCAATAGAAAAAGATGTGACTTTATGTCTTTTAGTTGTTCTAACAATATGGCACATGTTTAAATGTGTTCCAACTACCAGAAAGTACTCATGCTTCAATTTCTTCTCATGTCATACATTGATTTGGGTATTGTTGTTTTAGTCAGTTAGGTTTGTCATGAAGTTAAAAACATTTTTGTTATCTGATATTCACACAAGCTTAAGTGTTGAGCCATGGACAAAGATCTGGCTGAGCTCCTGGTTGATTTTCATCAACATCCATGCAGCACATGTTTGCAATGTGCAGCCACAGTCTTGCTGAGAGTTTCTTAATTTCCAGGCAAAGTATGTTGATGGAGTTAGGATGGATATGAGTCTGTGCTATAATCCCTGCCAGTACCCGCCCACAGACTACATGCAGACATCCAGTTATGGCTTATCCCAAAAGTTGGTTAAATGCTACCTGCCACAGTTATTCAACACCTAATTAGAATATTGACAAAAGGAATGGGCATAAAGTGGTTCCCCTTTAAATTCTAAAAGTGGCTGAAAGAAGGAATTCCTAATGCTTGATTAACCTACATACTTTTGCATTGCTATGCAGTACTGTCTTAAGACTGTATAGAAAATGGATCACTTTTTTCCTTTTCAAACTTTCCTTGAGTGTTACATTTTAATTAGATTCTGGATAAAGTGTAGCTGAGAGAATACCAACAAGTGTAACAGCAACAGACAGTGAGTGAATAATAATAATAATAATAATAATAATAAAAACTGTAGTAAATAAAGTGCTTCCACCACCCTGACGCAATTTATAAAGTCAGCTTGAAAAAACACCTTTAATGTCTGTAGTTACTGGGGGATTTGTACATATTTAACCTATCCAAAGAAGTTTTGACTCCTATGGACTCACCATCTGCCTATCCCTCCCGACTCTGTGTAAATGTGACACGTTCATGTCACACAGGGCCCCACAAGTGAACACTAACTAGTTTTTGCTGCCACTTAATTGCCATTAGTGTATTGGATAAATTGATCCTGGAGGAGAGAGGACTGGGAAAGGCACAGTATAGCTTTTTGAGTAAATGTTATCAATGTTCATTGTGATGCTTCCCAGTCCAGGGTAAATTGTTGATTGCAATCAGAATCCCTCATCTAATCAAGGCATCACAAATCAGAGCAAATTATGACAAAGTAGGCTTTGAGCATCAGAGCTTGAAATATTATACCCTGTGGCCAAAATAACCATCATGGTGAGAACAACAAAAATACAATCAGTTCTCACGATTTGACAACTGATGATCAATGGACTACATTTGCACAAACAAGATAAATGCTCAGGGTATTTATTTTTCTTTTTGTGTTCTTTTGAATATGTGTTATCTTCTATTCCAGAAAAATAAGAACAAAATCCACAACAACATTGCTTTAAGCATTGTACAACTTGTTTGTGACTGCAATATATTAACTGATCATACAGATAAAAAAGAAAATGTTATCTCAAACCAACAGGTCCATGTTTACAATAAAGCATTAGTCACTTAATAATTTTGCATATCGTGGTTGTAGTTTACATCAATTTAAAAATAAACATTTTTAATTTCTATATTTTAATACTTGATTCAAATGAAATAACTGCTTCAGCACAATCCTCCTTTGTAAATCAATCATTATATGGTGGATGAATAATTAACGGCAGGTTCATTTAATGGGAGTAGAAGGCTGAAGAAAATGCCTGTCTACATAGCGAAATAAATTCATACCCTGCATTAATATATATTGGAAATAGAGTAGAACACATTAATATAAATGGGTATTTTCTATATGGTTCAGTTTAACTGATCAAATGTCATTAATGTAACAGGGTTTCATTATCGTCATGTTTCTAGTCCTTGCAATTTTTGGTAAGACAGCTTGCAATTATCTGCAGGGTTTAAGTATTAAACTGAACTGCTACTTTATCAATAAAAAAAGAAGATTAAATAATGCATGGGGTTGCTTTAGAGCACTTCATTTAGTTTTTTGTATCATAGGATGGACTAGCTTTTTAATGTTGACATCCTAATAACTTACATCTCTTATCAGCTGTTTTATGCCTTGTATGATTTCATCATAATCGTGTTGGCTATTGAAGTTTGTTTTTTTAAGAGGAAATGTTTTAACATTATCATATGTTCACAAAATAGGAAAACTAACATTGTTCAATAGGTGAACAAAACACAAATAAATAAATAAAATCCTTACCAGGAAACAGAAGTTAATTTCAGGTTGGACTCCTCTTTTATTTGTTTTGACATCTTAATTGCCAGTATGTCAACATAAGAATCTGCATCACATGCTTTGGGATAAAAGTCTGCCTATATATATTCACATGTTGATGAGAAATATGAAACACAAAGGCAATGGACACAAGATGAGAATGAGGCACTTTTGGAGCCCTAAACAGTTGGGTTACATTGGAAGACTGCGGTAGAGTATCTACGGGTTCCTTAGAGTTGTACATATTAAATTTTAAAACAGTCCCAGAGTCAGTCAAGAGAGATTTGAGTAGGTGGTTTGACCTCCTACTGTCCTGGGTGGATGGGGTGAGTTTAATAAAAGTGAACATCCTTCCCAGGATACTTTACCTCATGCAAATGTTATTTCTTAAAACTGTTAAGACAACTTTAACTGAAATTTAAAAATGAATGCTTTTCTACGTTTATTTGGCACGGGAAGAAATCTAGGTTTACAGGGGCAATATTATGTATTTTCCAGTCACATAATACTATTTTATAGCATAATCAAGTCACTAAGTTACCTTGGGTTGTCATGAAAATGCTGTGTGTATATTAAAAATAGCATAAATTTGACTTTGCAATTGAACACCTTGACCATAGGTATTGGACTTTCCCACTTATGTTTTCGGGGTTGCTGATGGAGTGCTATTTTCAGTTTTTCATGCTTATTTTTATTAGTAGTTCGGTGGCATATGTGCTTTATAATGTTAAATTTAAATGTCCAAACAGTAATTTTGATCGAGATCAAAGTAAAGCCAAAGCAAAATGTCCCCTTTTCTATATCTACAAGGAAAAATAGTTTCCAAAAACACAGTGATTTCTTGTTTGCATCTGAATTTTTGATAACAGAGAATAAGCGGCAGAGCGCAGTGGAAATCTCTGACTGTTATGTTACATCAGAAAGCACCATCTGTTAGAACTGTGAGCCTTTTGACTGTTTAAGAGAAGACAATTTCACATGAAATGTTCTTGACTAATCATGGATAAATAAGGTCATTTTAAATTCATCTTGGCATACAAAAGAGAAAGCTCAGAGCCAACATGCTTTTGAAATCACTTCAGCAGAAGCTGAAGTCATAAAACAAAGAGAAAAGCAGCCTGGATAACCTTCCAGTCACTTTGGTGAATTTTCTGCGAAGAACTAAGATGAAGTTTTAAGCAAAGTCCCAATTTCTACAGTAGTCATACAGTATATGTATAGCTTGCATATTTTTTTTTTATTTTGTCATGTTTCACCCACAAAACTAACTATCTATCTATCTATCTATCTATCTATCTATCTATCTATCTATCTATCTATCTATCTATCTATCTATCTATCTATCTATCTATCTATCTATCTATCTATCTATCTATCTATCTATCTATCTATCTATCTATAGATATCTTTTTTTATGTTCTTTACTCATAGAAAGCTGAACTTATGGTGTTTGTATTTAATACTTAACCAGTTTTACACCTACGGTGTAACATTTTTGGCCATTAATCTTTATGAAATAACCAGAGCTACCTCAGATTGGATGAAAAGCATTTATGCACTTCAATGTTCCAAAAATTACCACAGATCCCTAATTGGGTTTAGATCTGAATTATTTGTGCCATATTTATGCTTGAAAATGCTTTGATCTTATCCATTACATTGTAGTGTTGGCTGTGAACAGTGTTGTCTTGATGGAAGGTGAGTCTTTTACAGCAAAAGCTTTTCATGTTGATCAAAAAGTTCAGCTGTGATCTCATCTGACCAGAGAACATTCTTCAGCATATTTTGTTGTTTCTACATGTTGTGTGCTACCATGGACATGGTGGTTGTGTCTCTGAATAATTTTCCCCTTACTCAGCTTGTCAGTTAAGGCAGAAAGCCATGTGTTGACAAGATTGTGTCACTATCTGTTTTTGGATGACAGATTAAAAAGTAGTCTTTGAGGCTATCGAAGTTTGTGAAATAGTTTTGTAACCTAACTCTTCACTCTTCTTTAAAGTTCTTAGCAACCAAATCCCTAAAAGTTATGGTATGTTCCTTTATCTTCATTATGTTTTATGGGCAAAAATGTTGTCTAATAAATGGAAATTACTAAACTTTTGAAGTGAGTTGGTAAGTGGTCACTGGGAAAAAGGGCCTAGAAACCAAATTATTATTTATTTTCTGACTGAGTACTTTTGATTTTCACTTTTAATCATTTTGTTTATCTGCAGGTTTTACCTGTTCAAGAGTATGACATGTTCTTCTGAGCTTTTCCACAAGATTCAGATTGTTAAACAAGCTGGTACTGAATAATAGCTAAGAGTTTATGTCCTGTTTCTGCAACTGGAACCTTTTAAAATTAATTCTGGCCAAGAAATACAAACAGCTACATTTAGAACTCTACATGCAGAGTCAAGCATACCTCTCATAACCTTGCTCCCCTAACTAGAGATGGGTTAGTTTACATTAAAAATTAATGTCCTATTATGCCCCTGGGCCACTGTTTCTAACCTTGGTCTAGATACAGATGGAGTAATGTCCTGAGGGAAGGACCTGTGCCACCTGGAGTTACTTGGCTGACCTAAATCCTGGGCAATAGTTGAAAAACCTGCTCTGACTCACCCACTGTCTTTGGGTCTGAGCTTGCAAAGGGCTGACTTCTGTTTTGAAGGTGTTACATTTGATTGTATTACTACATATCAACATAATGACAGGTTCATATTGACCTAGATTTTTATTTCAACCTTAAATAAGTCTTTCATCACTTCCACTTCACTCCTCAGGTCATTAGGAAATGTCTCTACTAAAACATCTGATGAAAGGCCATGGAAACTGATATTTAATATATCCAAAACTGATCATTATAGTCCAGAAATAGTGAGTTAAAAGTTAGATATAATAGAAACTATTTGCATTTCTGTATCAAATGCCAATATTTATAAAATGCATCAAAAATAATGTTTTAATCTACCCATATTTTCCTATTTTCCAAAAAATGTTTTCATCCTATGCTTTTATTAACTCTTTTAAACATTTGAATTTTAAAACATATCACTGTGTGGACAAACCTGAATTGAGTATGGATTTCCATATCACAAAACATAAAATTTATACATAAACCCTCAAACTTACTGACTGAAATTTGCGGTTAAATAGACAGATAAATTAAAATACATTCTGAAGAAATATTTGATGGTCTTATGGACAAGAAATATATTGACCAAACTGGTGCTGCAATGAATAACATCATGTATGCTGGGTATAAGTTGAAGCTTCCAAATTGAAGGACACAGATTTTTGAACTGATAAGTCAGGCCAACACTTTTTTCCTGAAATGGCTCAAAGCAGGGGTGGATCGGCATACGGAACTACTGGAAACTTCCTCAGTAGGAAAATGAGATAGTGGCCAGATGGCTTTGGTTATGGAGAACCTGTCCCAGCCGTCCCGTCATCACGCAATATGCCCTTATGTAGGATCTCTACGCTTCAAACTACGTCATATCAAATGCCTTTTCTATCTCGCTTCTGCCCCAGTCAAGCAGATCAGCTAAATACATGGTCACAGAGTGGAGCTGTAAAAATCTGAATGAGCGCTATAGAGCTACCCGGCTGATAACAAGGAGTGCAGAACAGAAAAACCTTTTCCATAAAGCCCGGCCTAAGGAAACAAGCAATCTCTATTAAAAATTCAACAGAAAAGCCTTCAGAAACAAAAAGTTTCAAATCCAGGATAGAGATACACAGTACAGTTGCTCCAGCTCATCATGCAGGGCTGGCCCAAGGTAGTATGAGGCCTTAAGCAAAAAGTAATGTAGATGCCAATTTTTATGTTGAGAACATCACAATCACTAAGCATTTCAATACAGACTGGAGGAGGAGCCAAATTTACTTGGCCGAGCTTAAAAGCAATCACTCATAATTATTTATTATTTGCTGGGATGTATTTGTGAATAAAACGATAAGAGGAATTCACGCTATACAATTTCATTCATCAGTACATGCTTATTTATCATCATCACATCATTTTGATCTGTGTCAGAATGTCCAAAAGCTGCTGAATGACTCTACTCCCTCTGCAAACATTGCCAGCTGTGACGCCAAGGAAACCCATAATCCACAAACCCACCCATCTGTGAGACTACGAAACGCATCAGGCAGGCAGCATTGAAGGCCTGACAGAACAAAATAAAAAGAAAACCAAAAAAAAAAAAAAGTGCCATTCACAACCAAATACTTGGTGTCTATTGATATAGCTGTGTGTTGTACAAACAGCAAATTGGAAAACCATAAACATTTGAGATTATGGATAAAAACGGTCAAGGATAAGTCAAAATACTCAGTTTGAATTTTATTTCTGCTAAGACGTGAGCACTGAAGTGGCTAATTAAATGTAAACTGCCTAATACAATTTGTCATGGCATCTGAAAGACCCAAGGCATATTCACAGCAAGCAGATGCTACTCAGCATTTTTCTAGCACAATCTTTCATATGGGTCACCATTTCCTTAGATGTTGTTCGTGCCAGATGGTGAAGGTGGGGGCACAGATGAATATTGCATTTCATTGCCATCCATCTTCATGTTTTGATTGTTCACAAATGACTTTATTGAGAATCCAGTTTTTGTTTCAGGTGCTTCAGAACAACGCAGCAGACTCCCCCTGCTTGATAATCATTAGCAGCCATACTGGACAAATACTGGGGGGCTTAACAGATTACATCCCAAACTAAGCTGCTGAACAACCAAACTCTGAGTAATTATAGAGCAAAATTGAGGTTATTAAGAAATTCTGTACATGAGGTATATGAGAAACATCACTTATAGTCCTTGTTGGAATATAAGGTTGCGTTCTGTTTACTCTGAGCCATGGGCAGACCTTTGCTGTTCTTGACCAGTTTGCTTCTTAGAGAACCAGTCATTGATCTGTTGTTTCTCATTTACTCTTGCCAGATAATCAAATTTGTGACCTTTGACGTTCTTTTCAAAAGACAAAATGATCGTGAAAGGTCACAGATTTAGCTGTGCAGTACACCCTGTTCTAAGTATAGTTATATCAGTTGTAATAAGAAAATAGGTGATTAATTTCTTTTTTTCTTTCCATTTCCTTCCATTCAGTTTCTTGTCCAAAACATTATGTCGGATTGAGTTTTCTCATTTTTGTGTAAAAATTAGTTTTTACTTTTGCATTTAATGTTTCTATTTTTCAACCCTCTCCCCAAAAACTAATGTTGATTATGACTGACTTGTGAAAGGAATAACATCCTAGGGGGTCAAATACTTTTAATAGGCACCGTATCTAGCATTTGTCTGAAAATTGTTTCTCTTTTTGTTGACTTAAGAGTTGTCTCAGCCTCAAAGTAGTTTCAAAGTGAAATTGGTATTTTCCTCTCTCCATAGTTTGACAATAAATCCTTGGCTTACACTATTCATGTGGACACCATTTCAGATGTTTCCCCATGTTATATTTGTATGCAGTTTACAGGGTTACAAGCATATTTTCATTAATCAGTGCAACTCATGTTACAAAGTTTTAGTATGTATGACAATCTGTCATGGTACAGGTACATTTCATACAGCGGAAGCATAAAAATGAAAAAACAAGTGTAACCACAATGATAATGTTCTAGTATCTCAGAAGCTCTAAGTGACACATAGAGTGTCTCTATTATTTTGATATATTAACTACCAATCTTTTATGTTTTTATTATTGTTAGTATAATTTTGTAGTACTAGATCTCACACTATGAGATAAGAAAATCTTCCCAGTTTCTTCCTACGGACTGAATTGTGGAAAATGGCTTGAAATGAAATGTTTTTTTCTTCTACAAGTTGTAATTTTGCTGTTGCCACAACAAAAACTCATACCTTACCTTTGTACAGTTAAAAGGTGGCATTCTTATTCACAGTTTTGCTTTGTAATGAGACACAATTTTAGACTTGGTACAGTGAAACAAAACAAGGAGGAACTGTTTCTATTCTAAGCTACTGAGTATGTTGCTGGTACCTCACAGTTTGACAGAATAATCCCTGTGAGTTCAAATACATTGATTCTTTCGCTTGAAATCACAGGACACAAAAGAGAAACAAAAAGGAAGTGTCACACTGTGAAACCTGCATAAACTATTTCATGTTTAATGTCAATCACAAAAGATTTGACTGCGATTATTTTTTTTTACCTCTTTAACATTTACTGCTATACCAGTTTTGTGCCAACTGCTAAAAAAGGTTTTTAATCTTCTGTGAACTGCTGAGTACAGGAAAAATCATTTACAATACCGTAATCAATGGAGTAAAGATGACAAAACCCTACTTTCAAATGCGGTTGGGACCAAACAAATTTAAACAAGTCAACTTTTTTTTTTTTTTGGCCACTGATTTCATAGTTTTGAAAGTGCATGTTGTTCTAATACTATTGAAAAGCCTGTTTATTTCCCCTTTAGACTCTGCCACATTTGTGAAAAAAGTGATTTCACATCTTGAGCATCAGAGTTAAAAACATTGATTCTGCCCATGTGTACTTGCAAAATTCTTTCTGACAATGCCAAATAGCTTTTGCTGTGGCACCACTATCACTTGCCATCAGTCGAGAGCATCTTAATACTGACAGATATTGAGATGAGATTCTGCAACAAGTGGCCACCTTACATCTGCACTCTTAGGGACATAGCTCTATCCCCCAACATCACAATGTGCGTCACCACAGGGCAGGGTTTATCATAGACTGCCTCCAGATTTAGGGAGAGGAGACGATGGACAGATCTGTCTGCAGCACTGACCTCACTTAACACTTGTGGGGCCAGCATGAACATGCTGCTCATGCCCAAATGACCAACAGAGGGATATTTGCTGTCTTGCACCAGCTGTTGATTGATAAATAGGATGACATCACACAGCAGTGTCAGAGAAAGCTTTCCAAGCGTTTCAACAATAGAACATAAATACAAAAAAATAAATAATCAACCAAACACACATTTCCTTACGTTTTGTTGTAAGTATATTCATAAAGTGATTTTTAGTGAGTCTAATTGCACAATAAAACTATTATAATACAAATGGGTGGCCTGATTACAGACTAGACGGCGGATTTTATTTTATATTCCATTAGTCCTTAAGGCAAATATAGCCATGTTTGTGTACAAGCCCACATAAACAAAGGTTTAATCAGCACCATTCATCTAACATTAATAAACACATTTTTTTAAGTTGAGAAATGTGTTGTTTAGTCACACTGCTTTTGTGTTGTAGGAGGAAAATTGTAATTTGTGCCTATTCTATCAGAGACTTAATGCTTTATGATTGCTGCAGAATTGTCATTGTAAATGGAAGTCAATAGACTATAATCGGACATTAAATCACTGAAATCCTTTCAAAAATTCAATTAAACTTTCGCTGAAAATATATCAACGCAGGATGTAATAACTGACCGCACATCTGAACCAAGGAATTTGAATGAACTCAGGAGTTATTTGAGGATAAATATTAAATCATTTAAATCTGCACATCTGTGGTCATTGTTGTCCTGCAATTCAATAGTTTTTAAAACCTGCAGAGCTAATTTCTCAGCTGTGCTGAGGGAGCCCCTGACTTAAAGATTACCAACTGTGCACAGGCAGAACATCTGCAGTTATTGATCCACTGGGCTCAACTACCCCTCTGATCTTTATGACATTGAGACCTTATCAGTGACAAACAGGGATGCTTGTGATGCTAAAAGCTCCCACTGAAAGTCTATCTATAAATACTTAGCAGGATACCAGAATTCACAACATAAAATATACAAGAATGTTCTTGCATCAAATGTTCAGAGCTACACAGTGTGGTTTACGCTCTCCTCTTGTCTCAATAAAGTTGTTAAATTTTGGCTGTTATTGTGTTATTGTGTTTCGCTTGCATGTTCCCTCATGCATGTGTAGGTTTAATAGTCTGGCTTCAAAGCTTGTCAGATTATGTTGGTGATATGATGTTTACTCTTGAAAGCTGGAGTCTAATTTTCAAAAGGAGGACATGGGTTTGGAACATGAATTGTATACATGTAATCTTTTTGTATTCCATCAGTAAATATTTTTGTTTATGTCACTGCAATTTTCTAACACAGTGCTTTAAACTAAACCATTCCATGATAACTGGCTATATGGTTGTTATTATGGTCCAGCTTTAAGTTGACCTCCACCCTAGTCAGTACTGTTTTGGAATCTTTTAGAGGTTTTCTTGCAGAAGTGCCCAGTATTTAAAGTCTTTGCAAAAACAGAATATTTTCCTGGTAGGGTAAACAGTTCAATTTAAGTCTCATTTGACCACATCTTTTTCCACATGTTTTGCTTTTGCTTTGCAATACCAGTTGGTATTCCTCAACAGCTGCCAAATTTATGAAATGCAAGACCTGTCAAAGTAGTTCTTTGCTCAGTTCTGGATCTCTCCAGTTTTTTTTTTTGTTTTGTTTTGTTGGGTTTTTTTTGTTTTGTTGGTTTTTTTGTTGGTTTTGCTGTTTGCTCTTTTAATGTTCCCTGACAACCTGACAACCCCAAACCTGGGTTGTCAGGTTTGGGGCTTGGTCATAACTTTGTTGGTTTGTTGTTGAATAATACCCATTCCATTCTCTGATTAGGAATTAAACGTAGTTCTTTGAAATGTTCAAATCTAGGAGTAGTTTTCATTGTCTTAATTCTGTTTTGTGTCTCTTGGTTGCTGTTTGCTCTTTTAATGTTCCCTGGCAATCCCCTAAGACTTTTACAGAAGGACTGTGTTTATATGGATTGTTCAGTTTCTGAAGGACAGCACAAACTGGCATTGTTGTTAGCAACAGTGCTAACAACGATTCAACAGTGCATCGTTCCCTCATGCAACAATGTGCTGTTGCCCTCATGCATTGATGTACTGTTGTGCTGTTAGTACAACACTGTGCTAACAACGATGCAGCAAGAATGTCCCTGGTTCGAATCCCTCATCTGGGTTTCTGCATTGAGTTTGCTTGTTCTCCTAATGTTAATGTGGAGCTTTTAATCAAGGAAGGAACTATAATCACATTCTTCAGTCACTTGCAGTTAGGCATGAAATAATTCTTAAGAGACACTTAAGTTGGCTGCTCCAAAAGCATGGGGCTTCAACAGAAACAGAAGCCAACACTGTACTGCCGCAATATGTACTAAATTCTGGGTTCAAAATGTGATAAAATTTCATTAAAACTACATTAATAATAATCTGAACAAAATGTAATAAATCCTTGAGGGTATTTTATAAAACTTTCTGCCAAAATACATTTTGCACTGATTATTACAAAATGAGGAGGTAACTCTATTTGAACGATGATTATGTAATCATTTGGCACATTTAATAAACAATCACAAACCTATGGCAGTGTTCATCTTAATCAAAATACTTCTAATAACAATCATGTTGTAAACCTTGCACATGTAACTCTTTGGGCAATTAGTCCAAATGTTGGTTATTTAATCATCAATTTACACAACATGTCACAGGAGGAAGCTGGAATCAAACTGACATCCTTTCAGTTGAACGCCACTGGCCACAGTTGCCCCAACTGTGACAAAATCAAAAAGTGGAATTGGGATGTGGATACTTTTTCTTCTCATAAGAACTGCATATATGAGTACAATAAATTTACTTTAAATCTAACATGTTTTCCCAATTTTAAATAATTCCAGTGCAAACATTTTTACAAAATTCCATTCATCTGTAGGAATAGTGTTGTCATGTTGGACTTTGAAGAATTCCAAATCTGGGAACATATTTTAACAATATTTTAACAATTTTGTTTTCTACAAACTCAAGTTGCATCAATAAACCACCCCCACAGTTTGAACATGTACATTTTTTTGCTATGCTGACCTCAACCACTGATTTGTGTAACCCCTTGCAGTTGCATTTATTCAGGTTTATTGATGGTCTGTCAATAAATAAATAATGACTCAAGAGAAAGTTGATTAAAAAGTCATATTTAGAATTGATCGTTTAGAAATTGAAAATGTTACGTTTATCATCTGCAATATAGGGTTGAATGTTTGGAAGAAATCAAAAACCTGGCAAAAGACAATACATTGGGAAATGTGTTTTCATTACCTCTTCTATTATGTTTTAGATTGACATGATAGACCAGCTCACATATGCATATTGTGAGCTTTCAGTCTTAAAGCTTCATTATCAATCGTGTTCCTCAACAAAGCTCAAATACTTTGTCAACTCTGTTATAAATGCAGTATTTTTGTTGTGTTTTTTGCACTGCACATAGAGGTGGGTCAGATATCTACTATAATATTCTAAAATCTCTCTTTTCAGATGTTCCGCTGCTTTGCACAACAGTTCACAATCTGCAGTTGTTACCATGGCAATCTCAACTCTCATCCTTTCTTCATATTGCTGTTCTTAGCCCTCATCCTTTGCAATTCCCTCTTATGTCTCGTGTCATAACATAAACCTTAACATTAATGAACCCAAGGATTTCATTACGATTCTATGCCAGGCATCTGATGCCATTTTTATACATCAGGAAGGAAGACATTATCTAGCTTTTAGAAGTATTATTACAAATATGTTACTCACACAAATACTTGCAAGATATATCAATACGTAAATGAGTGAAACAAAAATGCACATTTTTCATTATGTGGATTGATAATGTTTCTTCACATCTAAATAAATACTTCCCAGCCACCTTCTGATTTGTAGGAGAAATCATTAACTCATCCTTTTTTGTTTCTTCAGCCACTTAAATGCTGAAACTGGCTGAGATACCAGCAGCAAAAAGAGAAACATGAGAACAAACAAAAACCTTGGACTCCTCACTGACAGCAACCATTTTCCACTTTTTCCAAATTCTAATCCCTCTTTTCTGTCAGAAATAAGTGACTAATGTTGTTTCCTCTCAATTCAAAATCCAACTCATCTCCAGTGATGACTTTCAACTGTTTCCATTCTTTTCTCATAACATAGGCCAGACTCAGCCCTTCCCAAAGTCACCAAAAACCTCCTTGTCTTCAAAAGGCTTAGGTTTGTTCAAAATGCTCATCAACCTCACAGCAGTTTTCAAAAACCCTCATCATCACTACGCCTCTTGCTGCGTTGAATTCAACCTTAGTGTGACTGGTGGTACCCTCGCCTGTTTAAGGTCACCTCTCACAAACAGACAACAGTTTGTCACATCAGCAACCAGGCCTCATCTATCACTCATCAGTACCAAGGTGCCCCCATGAGAAGCAGTGTTTAATTCTCCTCTGTTTATCCTCCAAATGCTTCCTATTAGTAATAACATACAAGGAATGGTGTCCACCCCCATTATTACTCTGCATCTGCTCCAAAATCCATCACTACAGAAATTCACTCTGCTCTGACCAACCGCATCTCTGAAATTAAATTATGAATGCAATCCAACTTTTTCAGTCTTAGCTAACATTAATCAAGCATTATGATCAGAGGTCTAACAGCAGTCACAATTTGTGCTCCACCGTACACAGTACCTACTGCTGCCAGGAGTAACAACTGGGAAACAATCTTCTGTTTTACATGTATGTATGTATGTATGTATGTATGTATGTATGTATGTATGTATGTATGTATGTATGTATGTATGTATGTATGTATGTATGTATGTATGTATGTATGTATGTATGTATGTATGTATGTATGTATGTATGTATGTATGTATGTATGTATGTATGTATGTATGTAAAAGGCATAGAAAATGTTCCAAACATTCATCCACCTATTAAATTAGATTGTTTCATTACTAAATCCTAAAAGTAAGAGGCCCAAGCAGAGGTGTCAATGCATTGCTTCTTCTTCCAGGACTCTTCTCCAGCTTTCCTTAGAAGAGTCCAAGACTTTCCCATCACAGTCAAAGGCTCAAATTCTCTTGTGTTATTAGACTGCCCACAGGTTATGTCCCTTTTGGACCTGCTCCAAACACAGCACTTGGCATACATGTGGGTGGCATGCTTGGCACATCCTCAAAACACATCAATGGACACTTCTCGAATATGAAGGAGCAATGGGGGTGCTCTGAGTCCCTTACATGCTGGGTCACCCATAGGAGAGAAATTCCTTCTGCCACCTTTATCCAAGATGTTATTAACCACAGCTAGAAATGGTTGTGAGGGACAGAGCATTGGGTGATCAGTAAGACTCTCCAACTCAATAATAAAATCTAGAAATATATTTATAAACTCATATTATTTTAAGCAGTAGGTCTTTTTTTCTTTTTTTTTTTTTTACCTTATTTAAAATCAAAAGTGGTTCTCAACCTATCATATAAATAACATTTTTGACAAGGCAATCAGTGGTGCACTCTACAAATCTGACCTTTATGGAAAAATTGAGAGGAGAAATGTACAAACTGAAAAGTTTTATAATGCTAATTAGATATAATCTTGCTCATGTCTGTAAAGCTATGTGATGCAGAAAGCTAAATTTTAAACATAATGATTTAATACCACAGTGCAAAACGATTGTTGAATTTAGTGTTTAAAACACAAAAGTTTTTGGAAATATTATATGGATTTGCAAAGGCAAAGCAAACAACAAAATAATGTTTCAGAAGACATAGATTATATGCTGTTGGAAATTTATTTCAATAGGACATGGCCAATTTGCCAGGATGGCTGGTACAGATCATTTTAAGGCCCAATGCATTTCAACAATGCTGCTGTTTGTTTTGTAAAAGCTAGTTGTAGAAGTTACCTGTGATGTATCCTGAGGCACTTTGGCACAGCCATAAATTCTTGGCAATGTGGTCACTTGGCTTGTGCGTTTCAGCAGAATAAAAGCTAGGCATAACATGACCCCCATAACAATGAAGATATTTTCATGGGGTGACTTGTTGTGTTCTAATACCATCAGAGAATTAGACATTGAATGGATAAAGAAATGTATATAAAAATACTTTGTCTGTACTTATGATGAAAACCGTAGAAGGCTGAAGAGAAACTTAAAATAATTTAATCAAGGTTGAGAAGTAACACCCTGAAAAGTGATTATAAGTTAAAGTAATTGTTATCTATAACACTTTTTTTGTCTTTTATTTGGACCACCAATGAGTCATTAGCATCACAATCTGTGGTTTAAATAAAATATTAATGTATCTCTGTAGGTCTTTTAAGTCTAGCCAACTTAACACTTGCAGCACACCTAAACCCCATATCAAACAGCAGCAGCTGCAGAGAAGCCCCGAGCCACCTCAGCTTAATCCAATTTGACTGGCCATCACTGTGGGCGATGCTGGATGGAACATTATGTGAGGTGGATGGAGCTTTTTATTTTGCATAAGTGCTTGACGTTTAAAATATGCATGCTTAAATTTGCTTTGAAAAAGATTGATGTCTAATTTGTATATTTTACAGTAGTGTTTACCAAGTGGTTGGTTGAGTGTTTAGCTTGCTCATCTGTTGGTCTTCGTAGCGAGTGAAACCAGCAGAAGATAGTGAGTGTCAATTACAGATATCCACTATGTTTGCATTATTTATAGGAATAACATGGGAACAACATGGTAAATTTATTAAATATCCCCCAGTAATACAGATTCCATCTACATTTAAATGCTGGCTGTTCAATAGCAAAAACTCTGCTGCTTGGCCGATTCACAGCCTACACATAGTTTGGAAAAAAACAGCGCATTGTCTGAGAAACCTAAGCTCCGCAGTGACAGAAAAAGTGCGGAAATAAGCTTTTAGCTAATCCATGCCAAACATATCAGGCATCTGTCACTCGAAGCGCTGGCCAGCCTTCTGCTTCGCAAGCTCATTTGGCACTCGAAGCTAAAGATTTTGGAGACAATCTTCAGATTATGCTGCTACATATCTCTCTCTCTTTACTTTCACGGTGCGTGCTCTTTATTCCGGCTGCCAACATATCAAGGGCTCCCTGTGGTTTAAATGTCAGACAGATGCTCATTTTTTAGCAGACAGAATTAACTTACAGACAGCTCAGCGAGTGGGTGCCTGGAATGATGGGCTGCACCACCAGGAGATAATGTTACTCACCTAAGCTGTGGTACTGTGAAAACAAACGAGATGTGAGCAGATGCAGACACACTATGGGTCTGTGATGGCCTCAAAACAAACAATTAGCTTCCTGCAATTTTTAGGTGAGAGAAAATGTAGCATATTGTTATAACCCTCTTCTCTTTTTGTGACAGAATATATTCTTTCACATCCTCTCATAGTTTCCCAGGACTGTGATTGGTTTGTGAGTCACTCCTCCATAAGATTTACATGCTATGAAGGTATCACTTAGAGTGGTGACTTGGATCTTGTTGGAACATATCCCCAATTTCAGGAACAAAAGTATTTCACACAGTACCTTTAGCACAGACCTTCTTGATTCTTCAGTGAGCTGCGAAGATAATATTTTCAGAATGCATTGTAGTAAATTTGCTTTTCATTGAGTTGCTAATTTCATTCTGTAATTCAATTCAAAAACTGAATCTCACAAGTAGATTCATTCCAAACCAAGAGATGTATTTCTAGGCAATTATTACTATTTATTTTGATTATTAAGCCTAACAATTATGTACTTCTAGGAAGTTACTATTTACTACTAATTATTTTGATTATTAAGCCCAACAATTAAAATCAACCCAAAAATCAGAAAGCTATAATACTAACTAACTCTAAAAAGTGATTTTTAACAAGGAAATGTGGGCCTTGTGAAAAGTATATCAACATATTGTACACTGTATGGATTCTGTACTTGGTCAAGTCTTCTTTTGCATAAATTCCTATTGAGTTACAGCAATGATGCAGTCTGACATGAAAGCACTCAGCCTGTGGTCTTAAGGAAGCTCTAATTGTTTAGTTATATCCTGGCAATTGCCTTCTTATACAGTTCTGCTCTTTTTGATCTCCCTTCACTGCTCCATCTGGGATTTCCCCCATTAAGCTTGTTTTCTCTGGTTGAATTTCAACAGGGCCAATATGTGAAAAGGAGGAGAAGATGTGAATAACAATTTTTAAGTTATAGTGCACCTATAGTTGTAATTGGTCAATGACTGCCAAAGATGTGAGCAAAGCCATTCAGTCTGTGTTGGCCACACTTCCAAATATTGAATTAACATTAATGGCCACCTCGTTCGGGTTGCCACATCTCTACTCAACAGTAGGTGGCAGTTGTTTACATAAAATCTGATTCTGTGTCTCTCCATTTTTCTTGTGACCACACTTTATCCTTCCACTCAACTTTATAGACATCCATCCATCCATATTCTGTACACCCTTGTCCCTAATGGGGCTGGAGTTGCTGGTGCCTGTCTCCAGCTGCATTCCGGGCAAGAGGCGGGGTACACCCTGGACAGGTCGCCAGCATGTCGCAGACTTTATAGACATTTGTTGGGTATATCGCACTCTGCAAATAATCAGCTTTTTAAGTGATGATCTTCTGTGGTTTCCCCTCCGTGTTACTTGATCAGGTCAGCAGTCTTTCTTGTATTAAATATATTTTTTGCTTGTTTTATGTGTTTTCTGTGAAACTAATTTTGAGTTTTCATTAGCTGTAAACTAAAATGATCAAAATTAACACAAATACACACTTGAATTACATCACTCAGTGTCATGAATCTATATAATGAATTTTACGTTTTATGTTCAGCTGGAGAAATAAAAATAACATTCTGAAGACATTTTAATGATGCACCTATAACTTTGCAGCAGTCAAGACAGAAAAAAAAACAAAAAAACGATTGATCGCAGCTCACAGGTATTACATAATGCTGTTTGTACCGTTTGTCCAACAGGCAGGGGCAGGTTGTAGCATTTACATGAAACTCCCCTCCCTTTGTTTACTGTCTTCAGCTGGTATGATTGAGATGTTGGACATTGCTAAATGTGACAGAAACAAAATGTTGCATCTAAAACTGGATCTTTAAAGGCAGCAGGATTCTGTGTGCCTGTGAAATGCACTGAAATGGAAAAGCTTTGGCACCCTCTGCTGTCTAAGGGTTTCCCAAATGGTTGATATTTACACAGAGCTGCTATTGAGATGCAGACATGGCAGAGGGCAGAGAGAACAGCATGCTTGGTGGAGAGGGGGAAGGTAAAAGGCTTCCTCTCTATCTGACTTCGAGGTTTATCATGCTCAGATCAGTACCCTATTAAAGTGTTTTTGTCATGTGTTTCTTGACGTGGTGACACATGAGCGTATGGAGGAAGTAGTGAGATGGGAATCAATTATTTTGATTTTATTTTTTTAAGGTCTGTCATGTCCTGTCATTAGAGGAGTTTCTTGTAGAGTACAAATAAAATTTGTAAAAAGAAAAATAAAAAGGAGTAAAGCTGTTTTTCTCTTTTGTGTGTGTTCAAAGTTCTTTTCCCCCATTCCCAAAGGAACTCCAGACTAATTGTCGCTGTTGGTTGTTTGATATTCACATAATACCTTGCATCTTTTCTCACGTTCCCTGGAGTAAAGCACATTTGCTCGGCTGTTATTTGTAGGGGCAGCGCTATGCCTGCATGGTGTGCAGTACTCTCTTGATATCCAGGGTGCAGTAAGACAAACATTAATTGGTGGCACCGGGTCCTGTGGTCTGTACCCGCTGTGAGCCCAGACCATGTTTTGGTGTGGCAACCCCATCATCCCTCCTATCCAAGATTTTTTCTGACAGGTCTAACAGCACTGAGCTCCTGCTTATCATTTATCACCCCAACAGATTGGCTTGTGTAACGCATGGCAGACTGATGGGTCATCCCCATGCTGGGGACCTGGCTGGAGTAAATGTGTAGCAAGTTGCCTGGATGACTGGAGAGCTGAGAAATGGAGAAGATGACTTGTCATTAAATTAAGATGCCTCTGTAATTCACCTCTTCTGGTCTTCCTATGCAAAATAAATTCTTCGGAAAGCTCTCATATCCTATTAGCACACCTGCAAAGGCCCCCAGAGGAAAGGATAGGACTTCTTAGTGGTGTTACTAACCAGATTCCTTAGAGATGTACTCAAGAGATTACCCCATTAATATACCCCACTACTCACTGGGGTGTGTGTGAGGTAGTTTCCCATTAATGCACTTGTGTAGAACAGCACAGGTGGCCTTAACTCTGCAAGCTTCCTCGGAATGCAATTGACTTTGTAAGTATTAAGTAACTCAATTGGCATTTTTGATGGGCCTTTCTGACTAAACAGACATTTGTGCCTCTCAAGTCTTCAAGTTACCTTCCCATCTTTCAGTATTGTACTACAACATGTTTAGTTTTGTTTTTAGCATGTTTGTTCACCACAATAAAATGCAGAACAGATAGCAAGAAACACTTAGCACATTTCAAGGTCAATAAAAAGTAGACCCATGATATTTTAACATTTGGCTTGGTCAGGTCATTGCTGTAAATAAGGAATTTGATCTTAGCCAACTTACCTGGTAAAATAAAGGTTAAATAAAAATGAAGAAGAATGATGTTCCGTAGTCTGAGACTCTCTCTGACCACCATCGCTGTGTTTTTATGTTTTAATTGATATACCAAGTTATTCTGTCTGTTCAATCCATAAGCATCATCTTGGTGATATGGGCATTTTTATGCTCTGCCACTTTCCTGTGTCTTGGTACTACTTTTCAAAATGGAAAAAACATATTCCTAAATTACATGTAAAAAGGTTCCAAATTCTGAATGATATTTCCAGCATTATTGGTTAGTTAACACATTCTATAAAGTCTTGATGGAGTAAAATAACATTTTTCCATTTAATAATGAATACATTTCTCATTGGTTCTTTAATATGTTTCCCATTATCTGACAATATTTTAAGCCATTCATCATCATTAGTGTAATAACCCAGGTTCTCCTGACAAGAAATACTAAGAGCTTTACAGTAATTCGTTTTTTATGACTGACCATCTGGAAATAACTTCTGGATGGCCTTTGTTCAATACTGAGCCAATCCATACATTTCCTTCCTGGATTATAATTCTACACTATGAAATTATTACTGTTTTCAAAGATGATTTTTTTTTACTTCTAAGCATGATTTTGGAGTACACATAAACCTCCTATCTCAGACAACAGACCATTTTTCAATTGAAACTTCAACAATGTTTTCAGAAAGATTTTTTCCACACTCCGACTACAACTCCAACTGGATTCATAGGTCAGATTGCTAATCAGTACACTACACAACTCATACCTGACAATGTCCTTGAATATTTGAAGATTTCAAAATTGCAGACATTAAAGGCACATGAACAAACTCGTTATAGACTGTGCTTGGCTTAATTGAAATCTGCATATCTCCTAGTAGACATTGTACATCTGAATGCTTGTGCTTTTGAACAACAATGACACGGGTGGGTTTCTGTGATTAATTATTAAGACTGTGTCTCACCTCTTTGATAAATTAAATTCTACTGTACAGATGAGATTTCAACCATAGAGCCTAGCTTGTATGCCATCAAGCTAGGGCTAGCTGACGCAATTAGTATTTAACTAGTTTTAGTTATTTAGTCTTTACATGTTTTTCTTTTTCACTCTATATGGAGTTTGTCATTGTCAGTAAACATGCTAGTGCTACATTAGATGCTATTTACTAGTTTTACCTATCAGCTAATTTTAGATTATACATAGAATTTTTCACACTACATGGAGAATTTTACCGTAGGCCAACTTGTTAGTGATAGCCTACATGCTAGCATTCGTATTTCAGCTAATTTTAGCTTTTTAGCTCATTTTACCTCATCAGCTGCTGTGACCTTACAGTAATGGTGAGAAAGCAGTATTACACAGCAATTTCTTTCAAATTTTTGCATTGACTGAAAGTTTGCACTCTTCTTCTAATGTGTACATTTTGCCCATTTCTTACATTTCTGCAAGTTTTCTGCAATTGACTTAAAATTCTTCTGCAATGTTCTGATTCCTATCATCAGTAGTCTTAAATATATTTTAAGATAAATGACCTACAAATTTAATTAGATCCATTCTGCTGCATCAAATTCAGCCATTAAATTATTCAATAATATTTTTTTAAATCAGCAATGACATTCATTGCGATGTGATGTGGTGAAAACTCTTAGTTCAGCTGAGACTTTTGTAAATGTGCTATATAAATAAACATTGACTTGAGTCATAACCAGTGAATTAAAGTTTGAATAGGCATGAAAAAGAGTGTAACATTGGCAAACATAACTGGAGCGAGGACATTTGGAAGCCAGTCACATAAAAAGAAAAAAAAGAAAAAATGTTCTAGGATTGATCCTCTTTATAATCTGGCAATTGCAACAATTTGATCTTGATACACAATTGGAAATAGATGTCCTGTATAATCTAATTAAAAATATATAAATTCTAATCTTCTGGTCCATCCCATTCTACTTTTGAGACTAGAGATTTGCTTTGGTGGCAAATTGAAATGGCCATTTCCACATCTTAGAAGACAGGGAAATTGACAGAACCTAGATTTCACTGACCATATTCATTGACATAATATAAACAATATTTTAAAGTGCACTTTTAGCATAATAGAAAATGCATTTCACTTTTTTGGCACCAAACATTTCTGCTTTCTTCCAGCTTCTTGACTACAGAGATGGACAGGTTGTGACAGGCTCTAATGTGTAATGGAGAGGGAGTGAGTTGCACCATCTGTCACTCCTATTCAATAAAAGTCACTTGCTGAAGAAACGATTAAACAGGAGTAAAGATGAAAAAAAATATATATATATATATACATATATATATATACCAACAATTTTATTGCATGTGAAAAGATCTAACTTTCATCAGATTTTTAAATCAAATTGTTATCCAAACAATGCATCCATGAAGCCCATCCTCCTGAATAACAGACCATATAAGCACATTCATCTTATATCCTTGAAACGCTAGAGGAGGAAATTCCCTGTAAAGCTGTGTGTCGCAATTTAAATGGACTGTCTGGTTGTGATGACACAAACACAGTTTACCGTGACCGTTCCTATTGCTGAAAGCAGCTATGTGAGCAGATGCGATCAGCAGAGGCAGAGCCTACCTCAAGCTCAGATTGACAAGCCAGACCAAACTCAGGAGATGGATATCACAGGGGACAGCTGGGCTGCAGGAAAGCAGTGGTGCAGGCAGTTTTCAGCCAGTCTCATTACCCTGGACAGGTTGATGCAGGCAACTGCTCCTCAGACAAGGTGGGCTTCAGCAAAATGATTGAGCTCTCTAGTGTTAAAAATGACAGTTAACAATTAGGATGTTTGCTTTTATTGGAGTAGAATGAGGCATGTGTGCGCTGTATTGTTAGCAGCGAATTCAAGCACCATTGAACAATAGGTGTGAGGAAAAATATTTGAGAGTTCCTGAAAACTATATTTGTTGCTATAGGCTTCTTTTCAAAATGCATGCTTGTCAGAATAAAACTTTAAAACCATAATTCAAATTGGCCATGCTACAATTAAAATCACAATTAGTGTAATGGAGGAACATGGTTTTTCATTCTGCTTATCTTGTACTAGAGCAGTGGTTAAAGCTCATCTACTAAAGGACATTACATAAGAGTTGTGCCTGTGCCACTTCCAGTATGTTTTCACGTCACTTAGAGCAGCAACAACATAATGTTGGAGCATTTACTTTTTTATTCAGCCAAGCTATTAAAGAATTCAAGTGACATGTTTAGAGTCAAATTAAGAAGACTTCCCTTTGCAAAAAATGACTGTTGAAAGTGCATGTTCCCAATCAAAAGTGTGCATACATGATTGAATATCATGACATTTCCAAACTATTAGGAATAATTCTTAAAACACTTTCCCACCATTTATGATTATTTTGCAATCTGTGAAATGGAAGCTTGGCTTGTAAACTGCAGCTCTGGAGAGGGAATGCATGGAAAAGGCAGGGTACGCCTCTCAAAATTTGATGGCACATCTCAAGGGGTTATCGTTGAAACAAATAAGTAAAATAAGGTTAAAGGATTTTTCAAACATGCATGAAAGAAACTAAAAAACACTCCCAAGTATGTATTTTATAAGAGAATAGTCTTACGATGAATAGCTAAAAAGTTGATTTTACATAATACCCTTTAAACAATTCCACTCTAGCTCTTGTTCAGGGGTGTCTAATGTTAGCCCTCAAGTACTGGTATCCTACATGTTTTAGTTCTCTTCCTGGTTCAATATACTTGCATTAAATGAAGGCTTGTTAGCAGAACATTGATGTGCTGAGGAGGTAACTACCAATAATGAGAGAACTACAACATGCAAGATATTCCAGCCCTTGAGAACTGACTTTAGACACCCATGCTGTAGGCTATGTTTGGGGTTGTTGTCCTGCTGGATTCTGAAATTTTATTACTTGCTTGTAAAGTTTTTAATGATCCAGTCCTACGTGATCTCTGGTTCTTCTACGTGATCCACACACCTTTAAGAGCACTCCAGCCCCCACAACACAGCTTACCGAATGTTCCCAGATCACAACTGAAATTGAGAGCCGATTGAGCTATTTGCGACTGCTGCCTTAAACATTCAGAATGTCTTACTTTTACAAATATGCACATCCCATAACCAGCAACATAGAAATGTGTGTAAAATAATATTCTCTTTTTTAGTATTTCTATTGAATTTTACTGTTTAACTCTGTATGTATTTTACTGTTTGGCTTTTTTTTTTTTTTTTTTTTCATCAATCTTCTAGTGTTTCTAAACGTGTCTTACATTTGACAATTACATTAAATTTGCTCAAAGAGTAACCTCCACCCAGTCAGTTTTTTTGGAACCTGGAGCAGGTGGGCCTATGTTGGTGTCCTGTATTTCTTTAGGTGTGTCTCTTTATCAACACATTTTATTCAGATATCTGAATTACCTCCTCAGCTTGCAAAAAAGCTTTTGTCTTCTTATTGGTTGTAAACATTTGTTTTCATTTAATCCTATTTACCGCTGCAACACAAATAAGCCAGATTTCAAATTTCAGATTTAGAATGATGAATTCATTAAAATAAAGTTTTTGTATTACATCACATTTTGATTCAAACTATTTATCTTCTGAGATGTAGACACTTTGGAAGAAAATTGTCTTACACTTGTAATTCAATAGCTAAAGTTTGTATGGTATAATTTTCTGTTTGCCCTCTTGACAGCTGTTGTCTGGAAACTTTATCATTTCAATTTAGTGATTATGTAAGAAATTTATCTTCCATTGTCTGCCAGCGAGGCTAATTATTTGATCGTAGAAATTCCAATTAGCAGTATCTCAATGTTGTCCAAGGAGCAACAAAAGCCAGATAAATCCAATGGTCTGTGTTCGGGCTTATATTTCAGATAGAAAAGTACAAAGAACAAGGCGCTAACAGGATGAACTGAAAAAAATAGTGCTTGTTATGCTCAAATATTCTCTGCACAGCATTTCGCAATACATCCGGTTGAGCTTCAGGGGAATGTCTGTATTAATGCAGAGTCCATCTCACAAAGCAGCCACTGGTTGAATGAGTGCTTAAGCTGCAAAAGACTCACTAGAGTTGGATTTCCACCTACAGTAGTGAGAGTGAAAAGATGAATGAGATGAAAGATTTTTGCAAATGATAGGATCTTTATAAATCCAAGTAAGCCTTGTAAAGGTTAGTTGGAGAAACACCAAGGATCTACGAATTATTTTGTAAAAGTAGAGGAGATAAGAGAGGGTTAATAGTGAAGCTATCGTAGACGGCTTATGGCTTCTGATGGACTACAGGCTACAGAAGACACTTGAGTCAGTAGTATCATCCCTCTGCCATGCTTGTATTTTGTTCATTATTAATGATTAAGCAGCTCTCTTCAAGGCGTTTCCTAGCACAGAAGTTCACACTTCCTCATCGGCTGCAATACATTATGAACTGGAAATGAAAATGTGACAGGTGATTTGTCGGCAAAGATAGTTTGTTATTATGCACACTCAGAACTAATAATTGCATAGATGACCTATGATCTCCATAATTAACAGGGATGCATTTCACTATATGAGGACGGTAGATAGGATATTTCCAGAGATTTTTTTTTTCTTTTATTACAATTTTCTTCCTCTTTGTAAAGAATGAATCAAGCTGGTATTAAAAACTGAAAACCTATATTTGTGAGAGAGAAAAAAAAGTTGCTTTTTCTCTATTTGTTTATTACTCGAGATCAACACCTATGTCGAAATTATAGCTTGCTCACTCCCTTCTGTTTCTCAAAGAAAATATATACCACTTATTGTACTGGTACTGTATTGGTTTTAGTCTTTCATCCAAGCTGCTGTCAAAGATGAAATTTTCTAGACAGATTCTTGTAGGTCCACAGTGCGGGGGCTGACGCTCATGGAATATTTACATAGCAAGAGAGAGGGAGGGGTGGCAGAGGGCTGGTGTTTGCTGGAAGTTGAGGGCCTGTTTGGAAACACATTCAAAGGAATGGATAAAGGCCCTGAGGATTCATGCAGTACGCATTGTCTCTGATGGGAAAATAAACCTTGCTGGGAAAAAATACCTTGATTTAAAATTCATTTCTAAATCCAGGTGTGGAAAAGCAAATAGAGTGAGGGCTGAATGTGAAGCAAAGAGTATTTGTGTGAATAGAAACATAAGGGTGACCTAACATTTTTTTAATATTATTTTACCAAGATGAAAATATCCCATTCTGAAAATGCGACATTAACACATAAAGTAGTTTTATTTTCATAGAGTGGTTCTGCAAACATTTAATTTCATTTCATATCTATTTTACCAAATTGGGCTGGAATTTTTCTGACATAGATTTAAAAATTAAAGTGAATGTGAAAATATGTAAACCCAGCTATTTAATAAACAAGGAGCTATGTGGCTTAGAATTTAGGTCTGCTTTGGTGGATAGCAGAATCTTAGTCATTAAATGAAACCTTTCAAAAGTAGATTTCTTAGAGTTAAGAGTAAGAGCAAAATGAATATATTTTATTTGAAAAAATAAATAAAATCTGTTTGGAAAAGTTGCATGACACTAGTAAGCAGCATGAAATAGATTTTGCCCTGTTTAACTTTTTATTTAATAACCTTTTTGTGAGTGTTTAATAAGCAAATGATGGTACAAAATATTCTCTGAAAGTCAAATTTCATCACATTTCATGTTATGCTGCACTTTGTTTCACAATAAATTACAGTAAGATTGTCAAAGCAGTTTGTACATAAAACTAACATCACAATTATTATCATCTCAATCTATTTTTCACAAGCATTCAAGTTAAATGAAACAAAACACAAAACTGCAATATTCAAGTTAAAAAATGTGCTGGTAAATATCAGGGTTTGGGGCCTATTGTAAAATGATCTAATAGTGGCATTTATTGATTTTTTGGAATGTGGTCATTTACACTCATACTTCAAAACTCATCAGCAATTTTGTGATTGTAAATTCTTCTGTTTTGGCAGTACAAAGCTAAAGAGAATCTATATGGTTTGGATATGAAAATGTCTTGGTGTGGATTTTTTTTCTTTTCAGCACACGGTACTGGTACACTTCATTCATTGAAGGATGAATGAATAAAGGAACTAGTAAGACATTTCTGATTAGAAGATGAAGATGAAACAAGGCTGAATATTTCAGTAAGACAATTATATCAACAACACACATAAGAAATTCTCATCTGGTTTTGGATTATTTATTTATATATCTCCAGTTCACAACAAAAATATATGCAATGCATTTTACAATTACAAAATACATAATCAGCTCAATCCAATCATACAGACAGTTTCAACGTTAAATGTAGACATTCCAACTTGATCCTAGTTATTAAACATTATAGTCATGTTACATTTATTATTAAAATAATTATAAGAAGAAATAAATCAATTTTCTGTCATCGAGTCATTAACTTTGCAGCAATCCATTGTACTAACCATGTATGTAGTGTATGTGGAGGAAATCTGCCTGACAGAAAAAAACCTCCAACAGAATCTGACTCAGTGTGAGAGGCCATCTGCCACCACAACTAGGGGGTTAAGGAGACAGAGCTGACATAACCCCCCCCTGAAAAAACAGAAGCACTGATCCAGGAGTACTTTCTACATTAAAGAAAACATTGAGTAAATGGCGCCACTCATTTACCAATTTCATGTTGGAGAGAAACAAATTGCCAGGCATGTGGGTTCTATGAAGAGGAAAAAGAGCATACAAAGTTAAAATAAAAAATAACTGCACATAATGCCAAATTGGAGAGAAGTAAGACAATTTAGCAAGAATGGTCAGTAGGTTCTCTATGATCTGAAGCATAAAGCAACATAACTGCTTTATGCATAACATAACATAAAGCAACATAACTGGTTACTATAACTGAACTATAAGCTTTATCAAAACGTAAAACTTAACCATATTATTAAAATTACACAGAGTGTCTGAATCATAAATGAAAGCTGAGTTTGTTCCCCTGCAGGAGAACCTTATTAGACAATCCCCCTTGCATTCAATTTTAGGAACTCTAAACAGTTAGGATTTACCATTTTTGTAAGTAAAATACATATTTCCTCTGCATGCAATTTTTCTGTTGAAAACAATGTTTAATGCTGTTGTTTTTAAAGCTGGTGTAAACCCCAAAAAACAAAACTCATCCAGTTTTATGCTCAATTTTGCAAGTTTATCTGGAATGGCTTTGGTATATACAAAGAAAATTAATTACCTGCAGAAAGTCCCACCACAACACCTCCTCGTAACAGTAACTGCAGCATTAAGTGAAATGCAAAAAGTAGAATTTCCAGTCCAATATTATATCTTTCTGTTATATATTTCCTAAAGCAATGCAATGACAAATGCTTCTGTTTCTCTTTGTGTTGTACTCATGCTTTGGCTCTATCTTTTATTTCTATTATCTTAAGGCGTTATCAAAGTCGCACTCAAATGTTTTCAGTGAATTTTAATACCTTGCTTAACATCTTTTGCCTGACAATAAGCAGGAGAAAGACTTAAAGGCAGCACAGTAGCTGCTGTGAAAAAAGATGAGATCATATCGCCCCCATAAAACATTTTTACACTGCTGGCTAACTGACTTTTAGATTTCCCAGATTACTGAGAAGACGCTGCAGGGTCAGAAGCACAGTCGCATTTAGACTAAAAACACCATATGAGATAGACCTTAGCCCAATGTCTCAGAGCAAAGACGTTTCAAGACTCTTTTCTTACTGCAGCGGGTATCAAAGTGCACGGTGTAGTGCACTATATTGTTCACCACATTAATCACGCAAGGTTGTTCTAAAGTGGAACTGTATAAGCCTGTCGTTACAAATAAGTTATAGCGGCGTCTTCGAAAACATTTGAACTACATTTCACTTATTAAATAATAAAGTGTTTAAGTTTTAATGATCTGGGAAAGTTAAAGCTGTTATACTCACTCAGAATTTGAGGCAGTTGGTCTGGGAAAAATTTGTTTTACTGATAAATGACAAGAAAAAAAATATTCTTGTTTAAAACATCACAACCTAGCTCATCTGCAGTTAATCTTAGACATTTGAACATAGCTAGTTTATTTGCCATTTCCTTAAGAATAAAAAAGAAAAACAATCAAATTATTAATGAAAAAATACACTCTTTATCAGGTACAAAAGTGATTAATAATCCATTATAGCATCGACTATCAAGAACCCATATTCCAGTCATTGGAAGTAATTTTGCGACATCGATTTCATAATAGTCTCCTATATCTATCTCCATGATATAGGAGATATCATGGAGCTATGGGAGACTATCATGTTATATAGGACTATCTACAAGTTATAGGACTTTCTCCAAGTTATAGAGACTATCCTATAGTTTCTTTAACTTGAGACTATAGGCTATGTATCTTGCAGACAGTGATCAACAATCTTGTACAGTTAGCATTTTCCTTTGCACTAACTTATAGTATTTATGACTGGAAAACAAGACAAAGAGCCAGAATATCCCTCATTACTTAACATTATCTAGACTATGACAATCTGCAATTTCAGGTACAGCTTTTAATTTAATAAAAACTTATTTAAATAATTAAACAAGACAATTTTGAGTAAAACAGTCCTTGAGGGGAAGAAGGCAAGTGCAAACACTTTAATTTGTTGATAGGGTGGTAAATCATTGTTATAATAACTGTGTTGAATCACAAGACTTGCACCTGTTTACACTGATAGTGACATTCATGTGTCATGAATCAAGTAAACCCATAACTGGGAGCATTAATCCATAACAATTTATGGGATTGTTAAGGTAGACGCATATGAAGTGTTTGCGAATACCGGCAGCCTCACAATAGGGTCTAGATATGCCCACACAGTGACACTGTGTGTGAAAGAGATCAGTCTCTTCTAGTCATATCCTTAGGTATGTTACTGTTTCTTTACATAATGATGTTGCCCTAAATATTACAAGATCTCAGAGTTCTTCCTGTGAAGTTATTGTTTATACATAATACTGCAAGACAAAGCATTTTTTTCTACAGGAGCGTGAGTAATAAATATTAAATGGCACTAAGAGTCTACATACTTGCCTGTTATTTGCTGGGTGTGTAAAAAAATATCAAAGGAGAACCAGTGGTAATATTAATGTGGAAGATATCTGACTTGAGTTTAAATATCAAACAACTGGGAATAGATAAGTCTCTAATATAATGAGAATAAACACGCACAAATGTCCTGAAAACATATATATATATATATATATATATATATATTATTTTTTTTTTTTTTTTTTTTTAGGAAAATGCAGGCTAAATATTCCTTCACTGAAAAGGTCTTGAAACCTTTCATTTAGAAATATTGACTTTATAATGTCAAAAATGAAAAGGTCTTCTGCCATCTGAAGCAAAAATAAACTTTTTAAAGTTCATTTTGAATAAATGCATTCTGGAAATAAGATTCTAAATTTGTGTATTTCAAATTACAGTAGCATCATCTAGCTTTACAAACAGCCAATACTTGAAATTAAATGAGTTGACTTAAATGACTTAAATAACTTGAAGTCAACAATAGATGACTTAAAGGGGATATTTTTCATTATCTGATAAAGTTTTATATGTGTAAAAGAACTGATTTTTCTGTAATAAAAGTGCTAAGTTTTACAATGCAGTTGCAAAATTCCAGTACTGTGTGCACAACGGTGGCACAGGGGTAAAGAGCATCATCCATATACAAAGACCTTAGTCCTCAATGCAGCTGCCATGTGTTTGACTTCTAGTGCCATGATGACTTGTGGATGATTGGCTTTAATTGGGGTGAGACCTCTAAATAAAATTCTGCTTAGGGACCTATAAAATATTGAGCCAGCTCTGTTGTGGCTTACACAAGTTTTTATTTGCAGGGCTGACATACTGGATTGTGAGGTCAGTATTGGTGAGAAACCTCTTACTTTCCCAATCGAATTAACATTTTCTTTCCAACAACAAACCTGTGCACATTAACTTTTAGTAAAACTGAATTAAATAATGCTACTGTGTCCTTCAAACAATCACTGAGTACCAGTTTCTCAGAATATGGAAGAAAACAAAACAGCATTCCTGTAGTAAAGAAGAAAAATATTATTTCTTGAACCAAGTGTTTGCATCTTTGTGACCACAAATCAGAAAAAAATACAAAAAAGACTATAATAATAATAATAATAATAATTAATAACAACAAACATGCTCATATGTGAATCACTATTCACATATGAGAAAAAATTTACTTAAAAAAACAATTAAGAGCTCATCTACTTCACAGTAGTTGCATTTTTATATTAGAACCATATAAAACTACCACAAATCCTTCAAAACCATTTTTGAATATTTAAATTACTCATGTCATATAGATGAATGAAGAGCCATAAACATAAATAGTCCGACATCTAGTATGTGATCCATAACCTGACATTCATCACTAAGGATTTTGTTACAGGCCTGAATGTGCTGTTGCAGCTCTAATATCAAAGAGTTGTAACAATGGACAGTCAAAGACGCATACGCACACACACGCTTGAGTCTAGGCTCAGTCACACAAACAGAAGCAGGTGGTAATAGGGCTATTCTTTATTCAGAGCAATGAATAATTCAAAATCTATGCGCCCAAACAGATTCTTGAGTTGACAGAGTAATATGACAGATTTTGCAACTGATGGGAAATATTGCAAATGGTTTGGAGATACGAGAGTGTATACAGATTTGCTGTAGGCAGTGTGACAGTTTAAGTGACTTGATATAAATGTGATATTTTGAAGAGTCTTTATGATTGTGTACATTTCTTTTTTTCAACACCACTTACCCTTGCAGTCCAAATATGCAATTATTAGCTTGACTGAGAAAACACAGATTTGATCTTTGTTAATGTTGATGATTATTTGCTCCTTTCTTATCTTCTAAGCAACAATAAATATAACACATTTGTTGTAATTTTATGGCTTTATGGCAGTCAGCTCAGTATGGAGCCTTGGAAAAAATCCCAAATTAATCGCAAAACAATGTTGGAATAAAATTGATCTTCAAAGTAGCAGCTGAGTTTTAGAACATGCAACCAAAATCATAAAGAAACAAGCTATAGTCCAGATATGTGTAGAGAAGCAGAAATAATGAAAAATGTATGTAAATAATCCACTGCACGTTTTCTCAATTACCCCTTCATTTCAGTTCAGTTTTAGTAATTCCACAATGAGTCACACAGTTCTATTATAGATAATGACTTCCCTGCTGTGCTATTATTTCTTTTCATCTTGTAGCTAGTCCACATTTAGGCACACTTTGTGATGAATTTCCTCTTTCCTCCTGGTCATATAAAGCTGAAACATGCAGGGCGCCATTTCAGCTCTAAAAAAATCATCCTTGCTCAAGAGACTAATGGCCAGGTTCCTAAGCTTGGAAATTTGCCACTTTGTATTCAGTTGAGTGATACATAATGTTTTTATTATGTATGAAAACCTTATTGTTCAATAAGGCTTCACTTGAATTTATCCCACCTATTAGCTGTCTCTAAATCAAAAGGCCCATGATTGCTGGGGTCTTTATTAGGGTTGTGGAAAGTGGAATGGCTTGAGATGACCCCTGATGTTTTGCTGGCTGCCTGGGAAAGGCCCAACTATGCTAGAATTGCTGCGATCTCTGTCATAAGTCTGGCAACAGATTAACAATGCTGTAAACACTGCAAGCCGCAGAATACTGGGGATGAAAATAAGTTCTTTCAAATTGTCACAGTGCTTTATTTTGGTATGCTCTCTGAATAGTTTTGGAGCACTCTTTGGTGAAGCTGGCTCACAAACACTTCAGGCTGAAACTTCCTGGAAAGAAATCAACAAATTGACTTTCTTGGGTAGCATCTGCTCAGATGGAACCAATTTGGTCAAAAATGGAAAGAAATGACTAGGCTAGGCTAATAAGAGTTAGTTGTTTATTGTACTAATGATTAAAGGAGCTGACCTCTAAATGTTTTGCATTCAGCCATCTTTATGCTGAAACCAGTAAACAAAATACAGTACAAGCAATTGCAATTCATTTTCTCTGTGCAGGTCTCAGAGGGTTCTTCAACTTAGGAAAATAAACCACAGGATAAGGTTACAAAAGACAAGCATTGAAAATATTATTCCATCATTTGAATATGGAAAGAGTATGCTGCAAAAAGTAAACCTCCCAAGTAACTCTCATGGAAAGCATCACCAATAAAAGAAGTTAAGAGACTCACAGCATACACTATAAAAAAGGTCACTGTAGAATTTACAGTAACTTTCTGGCAATAGGGTTGCTAGCCAGTTACTGTAATTTTTACGGTATAGAAACTACAGTAACTTTGGAGTAACCTTACTGTAATTTTTTATAGCAGATTTTCTGTTATCTTATTACAGTTTTAGTGTGATTTTATTGCATGATTACTGTAATTTTATTACAGTTTTATTGTGATTTTATTACAATTTTATTGCAGGTTTACTGTAATTTTATTACAATTTTACTGTAATTTTATTGCCGTTTTACTGTAATTTGTATTACTCTCTTACTGTAATTTGATTAGTTTTACTGTAATTTCTTTAAAACAGCACAGTAATTATATAACATGGTTACTGTGATTTCATTACATGTTTATCATAATAAAATTACAGTGATCTTGTAGAATTACAAAAAGTTGTCATTTTACAATAGTTCATTATACTGAAAACTTTGCTAACTTTTAAAAGTTTAAATGTGAACTTTCAACTTAATTTTCTTTAAAGGAAGGAAGGGATTCAGCAATGTTAAATATCGAAGTTACATATTTTTCAAAACTTTACTGGAACCCCAATAGTACATCTTAAACATTCGGGCAGGTTTAAGACTTAGTGAACAGCCAAACAAAACCAACATACATGAGTTCTGAGTTGGTCTCAGTCGTGAACTTCTCCAGAAATCATCAATGGGTTGCTGGAAGATAAAGAAAAAAAAACCCATGTTTTAACACATGAGATAAACACCATATTAAACTGCATTTATGTCAGGTAAAGACAGACAGGATGAAAAGGACAGATTTAGTGGACAGACACACTCTCTGACCTTCCTTGATTGTAGCTGCCCTCTTATCTGTCTATTAGAAATGGACAGGACAGACAAACAGAGACTGGCATTAAAAAAAAGACAGACAGGGAGAGAGATGGAGTAAGAGAACTGATTGTGAGTAATGTGTAATTTTACCATTTTAAAAGTTCCAATGGTAGTCCATGAAGAAACAGAATGTAGAGATGGGGGGAGTTCACTGTTGTTCACTGTTATGTCGTCCTGTTGGTTGATGTCACTCTTCCGTTTGCAGCTTTTGTTCCGCTTTCTGGGTTGGGCCTATGAATCGCCTAAAAACAGATGAGAGGACTGTTTAAAATTACCCTTTTGGTTTTTTTTAAAGTACGTATTAAATGAGATGAGATGCCTGTGAACTACCAAATATTGTTTGAAAAGGCATTACTCAAATAGTTCTCATAATTCTCACCTATGAAAAAATACTCTCGGTAGCTAAAGGCACTGCTGTACCCGCTTGTGCCCTTGATGCTGTTTTTACTGAAAAATAACAATGTTCAGTTATATTATTTTTAATTTTAACTTCATACTCAGGTACAGAGAGAGACATTTCCATGGAAATATACATTATGATGTCTCTGTCCATATACTATGTTTGGAGACACCTTCTGTACCTTCATCTGTAGGCCGAAGACACAGTGAGATGGCAATATCTCACTATGTCTTCCATCCATTAGTCTATGGACAGAAGGATGGAAGTTACAGTGAGACACAGACAATTGGACTATCTGGGGCGGTGAGAAGGGTGAGGGGTCGGTCTTGTCACCCCCCCATAAGAAGCCACCCTGGGCGGTGGCCTGTGTCGCCCATTGCAGAATTTGGAAAGGCTGATTAATCACAATTAATCACTATTCTCAACTTTGCAAGCTTGAAATATTACGCACACAGCTTTGCAAACCCCTCTTGCTGCACACCAACAATTTAAAATCCAAGCAATTATCTTGCATTCGTAGTCTCCCATCCTCAATAGCAACTAAAAGAAATTTACTCCACTGCACATGCATACAAGTGGTACCAAACTTGTTCAGGAGCCAACTGACAGACAAGATGTATTTTATTTTCTAGTTCTTGGATGCTACACCCTTTTATGATACCGCCAAGGGCAACATGAAGCCCATATCAAACATGCACATTCTCAAAAAATGTGTTGTTGTCTCAAACCAACCATATCTGAAGATTCTTAGTTTTTCAGGTTTTTATATTCAGGAAAGTTTACAGCAAGTTAGTTTGTTTTAAACATCGGTTTAGAAATGTTCCTCTACATTCGTTTCCTGTGATGAGGCCGCACTCTACTGTCCTCATCCAGCCAGGGAACACCTGTTATTTGTGCACGTGAAACTGCAGGCTAGTAAACTAGATGTGCAAAATACTGGCGAAAGACCCAACACAAGAAAGTTGGAACTACTCAACTCTTGTTGCTGTCTGCTGTCACGGAAAAGGTATTTTGCTGTTCGTAGCTCCTCTAGTATAACGTGCTGCTGTGAACTAGATAACGTGGGAGAGAGGCTCTGATGTCAAAATAGATGGTTCAATTGATCTGCGTTATGTAATATCAGCACCTTAAAATGTTCAGATTAATCGCGTGGGCTAACATGTTAACATTGACAGTCCCATGTGCGAAGACAAACAACAACAAAACAAACAAAAAAAAACAACAGTTGAGGCATCCTACCCTCAAACAACTTCCGCAAAAAGACCAGAATACAGTCATCTGCATATTCTAGGTGAACTGAATTAAAAAGCACTTGTGTTGCACATAATGCTAGCTGAGAAATAACCGAAGTTAGCTTTAGCAAACAAGCGAGAGTAGCTCAATATAACCACATAAAATATATTTTCGTACACAAACACAAAACTGCAATATTTTTTTTTTTTTTTTTAAGTACTTACCTAGTGAAAATCATTGTTGGCCCCGCCCTCTAGCCTGTAAACGTTCACCTCCAGCAGGTAAATATCCCACAATGCAACTGTACATTAAAAATTTACACTACAGCTGTACGTGATCCACGTGATCCAGGGACCAATCACGTCCCATATACTTTCCAGACGCATTTCAGATCACGGTAGAAAGCTGTATTTTCAAAACCTAGCCACGTTACTGTATTTTTATGCTGTAGTTTTTACAGCCATTTGTTACAGTGTATATAGAGATTGTACAGAGCTGTGCACCTAAGTTGAGAAAATCTTTTGACAGTAAAACATATAATAAAATCAAATAAAATAAAACAAACAAACAACAACAACTGAATACAAATAAAGTTCACACTTTTTAATTTTTATTATTATATATATATATATATATATATATATATATATATATATATATATATATATATTTTTTTTTTTTTTTTTTTATATATATAGGCTATATATAGGCAAGCCTGGGTAGAATAAAATAAATAAAGAAAACTGAGAAAACTGAAAAATAATTATGCGCTAAATATTTGTTCGCCTCCTGTCATAAAGAACACCCACATATGTGAACAAATCCCTTCTCCCTCCTTATTATAAAAGGCAATCAGATCCATCCCTGTGTCCATTATGTTTCCATTCTCCGCATGAATTCAGCCAGTAGGCAAAGGAGGCTGTTGCAGACCCACTGATAACGTATTGTCACTGGCAAACTATTGAAGCCAAGAGCTTACGCGGGATTTAATTGACTGTTGATTGTTAAATAAATACCTCTTAAAATATCAGGGCAAAGCGTTTGAAGAAAATAAAAAATAACAAAATAACAAAAACAAGGAAAGATCGAAAGTTGTTGACTTGGCGCGCAGGATACAGACACGCACACGCACGCAAGCGCTCCCCTGTGAACACATGTCTGAGGAGAGCGTGAATGGAGGAACTGCACCTGCAAAGAAAGAGACAAGTAACTCGCAACAACTTTTTTTTTTCCCGAAGACAGCTCAAGTTGTCCCGCAAGCGTTTGTTATTCCAGCAACGTGAAAGGTGGAAGCAGTGGCTTTGACCCACAAGAGAAGTAGGAGGAGAGGAGCTAGCAAACCAGGTCCCATTGATGGAGCGTATGGGTTGCAGTTCTGATCATATTTACTCCACCTGTCCTGTGGGGGGGAAAAAAAAAAATCACTACAAAAACTCCATAAACATATTCCTGCTTGGAAAAAAAGCAGCAGTGTTGTCTGAGCACTGAGGACGGTCCAGTTCACGGGGGAAACCCTTTTGACTCGAAATAAGAGAAGGCTGTGTTGGGTATATATATAAAAAAGAAGCAAAAAAAAAAAAGAAAAAAGGGGAGGAGGATGGCAGTAAAGAAAGTGGTGATGGTGCCAGACGCAGCAGCAGTAAGAAGCGTACGTACGTGCTTTATCTTAGCGGCTGAGTGTGACGTGATATTGCAGCCTTGCTTCGAGAGCTCTGCAAGGATCAAGCAAAAGCGCGTCTATTTCTCTTTGTGTTATAACTCACAAGTCAAGCCAAACATCTCACATCCACCCACCAAAAGGATCTTTGCTTTCTTTCTCCCTCTACTCATCTTTTTTTCTTTTATTTTTTTCCAAAACGAGTGGAGAAACGCGACTTTACCAGAGGCGAAACCATTTGGGGGAAAAAAAATAGAGACGATTTAATTTATGGTAACACAGTAAAGAATTCGCTCGCTTCTTCTCATCACTCCAAGAATTTCTTGTTTCCTTCTCCTTTTTTTCCCCCTGTCTCCTCTCTCTCTCTTGGTATTTCTCTCTTCTGCTCGGTGGCTGTCGTGCGTTTGTTGCGCTCCGGTTTTGATGGGAAAAAGCCAGCAGAAGAAGAGGAAGAGGACAGGGAGGATATGAGCGGGCAGAGCGGAGTGTAACGCATTTTATTTCCATCCACTGAACCATCTTGTTGCGCCGGACTTCTATTGTCGGGAATGGGGAGTATTGATTCACCGAAGGGCTGCAGAATTTATTTATAAGGATGTGGCCAGTGTTGGGAAAATAGCCATAGCTTCCGCAGTGTAAGGTAAGATATTGTTTTAATTGTAACAATGATTAGGATTGTTAGAGATGAGGGAATTTTTCCTGTGTCATGTCTCTGATAAAGTTGTTACATATTTGCCCCGTCAATATTCAACACGACGAACGTTTATCCGCTCGCATTAGTCTGGGGTGTTTAACAGATGATTTTTTATAAAGAGCTGATCTCCCCCTTAAGAGACAAAAATCACTTTAAAGTGCTGCGGTATGAGATGTCGCCCCTACGTGCCTTTTTATTCACATCTACTCTTAAGACAAAATTGCTCCAGGAAGCCTGGGCAGTAAAACCGGGACTCTTGACGAGCGATTTCATACTGATTTATTTATTTTTTTGTTTGTTTTTGTGAATGCCTTGCATGGCCACAAATCTTGCGGGAGGGCTGTGGGATCATATGGGTTTACATATCGCAGCAAAAGCTGATCTAACTCTGCACAGCTTCCGCAAATCCTTACATGACACATATTATGCCAGTCTGCTCGGACGGAGAGCTTCCCCCCCCCCTTCATCATCATCCTAAAAGAAGTTGGGAGACGCAAATGTATTTATTCTCTAAAAAACTGCAATCTGCAGCTTACTTTGGGATTTTTCACGCCTACACTCACATACACACGTGCGCGCGCACACAGGGGGTACACACGGTTTGAGAAACGCGCACACGCATGCACATTCTGCTGTGACACTGCTCACAGCTGCATTGCCTGTAGGATTAAAGCAATCAGGACATCGCATTGCATTCTCTCCCTCTCCTCTCTCATGGGCCTGCGTTCATGCAACACTCGCGCGCGCGCCAGCACACACGCTCAAACCCACTCAAATACTGGCTCTTTATCAAATTACATTATCAAATATGCCAAGCTCTGAATTCGAGAGCAGGTTCGTGCGTATTTCTGAAAGCGCGTAGAAAGAAAGAGAGAGAGAGATTAACAAAAAACAATCGTCATGCATGAGGACGCATTAAAGACATATTGGCTTATTTATTGTTTTTAAATTAAATTCACCCTCGTCTCATTATCTGACTGTACAACCTATAGTCAAAAGAATACAGTTTGACTGAAAAGACTGTGGTTACTGCATTCAAAAAATACACACACACACACACACACACACACACACACAAAAAAACAACCGTCGCATACTAAAACTCGTGAGGACCTCCATGCCATTATTCGCAATTTGTGTTTGGTCAATATGCCATTCTAAACAGCTATATTCGAATATCTCATGAGACGGTGCCGATCCAAATATGACCCAATTAATAATGTCTAAATGACTCACATTATTGCGCCCACCTCCCTCAAAAATAAATAAATAATAAAAACACAAAAGGGCTTAAGCTGCCACAAGGTGGCAATGTTTGCACAAAGTATAGTGGAAAAAGGAGACGGGATGAGGGGATTGCAAAAGACATGCTGCTGAGGTTAATGTGTCTTTTTTCGCCCTCTCCATGGAAGGACTTGGCGAGAACTATGTGAAGCATGTCAATTAGACTTGACAGAAATCATCCATAATGTGTCTGTGCTCTGATTTAATATTCTTTTTGCATGATGTTCTTCATCTTTCCCTGCAGGCCAAATGACATAGGATGAAGGCTGTTCGAAACCTGTTGATTTATATATTTTCCACCTATCTTCTGGTTATGTTTGGATTAACTGGTGCCCAAGATTATTGGTGTTCCACTCTGGTCAAGGGGGTCATTTATGGATCATACTCGGTGTCTGAAATGTTTCCCAAGAACTACACAAACTGTACATGGACGTTGGAGAACCCAGACCCAACCAAATACAGCATCTACCTTAAACTATACAAGCGAGACTTGAGCTGCTCTGAATACTCTTTGCTTGCTTATCAGTTTGATCACTACTCACACGAGAAGATTAACGAGTTGCTCAAAGTGAACGCATCCATTGTATATCTCTGTGATTCAAAGAATAATTACATATTTTTGCTGTACGACAAAAATTTTGCTCAGCTGCGGAGAGTTTTTCCTTACGATTACAATGGATTGACGCCGCAGAAGCTGGATGAGGAGGAGCAGTCTATCCTGGAGTTCTTAGTATTGAATAAGGCGAGCCCTAGCCAGTTTGGGTGTCAAGTGCTTTGTACGTGGCTGGAAAACTGCCTGAAAGCAGAGAAAGGGACAGTGGAGGCATGTGGGATCGTGTACACCAAATGCACATGTCCTCAGCATTTAGGAGATGGAGAATCAGAGAGCATGCTCATGCTCAATAATGTGGTTTTACCTTTAAACCCACAAACGGAGGGTTGCTTGTCACCTCAGCTACATGTCGGTCAAATCTGCAATCTGAGTGCAGAAGTAAGACGGCCTCCTAAAGAAGGTAAGTATCCACTTATCTTATTTGTTTTGCTCAACTAGTAGAAGATGTAATGCACTCTACTCTCTGCATAGATAAAATAGTAAACATGTCAATGAAATGTGCACGTCTGTCACTCCTTCCTCTGCCCTAAATGCATGTTTGAACTATGATGGCCCATGAAACAAAGAGCACACATAGAGATATGGACTGCAGTTGACTTAGAAATGTGTCAACTGCAGATTCAAAGCTGACAGGGGAGTTGGGTGTAGTAAAGACCACGCTTGCACAAAGCAGACCACCTAAGGGGTTCTTTCATTTGGTCAGACTAAATTAAAAACGCATTGCAGTGAATTTAAAGTGGATGTGTTTTTTTATTATTATTATTTTTTTTTTTTGTGCACATCAGCACAAAGCTAAAATGGCTGCAAATCCAAAGATACTCTGTTTGTGTTTGTTTATACATTTATGTCACAGTCATCCTTACAATTGACAATACTAATCTGGACACATTTTTTTTATTATTTGGCATTTAAGCCACTGGAAAAGAATGGGATCATTGATGCAGCAGTGTCAAATTACATTGTTCAAGCCAGATCTTAAAACTTTGGTACTTTGTCTTAAATTCTAAAAGTTGTCGTTCTTTTCAAAAGTATTCATACCCCTTGAATTTTTTAATATCTTCTAAAAACCTTAACATAATGGATTTTTTGTGATAGACAAATACAACATTATTCAAAATTGTATAGTGAAAGGAAAAGAATATATGCATTTTTGCAAAAATGTGCCACCTACACTGACAAACAAACAAGAGGTTTATGATAACTGTGGAGGGGCTGCAGAGATCCGCAACTCAGGTGGAATAATCTGTGGATAAACAAATGTATCCTTTATGAAAGAGTGTTTAGATTGTTGAATTATTAAAATAATTTCATATGAATTAAATCTGTTGATATTTACAAGCTATGTACAGAAAACAGCAAACATTGTGGGGGAAATCTCCTGTGGTCAGATTAGAGAATTCATCTTTTGGGCCTATATGAAAAATACTGTGTGGCTGAAAACTAACACCCTAAACTTACCACCTCCACCATGAAGCATATTGGCAGCATGATGCTGGGGTGATGCTTTTCTCCTACATGAACATGGAAGTTGGTCAGAGTTGATAGATGGAAATAAATAAAGGACAATCAGAAAACCTGTGAGATACTGGAAAAGACTTGAGACTGTGCTTAGCATTTTGGCAGGATGATGACACTCTTGTTATCACCAGAGCTTCAGTGTAATTGATGAGTTCAAAGGATTATCTGGTTCAATAGTGTAGAACAAAATCTGTCTGAGATTATATACTAAGATTCTCAGATAGATCTAGTTCACAGGTCAGTAATATTTCACACGCTATGTCCAACATGAACAAATTTGACATTTTCTGCAATAAAAGCGGTCAACAATTTTAGCTGTGCAAGATGTTGCAGCTGTAATCACTGGAAAATATAGTGATGTGCCACACATTTAGTTTTTATAAGAAAATGTAAAATTGTGTATTCTTTCCCTGCCACTTTACAATTATGAGCTATTTTGTGGTGGTCTATCAGATACAATCCCAATAAACTACATTTATAGTTGTTACAGTTGAACATGTGTAAAACAAAGGGGGGTATTGATACTTTTACAAGACACTGTAAAATCAATAATGTTTGAATAAAACCTTCACTGTTTTGGAGGTGTTCAGCAGGTATGTTGCCCATTCAGTGTTGCCATAGAGCAATGCAACGTCTTCTTTTGTGTTTGTTGGAAATCAGCAATAATTTATGCAGTGGAATGCTTACTGGAGAAAATGTCACAATCATGGTACCTGTTTGCTATTGAAATTCACACATTCACATGATATGCATACATCCCTACGCATTCACACTTTAATGAGCTGTCATGATAAAGACCGTTTTTAGTTTCTGAATTAGGTTTGCACACTTAGAAGAGGGCGTTTTTCAAGGAATTATATATGTGTTGTTTTCTTTCCTTATATCTGGAAAATTGACACGTGAATGGTTATGTTTTAACAGAAATATGTAGAACAAGCAAACAAAAAATAAAATAAAACCTCACACAGTTTGTGGCATACGTCAGGAAACCTACTTTCACTGAGTCTTTAATTAATATGAGTTACAACAACATTTAATTTCCCTTTGGGAAAAAATAAAGTATTTTTGAATTGTAATTGAGTTTAATTGAATGTTCCACTAGACACAAAGGATGAACACAGACCCATAACAATAAATTAACTTCTAGGATTTTGGCAAAAAAAAAAAATTGCTAGCAGAAACATGATATTAAGTAAAACAAGCAGCAACCTGGAAAACAGGTGGCGGTTCTTTTATCCAGGTAAATAGCAGAATGTGTATTGCAGATGTTAAGTAGTTTGGTCAACTCCCTCTGAGAGTTGCTAAAAGCATTAAAATCTGTGGGACATGTTTGAATTGTGTAAGTTCTGTTATTTTAAAGATAACTTTTACACAGTAACGCTAATATGAGTCATTCTCTAAATAATGTAACAAGTATGGATGACAAAACCACTTTAACTGCAATTCGACAACCACTTCAGTCCCTTAAGCAATAATGCATGTAGTATCTGATGTAAATTACTATTAAAATTCAGCCTGCGGTCAAGTAACAAGTGGAGTGAGAGCGAGTATGATTCAGCTTTGTATTATATATATATTTTTTTCATTACTGTATGATGTAGTGATAGACATACTACCAGGAAGCATTATTATTACTTTCATGGAAAAATATTTGCTGCGTCAAAATAACATTTCACATATTTTTTTTCTGTTTGCGTGTTAATAACAGCTTAAGAGTACAGCTTATTTTTTTTTTCTCCTCTCAGAAGATTTTCTACGAGCTTCTATTTATAGAGTTGGTTGATGGGAGGTTTTAATAAATCCTTTTTCATCTGGATAACCGGGAGATCACCATTGGGTTTAAAAGAGCACTATGCTTCCGGTGGCATCGTAGTGACAGAGTGGGTGTTGCTGATGAAGAGCAAAGCATTATAAACAGCCGACAAGAGCTCCATTTGATAAAAATCACGTCTTTGATCTTCTCAGTTCCTGGTAGCCCATTGCTTTTGGAGCACATCAAAGAAAAGCCAGGCTGGAGGTTGTATACTCAAGCTATTGGAACCTCAATACCCCAGCGGTGCTCCACATTGAAGAAGTGTAGCACTTAAAGGTTAAAGCTCTTACCTAGTTAAGGTGATTAGGCAGACAGAAAGACAGACCTCATTTCTTGATATCGTATCATTTTCAAAAGCCAAACCAGCAAAACAGAATCCAGATGTGCCACTTGGATGATTCATATATTCTGTGTTATTTTTAATGACATGTTCCCCTTTCATGAATAAAAAAGTTGTAAACGGAGGCATAGTGGCACTCACAGCATGGCAGATTAAAATTCTCCTTCTCTTTTTTTTGTCCTGGGTGTTCTCTGTTTGTGTGGGTTTTTCCTCCCACATCCCTCACAATCAAAATCAAGCAGGCTGATGAGTCTTAGCTCCTGCAAAGTGAATGACGGTGTTCTTCTTCCTCTTCTTCCTTTTGCTTTGAAATCCAATTAATGCTCGGATTAGCTCAAGCTAGTGTGACTGAATTTTGGAGCATGGGAGGTAATTGCTGGTTTAAGCAGAGGGAAGCTTTAGAGTGTTTTAGAGATTTCCACTTTTAACATAAATTTAAGGTTAGAGTAGGCAGGCGTTCAGTAGCCAAACTCTTTGGTACCTATGGGTTGGCATGAAATTCTCATAGCATTATAACCTTAAACAAAAATTAGTTAGCTCTATATCTTAAGGATATTAGCATACAAAAATAGGGTTACAGTGTCATTCAAAAGAGAAAAGCCATAACTACTGCTATTAAAATAAATATTGATTACTGATTACTGATTAATTGAAGTTATATCATTGATAGTAATAGCATATAGTTTCTTGTATTTTGCGCTTTCTAGTTTAACTCTGGAGAATAAAATGAGCAAGTATAAGCAATGTAATTCACAAAAATTGGAGTTTCATGCATTATTTTATGAAGTCACAGTTCGGTATGTATTTGCTACATTTAAATCAAGAAAAATGAAGACTGCTGCTTTCTTTATTTGACATTAAACAAAGATTGTTTAAATTTTCTGGCAATAATGTAATACACAATCTGAGTGTGTTTCCAGAATGAAGACTCCAATTGTCTTTGGGCATTGGTTGATCACAACAGGAGTTGAGTCTGTACTTAACTTATTTTACTTTATACCTGTGATGTGTACCTTATGCGTAATGTCATCTTAAGTGAGCAATTACATTCCAGACATAGTAAGTTGCATCCTTTTGCTGTTAAACCTTCCTGACAAAAACCTTTGGTTTGGTCAAACTTTCTTTCTCCATTGTCTTTTATTGTCTTGTCTTCTATAGCTGACTAAGACTGCATAATTTTACTGTACAGAAGACTTCAGTGCTTGTTGGAATACTTCAAACTTTGCTTTGGTGCCTCTTTTAAAAGTTGTAATGTAGATGTCTCTTCTACACGTGCAAGAATTTAAAGTAATTCTGTAAAGTGTGCTGAATTGAAAGGCAAACACCAAGACATTTGGCACGAGCAAAATTAAAAGTTAACTTACCTGCTGGGGTAGCTTGCCTTCAGTTGTCTGATTAGAAGATAGGCCTCCCTGACTTGGAAGACTATAGTTTAAAAAAGTGTTATGTTCATAAGACTGATGAAGAGGTGCTTCTTTAGTTCACACGGAAAGTCTTATTTTTATTTTATTTATAATTTTTATTATAATTTTTTTTTTGCATTTGGAAATATTTCCAAATAGATTAATTTGCCTTTCAGCCACTGGAGAGTGGTGAAAAGCCACCTTTCGATAAGGGGCGATCTTATACTTTCTTTTTTCAATCTCATTAAATTGACTTTAACCTAAAAACATGTCTTGGAATGATTGTGTTTTTCATTTTACCATGCTATATTTCAGCATCAGTAACCACTTCATGCTTATACTTCGTAGACTCTGGCTAGTGGAAAAAAAAAATCATCCTCTAGCATTATTTTGTCAAGTGATTTTGTCATATCTATTGTCAGAAAACTAGATTTTGTCAGAAAACTAGAAGTTGCAGTTTTCAAGGATCAGAGAGATAAAATGCTTTCTATGGACCTCTGTCTTAGAGAAATGTTCTCCAAAGTTTCCCCCAAGGACAACAGAGCAATATAAAAACCTGAAAAAAATTATTGTTTCTGAAATTAGAGTCAGAAACAAATATTTTCTGCACGACTGAGATCAACTTATTTTACCCAAATAATGAACTCTAAAATAACTGCATCAGCTTAGAACTCCACGAGGAGATTGAATTAAAAGATTGTGTGAAAATGAAGACAAATAAGTATGGATTCCATGAATTTAAAAAAAAAGAAAAAGAAAAACGTTCAAATTGGTCCAAATGATTCAACATTAGAAGTGAAATTCCCTAAGTTTTCAGATGAATATTTTATAACTCAGCATGTCCTCCACTTTATTAGAACAATGAGTAGGCTAGAATTGAGTTTGATATCACAGTTATTTGTCCTATTTATTTCAGAAAAAGAAATTATTTTCTGAAATAAATAATTCAATAAAGTGCATGATCTAACTCAATGTTTTATATGGCGACTCTAAGAAACAATTCAGCTATTATAGAAACAAAAGAAGGAAGGAGATTTCACCAAGTGAAATTGCCAAGATTCTCAAAAGAAGCTTTTTCATCGCAACAGCTTCTTACGACGCAGACAATATGCCGTGTAGAAAATGACAAAAGGATTTATTAGCAAATTAAATGTGTATGAAACGTTATGATGCACCGTCACCCGCCAAAGTCCTGAGCACTGCAGCAGCTTAGCCTGGCTGCTGCATATAGTGAGGGCCTTTATTCACTTTGGATCTCTGTCAAGTCACTCAGTAGTCACACTGCATTATACTCACTCCCATTGTTCAGTACACTTGGAGGCCATTTTAGTTCCAAATCAGTGAAGGAAAGCGCTCAGATAAACAGCACAGAATCTGTTTTGTCTTATACAGGCATTATCTGTCATTAGTTACAGTAGGCATCTCAAATAGCCTGTGTCCCAATTGCCTCCGAAATCCCTCCTTTTTTAAGGTTTTTTGAGTCCTCAGCAGATATTTTTTCCTTATTAAGTTGTTGGATTTTTAGGTTTAGTATCTGTAGCTTATATATGGAGCTGAGTTCACTTTTCAAGTGTTTGCATACAACTATTCCTGCAGCATACATGATACATACAGTTCAGAAAATCTCAAATATTAAAACCAGAAACAATGAGCTAAATTGTTACTTTAAATTTTATATAACGTATTAAAATATATGTAGTTCTCAGGGTCTGGTACAAATCTATAAAATGCATATTTCATAAATGATATATTCTTAAGGCACTTTGAGACGACTCCTTTATTATCATGTATTGGAGAACAAAAAGTCCTCTTTTGTTTAATTGTATTCTTAAAATAATTATTTTTTTTCTGTATTTTATATTTCTTACAATCAAGCAGTACAGGAAAATGTTTTCTGCATCTAGGTTATGTTGCAAAGCTAAAATATAAAGTGCATTCATTAACATATGAAAAAGATACTGTACACATTTTACCAGCTAGTTTCTTACTAATTACTACTACTGTCCAGTTTGTCTTCTCCCTCTGAGGCTCTTTAGTTTTGTCTTTAAATAGTTTTATACACCAGCTAAAGTATGCCTTTTGGAAGAAAATCATATTTTTAGTTCCAATCTGTAAACTAATAAAGGATCATTCTTGAATATTTTGATACAATTTTATATCTTTCATTTACACCAGAGTTAAGTCCAAACTTATTCACACCCTGGCAGACTTAACAGATTCTGTAAAGTGGGACATAACTTCAGATTCAGTTATGAATCTTCAGAGATTTGAGTCAGGACCTTGAATCTGACAGAGTGAAATTAAAAGATGACTTAAAACCAAAATCTAATTGAGGTGTGAATGGTTTTGGATTTAACCCTAATGTGAGCTATCCCCTTGAACAAATGAAACCAGACAGTAGGGTTAATAGAGTCAAGCCAATACACATTCCACATAGATATTTCAAGTCTTGAAACAGTTGTCCACTTTTAGCCCATAAATTATGTTTTTAGTGTGACTTTCTTTATACTTTATCCTATCAAAATATATCCATAAGAAATATACTGAAAATCATAATTGATAAGCATGTTCTTTTAAACCTAACACATTGTAAAATGCATGTAAATATTAACAAATATAATTATATATGTACACCTTTGCACCTTTATCATTTCAAATACATCTGTACTTTTTAAGATGGAGGTCATTGAAGTCTTTTCTGTTTTTCTCATATTGGCTAGCTCAGTGTTGAGGCTTAATTGTGATCAAATAACATGCAAATATTCTTCTAAACCATACATAAAATTCTAACACTTAATTATTTAGTAATTAAAATTTGTGTAATGTATGCAAGCCTGAGTTTGATAAGTAAGGACACAGTTTACAGCAGTGGTTACATATCTGGAGGACTTCTTCCTAAAAATAAGGGTGGCAAAACTCTCACTTGCTGCACAAATGTTTTCAACACGTAGTCTTCAGATTCAGTTATGTCATATTGCCCTTTCCTCCTTCTCTAAACAAAACATTTTGTTTCTCTCTACTTCAAAAGGCGACAAGTTTTCTATGTTGTTCCTGCCACAGCCCCCTCCCAATGATTTCCACTTCAATTGAATTTATTTATAAATAATTTTCCATAAACTAAAACAAACTATTTACATTTAGTTAAGGCCTGACCCTTGTTTGGGCCAGATGGCTGATAATGTATGAGAAATTATTGACCAAATCAAAATAGGTCTCTGTGAGACCGTCATTTAGCGTTGAGACCATCTCAGTGACCCTTTCTTAATATTTATTGAGACAACATAACTACAGTTAATTACAGTACACTAACAGCACATTATAGGAAATTATTTTTTAGCCCTAGTTGCCAAAGTAGGTGTGATAGACAACCTTGGCAGCTGGAGAATGATGCACATTTGGTTCAAAACACATTTCATACTTGATAATCAGTAATAAAAAACACAATAAAAAAAGGTACAAAATGGAAAGGAAGTGAAATTGCCAACACTCTAGTTTTACACATTTACAGAATAATAAAGCACTTACTGAAGCAAAACAACTCTGGGAAAAGATTAAGTGCATTGAAAACTGTTGTGAAAGGCAATGCTGCCTTTAGCACATGTTTCTTTTTTTATTAAAAAGAAAAAATCTCAATAGACAGCTTTTAATAAACAGAAAGCAGATGTGGTTTTGATTTTTGAAGAAAATGCCATTCCTTGTAGATTCATTTGATTGCCTCACCTGTGTACAGTAGCACCTATAAACAGATGTTGCCTACTGAATGTGCCAACTGCAGCATAGAGTTAGAAATGTCAAATGAAGGCTTCAGGAATATTCACTGTTAATGAAATAGTCTGTTGGTAAAGTCAGTGTGTATCTTCATGCGCCAAAAACACAGTTTGCAAGAATTTTAACTCTTGTGCTGAGAAAGATGTGGTGAAAAGTACTCATCATGTGTTTGAATCCTTTAGAAGAGTTTAATACAGTCAAGATAATACCTAGATTATCTTGACTGTGAAGATCAGAAAATTGTATTCAGTTTCAAATAAATATTTTGAGAAAAACAGATGTAAAATCTTCTGTTTTCAAGGGAAACCTTCCTCAGACTTACCATAGACAGGTTATTCTCTTACTCACATTGTCATATTCTTCATAGACCCCAGGACCCACGTAGCAAATAAAAAGTAATATCTATAACGTGAAGTCAAAAACATGCCCGACATCTGATGTCTTAACACTGAAGCTGCTCAAGGAGGCCAAGTGTTTGTTTGAGAAAATAAATTCTGTGTTGTGCTCACAACAGCTTGAACCCACTTCAAATATGAGAGGAATGCTTGAAGATGAACAAGTTGAAAACAACTGTTTGACAGTATTTGTCTTTTAAAAAGCAATAACCATTTGGAGTGGTGTGGATTCACATGCTTAGATCTGTAACTTTTTTTTTTTTATATGGCAGTGAAATGCAAACGTTTTCAGCAATACATGGGAGGATTAAAGATCAGAATACTGTATTTAAAATACACATAACACTTCTTTGAGGAAATCTCTTTGTAAATCATTCTCAAGTTGCAAAAAAGGAAAGAAAGAAAAAAAATAATGTCAAGAAGTAACTGAGCCATAAGCAAAGGCAAGGTCAAAGCGTAGTATCAACATCTTAGAAGCTTATAAACAGTCCATGTAGTTAGCTTGGTTGCTTCCAGTTCATATGAGGGATTTTATGTTTCCAATTTCTGTGCATGTGTTTCAGATGGTTACATTGTAGATACTTTTATATTCAGTAAGGATATCTGCAGGTCTACAGATGTGTTTATTCAAAAATGTTCAGGATTAAATTCTGCATGATGTCTGATTTTAGCATTTGCTTGCACTTGAGAATATTTTACTTACTCTCTACCTGCCAGAGACTGCAGCACAAGTCCAAAAGTTTATTGTTCCACTTCTTTAACTATACAGTCAGAGCAGTTAATTTTATAAACTTCTAGTTTCCTCTTCTTTTTTAATCAAAATAGATCTTTGCTCAAAGCGGCTGAAAAGTTCTTTATTAACTTAACTCAACTCACAAGACTCTTTTTGTACCAGCCAGTATTTGAAGGTTGTGCTGTGAAGTTCTGAGTATAAATTATGAGATGAGGATGAAGATAAGGTTCTCTTCAGATGATTCTTTCATGAAAGTCCTATTTATAAGTGTGCATGTGCGTGTGTGTGTGTATGCGGCTTAGTAGATCAAGGCATAAACCTCAAAAGTCATTTAAGTTTACTGAAGATCTTCTGCTTTTAAGCAGGGGCTTTAATTTCCCTCTCTAGTCATACAAAGTTCTTGGAAAGTTTGCTTGGTTTTTCAAAACTCAATATTTTCAGTTTTATTACCATGTGTTGAGGGCCTTTCAAACACAAGACAAAGATAAATTGCATTATGATCTTAACAGTTTTTTTTATTACAGGTGAAAATGAATTATTTTACATTTTGTAATGCTCCATACTCCATAATGTCCCTCTCAAAAGAAAAAAATCATAGCCTAAATAAGGTAGCTTAAGTCTGAGTCACTGGCAACGATTTCCAGGTGCGAAAGCCTCTTGAGATTACAAAGTGTGTGCTTTATATTGTGTGGAAAATTCAACACATTATTGTGTTGATGTGTTATCTACCACAATGTTAGGAAAGGACTTTTAGTTACCTATATTTGCACTTACCTAACTTCTCCGATTTTAAAGGTGTAGAATTAAGTTTGTTTTAATGAAATTTAGTTTTACAAAGTAGTTAACTGGAATACAGTGGAAGGGAAATGGCACATCATTCACAATATTTACAGTATAACAATGGATCTGCATTCATCCCTCTAGTTTGCCAGTGTTAGCTAACATGCAACATTTATATGTTACCTAATTAGAAAGTGGACTCCATTTGTGTCCCATTTAATCTCAATATAAGCACACTTCTCTTGTAAAGGCCTGAGAGATTTGTAAGGGATCATTTGTGAGCAAATAGCATCATAAAAACCAAGGAATATAAGAGATAGGTTTGAAATAAAATTGTGGGGAAGATTGACAATCTGTCAGTTATCAGATTTTGAGATGGATTGTGTATGGTGTCCAAGTCTGGGATGATGCTCAGATGATGTAATGGGAACACTCTTTTAATTGAATTAGTTACATCAGGAATGTGAATTGTAACCTGTCAAAATGACAGCTGACCTTCAGATGTGTCCTTCGTACAAAATTCATCAAAAATATTTGGCTAATGCAACACCTGATAAAGAATAATTTTCTTTAGCGGAGACAGGAAACTTGGTGAAAGCTAACTAGAAAATTTCTAAATCAATATAAGCAGTTGTGGAAGAGCTTGTAGATGCTGCAGACTTTCAGAGACTGGCAACTTCAGTCAGGACAGTGACCCTAAACATACCATCAGAGCCTAAATGGTATGATTCAGAAGTGTTAGAAGAGCCCAAAGCCAAACCTCATTTTCTATAAATAAGCAAAATGTTTGACATAAATGTGATCTTTTTTCCAAGCCAACATTGTTACATTTTTATACACTAAACGAATCAGTATTTCAAATGCAGCTTCCTATTTTAGTTACCTTCCATCACAAGTCATTAATTACCTAAGCAAAATTCTTAAATTTACCCAGGTTCAAACTTGATCAAACTCATATTGTAATCAATACATCTGTTTTTCTTTCTCAGTGCTCTGCTGTAGAGATAATAAGTCTCTCTTTTCACCTTTATTGTCTACTACAACAAACAATATAAACATTGTGAGTAATGGTTGTTTCCCATAATATTACAGTAGGATTTGTAATCAGAGAAATGGCTTATGTAATGGATCCAATCCTGTGATGTGAGGATGCAGAGCCTTTTGTTCCTAAAACTATGGCACTTACCCAGTAAAATCAAATATGAGCCATAAGTGAATATGCAAGTCAGATTTATTAGTGTTTGTATTCCACCCAAATGCATCTTTTGCGTTATGAATCATGGCTAGATTTGTGTACTAGTAGATCTGGTCTTCTACAATGGCTCATGAATTATTATTGAAAATCCACAGGTTTATCAGACGTGCTTTGAAGTTTCTGATTAGCTCTTCCAACTTTGCTTGTTAAAAAAAGATGAACAAAACCAAAGTCATAGGTATTAACTGTCACTGATTTGTGATGTGGAAGTGCTGAAAATAAGCCCGGCATAGCCAGAATTGGTCATGAAGGGGTTAGAAAGTAGCTACTTTATCTTTTTGATTTTTCACAGTATAGACAACTTCTGTCACATTGCTTTGCAGATCAAATTCCTCTTTTACTATTTTTGCCCTGATGATTACATGAATGGTATTTTTTCCATATTTTGTCAAAAGCTTTAATATGTGTTAAATATGCACTGGTCAGAACTCTGTGGCCTATTTATGGCTCTTTGGTTTTTGCAAAGCATTACTGTCCCAATACGTACTGTAGCTGAGCTCAGCTCCAGTCCAGTCTGAGTTTCAACTTTGAAAATATATTTTATTGCCCTCTTGTTGTGATCAGTCTTTACTTGTTCACTTTAATGCCACCTGTTGCCACATTTTCAGTCATTTCAACACTGGTATTTTAAACTTTTGCATCATATCTTAGTTATTAGCTTATCTAACATTAGAAAAACATAAGTAAATGTGTAAATATTCTGGAGAATGCACAATATCAGTTTAACTGAGATTTCCATCAGCATTCCCAAAATGAGCATGTGTCATGAAAGGAGGGAAGTTAAATAGCTGCAAAGATAAAGTAGTAACTTTGCTGTACTCTGTTCAGCCTTCCTGTTATCTGTTGGAGATTTTGCTTTCTCCTGGAGCATGAATAAATAACACACGTTTTGACAATAATTTCAAATTATTAGAAAATTTTCTTTCAAATAATTTCAAACATTGTTGTACTTCCTGAAACTTCACTTATGCTGAACAGAGGTATTAAGTTTAATTAATGTCAGCATTCACACCAAAGTGTTGTCATTGAATCAAGTCAATCAGGGAATTGACTTGATTCCATGATTGAATCAAGTCAATCAGGGATGATCAGAAGTTGATCTGAGTTCTTACTATATCTTTTGTAATTCATATTCAACGGCACTGCTTTACCACCACTACAATAAACTTTTATTGACCTCATGATGACCTTATAAAACCTTGTGATTCAGAGGAGCATAAAAAACCCATCTCACATTAAAAGGATTTTTCTGTTCGCATAAATGTAACAAATGATGCATCCCTGTAAATGAAGATGACCTGCCCATCTTATAATTATGTTGGTTGTTTGTCATCATCATATGCATAATTCAGAGCAACAATTTCTCATTTCTTGCCTTAACAACAAAAATTCTCTTAGGATTGCAGAGAAGAGAAGAGTCATCTTGATTTTATTGCCTGCAGTCAGCACTTGGTGTGAAATGAAGGTTTTATATTTTTGTTAAACTGCAAATATATGCAATTCAGCTGACTTGTAAAAAGGAATTTATACAAGAGTTGTGATTCTCATATGACAATTTTTTTACAATGCCAAATTGTTCCAAGCACTATTCATCCTCTGACGAAAACATGACCAAGATTCATGTGAGTGTACTGCAGCAATACCCCACAGCACTTAATGGGAGAGCAAGACATAGGACGATATTGTTTGGATAAACACACCCAAATATCATCTCCATCTTTTCTTCATAAAAAAATAAATGTTCACTTTTATGGGGAGAAGCTTAGTGCAGGATAGTTTATCAAGCGCTAGTTGTGTGGAGCTAGAGATTTCAATGTGAGTTATGTTCAGCTTTCAACCTTCTAAGATGCATGGCGTCTGCATTTCAGCACAGTTAGTTTTGGTCTGTCACTGGATGGCTATTTCAGCCCACAGAGGAGAAGCATTTGCATAAACATCCACCCACAAAATCTGGCAAATGAGTCTGTCACTCAAAAACACTGTCTGTGTGGTAAAGTGGAGGCAAAAATCGTTTTTTTTTTTTATCTCAAGGGGTCTCTAGCTGCTCTAACAGACAGTCTGTTTGCGGGGTATGGCAAGTGTCCTCATGTAGCTGTAATGGATGCTGCCTTTAAACTTAGAGGGTATGCTGTGATCTAGGGCAGCATACATAATCATCCCAAGTACTAATAGCATGCAGTCTATGTGGCTCCAGGTAAATAATGTAACATCTGTTTGACCCAAAGTACTTGCACCCTCTGTTTGAGGCATTTAGTCTGGAGTTGAATTTTATGAGGAAAAAATGATAATTTTATCTCAGGTCCACATTTTTACCTCCGGTGATTCCACTAATATGTAAATTCATACCTATTTGTCAAGATGAGGAAGGCCAATTAATTCTGCACCTGTCTACACACCGCACAATATTTCTTTCAGTTGTCCTTCTGTATAAACAAACCAAGCTTGTTTCTTGTTGTTTGAGTGAATGTGATTTATGTATGTACTCCTAGAACACACAAAAAATTACATAAAAGGTAATTAAAAAAAAAAAAAAGAATCAAAAATACATAGGTGAATGACAATTACGCAAACAAAAAGATTAGCTGAAACAATTATTGTAAGATGGAGATTTCTGGCAATATGGACTTTGTCAAAAAAAGAGTGAATTAGGTTTAGCAAATACTAAACAGAATCTAGAAAGAGCTTCCAAAATTCAGCAACTGCATAAATAAATATCATTTCACAGAGAATAATGTTTTAGCTGATCCACTTACATATTTATTTACTTCATGTCTGACTGACTTTAAAAGATTATTGTACTTTTTTTTTTTTGCTTTCACAAAAAAGCTAGTTAAGCATAGGCTATGATTAAATGCAGTGCAGAAGGGTGTTTCTTCTCTAACATTCTGCTTGCATTCAAACAATCATAATTATTTGTAATTTTAGACATTTCTTTAGGACTACCTTGAAAAATGCAGCAGTTGTGCTAGACAGATGCTGCAGATGCCTTGGTTAGAAATAGTAACAAAACTATTTCTAACCAAGGCAGGTTACACACACTTGCATTGCCTGTATGTTTTACTCTACTGTTTAGCTCCACTGTCTTTAAAGTAGGACTGTTATATAACGCAATATGAGACATAGAAATTATCACTCTGCAACTTTCTTGTAACAGATTGCACACAGCTTCTGTACTTTTCAAAAGAGAAGCTGTAAATCTCCGTGTAGCTTTTTCCTAATTAAAATCAGAAAATCTCCAGTTAGAGTCAACAGAGTGATATTTTGAGATAGTTTGATTTCAGCAATTGCAGCTGGGCTTTAGTATTCAAAGCTTCCTTTACAAAGATGATAGGGGGTTTCACTTATTTTTAAAGATCCAGCTCTTTTGGTTTGGTCCTACAGAGGTGCTGACTCTAAAAATGTTCATTTAGTGTATTTGACAGTCTTTTTATACTAAGTATAAAATATTAAGTTTGAATGGTTTGTGTATTGATAAGGAATTATTTTTTCTAGTGTTTTATAAAAAGCACGCAGGGTTGTTTTTGATCCTGCCTGGATGAATATTTTTATTTTACAAATTTTGTAACCAACATTCTGTACTCTCCAATATCAGTGAGATAAAGCCAAGTGCATCTTCACTTTTTCCTAACACTTATACCTTTCTATCTGGCTCATTGTCTGTGCCAATTTTATCATTATGCCAGTCTCCTAAGCTTCCATTGTTTTGCATTGTGGTAATGATTCTGCCCTATCTTTGCATGAGATTGGCTGCATGATGTTCCAGTCAAAATAAAATTCTTGCCAGCATTGATTCTCAAGAGAGAGGAGTAGGCTATCTGAAGAATAGGCTTTTCTTGTTTGTTACAAACCGCTAGATCTTTAAGCCAGCTTGACTGTGAACAACTCATCACTGCTTTGAGGCTTTGTGCTAATGATTCATGACTTTGTGCTTTCTCATTTTTTCCATGAGAAAAAAAAAGAGAACACTTTAGCAATATTCTTTGAGTATCTAACAATAGACTTTAGTCAATTTGGTGTGTATTTTATGCCTTTCCAATTTTCATTTTATTATCTTGCAAAAGCACCTCTTTTATTTGCAATAAATGGTCATAAAACATTTTTGAATTTTAGATTTAAGATGATCATATAAAGTCTTAGGGTAGTCTTTATTTATGGCCTTTGTGAGCACAACAGTTTAAAAGCAGTTTCATTCATTACTCCAAAATTATAGCCTCAAACATATATAACATCAATAGTAAAAGCATAAATCATAAACATGGTTAAAACATAAACACTGACAACTGCCAAGTGCTTTCTGGAATACATTTCAGTTTGAAGGGGAAAGTTTTGATGTTTTAACAGGCAAAGCTCTCAATCATCTTTCAGCTCTGGGTGACTGGGGTTCAGTGATAGAGTTGTTGTCTTACAATCAAAGGGTCTTAGGTTCTACTCTAGTTTCCTCCTTTCACAAATCAATGTGCCACCAGGCAAGGCACTCTGTGCCAATCTGTGTGTCATCATCGGAAAGAAAGGAGGACAAAATATCAACCTGCAACATATTTTTTTGTTTTTGTCAAGACTTACGAGCTTTGTGTTGCCACATGCTTTATGTATTATTTGCTTTTGTACTTTAATCATTTCAGTGATTAAAGGGTAAATTCATTTGGCTGTAATACATACAAACTCATCTGTAAGCATATTAAGCAAATTGTGAAAGCTTGATTTCTAGCAGTTGGGTAAAGGTAAAAGTAATTTTATTTATATAGCCCCTTTTCAGCCACAAGGCAATACAAAGTTCTGGAGTGTTGAAAAGAAGAAACACTCCATTAATCCCAGACGTCCTTATAACATAATCAAACTATTCACATAATAATAATAATAATAATAATAATAATAATAATAATAATAATAATAATAATAATAATAATAATAATAATAATAATAAAAAAACAAACCAACAAAAAAAAACAATCCAAAGTCCTCTGTGTAGGATTGGAGGGCATCTAGTGGCGCAATTTTCACACAATTGAGTACTCCCACATGATTTCCAAACTTCATGGACTTCATAAAATATGAAAAAGCCTCATAATTACAGTGCAGTGCAATATGTTGCAGTGGATGGAAGATGCTTTTGGTTCATAATGTTGATATTTTAAGGTAAAGCTTATAGATTGTACGACATAAAGTAGGCATATTAAATGCCTACTTTATGTTTTCTTTCTTTAAATTTCTTTAAACAGATGCATCGGAAAGCAGCGTGGGAAGGTCTCAATTCAATTCTCTTATTGAAAGTTATCCTTAGTTTAGGATGATTCAAGAACAACTTATTAATAGTTTCTTAATCATGAGCCAGTTAAAATTCAGTTGTTTCCCAGGAACAGTGAGTATCCAGAGTGTGGCATACAATTCCTGTGAAATGTGACCAAGAGTGAATATCGCAACACAAAACCTGTGACTCATCATGTCATAAAATTATTTTGTTAGTTTACATGTTTCACAGCTCATTGTTAACCTGCTGAAACAAATAACCAATGGTTATCTGATCGGACATGTTTTTTTTTATGACAATACTGCTCTAATATACTGCTCTAATATGCAATCTTTAGTGTTTTGTCTCTTAACTTACTTAAATTCATGCTTATGCAATATTAGTAAAATCAGTGTTAAATTTCTAACTATGAAGGAAATAACCCAAAAAATATGTTTCTATATAATATCAAAAACTTAGACACAAACTCCAGTCTCACCTTTGTTTGTCAAAACAAGGACCTGACCCTTTAACAAGTCCCCTGCGGACAGTTCATGGCTGAGGGTGTCTTTCTGGAAGAGCTTTAGAACTCACCACTATCAAAAAAGTGGCAACTTTTAAAAGAGAAGGTTAGAGCCAAGAACATTTTAGAGGTATCCTCTGCAGAATAAAGCATGCTTGTAGTTTTGAGAGCGCTGGCTTTTATTCACTCTGTTACACCTCACAGTTGGTAGCCGACAGGGCAGCATAGTTTCCTGCAGCAAGTCCCGGGGCTCTGTGGAGACAGAAGGTGCTGTTGTAATTGCAAAAAATCATTTTTTGATATCAAAGTGGCTTTGTTAGTCAGACTTCTAGAAGAATCTCAGTGTATGGCACATTTGGCCAAAGAAATACTAACAGTATGTTTGATAAACAAAAAATATGCAGAATATAAATTTTACATTTTACATCTCATTTTCCAGCCGAGGTTCTATGTGGGATTATTTTAGTTTCCTTCCATTTTGTGTTTTTACCTTTGGCATTGCTTTTTTGCACTGACTCACACAAGTTCCAATTTTATAATTTCTAAGTTCCTCTACATGACTCCACTCCTTGAATTCTTGTCCCTTCCACCAGAAAAGATGAGGACAGACAGAAAGATAGAGAGACAGAATAAGGATGAAGGCTAGAGAGAACCATCACTTATACGTTATCAGGCATCCTATCTTGACAACCATCATGCTAAACCAATCAATTTGAAATGCTATGTGACAAAGCCACATCATATATCCATTGTTTTGTTACATGTGTACAGTCAAAATTAATTATGCTCTCAAGATAAGCACAAACTAAGCTTTTAATAAAATATGGTTATTTCTTTTGAAGTTTGTTCTGTTAGATGAAATTCTCATGCCCTCTTCAAACCAAGTGGATTTCAAAAAGTCTTTTAGCAAACAATGAGTCGCAGCTTATTGCTACTTCTTCACTTATACTCTTCAGGAATAGTTTCCTCTCTACTTGATCTTTACTCATCTATCTTTTTAGATTTTAAACGCCCCACAGAATATTTTTGTGAACTCACTTTTTCAGCTCCAAGCAGGAGAGGACAAAAGAAGAGAAAGGAGAGAGGCACAAATGACTCAGATGAGATGTGGTCTGGTCGACCCAGTGTTCGCTACTGTTTTCACAGAAACCAGCAATTCAGTCCTTAAGAAGCTGAAAACAAACTGGTAGGTTGTTATAAAAGAAGACCATCATCACTTATTTTAAGGAGATATTGCAATTCTTGAGCTAACATCATGGAAAGACACAGTATTTGAAGCTAGATGATGTTGAAAACATTTTTATTAGGCATTATAAAAGGCCTGCACTTACTACTAGTATATGAAAGAAATTAAAAGATACGTTTTTTTTGTTGGTTTTTTTTTGCACACATTATCCTCTCCTATTCACAAGAAGGTCTTTCAAATTACACAGTATTCATCTACATGTAAAGCTTTTGTTTCATGCACATATGTTTTTATTCCTTATTCCTCTTTATGTTTTAGACCCCAATCATCCATCCAATATCTGTCTGAATATTTTGGTCAAAGTAGTGTACGCCCTCCACAGAGAGAAGTTAATTCTGTCAAGACTTGTGGCTGAAAAAAATAGTTATAGCACAATCAAGTAACTATGCTACCTTCAGTTGTTATAAAAATGTTGTATATGTCAAAAATACCTTAAAAGAAATTGGTCAGTTTTCCTTCAGCACATCATTACAAGACTGCTTCTCTGCACTGTCCTATTGATGCTTTTTACAACCACTCTTAGGAGCGTTGTAGTTTTTTTAAGAGTACTTCATTGTAGTTTATGCATCTGCTGATCCATGTTATATTGTTTGAACATTCAAAAATAAAAATAAAAAACAAACAAAAAGTTAGTGTTGTCATTATGTTGATAGTAAGGTACAAAGGTACATTTCTATTTTGTATTTGTCACAGAAAGCTGTCTACTGCCTCACTGAGGGGGATCCAAATAAAAAATGGCTGCTATGTTAATTCAGTGTTCACTTGTGTAATCTGTTTAGTCTTTGATTCGCTGCGTTCAAAGACACCTTTGTTTCCAAAGGAAACATTAATAGACCGTTTTTACGTGTGAAGCACTTTTACAAGCCTTTGATTTTGTCCCTTTGAAAGACAAATCCATGAAAAGAGGTCATGTGACACACAGCTGCTGCGTGTGCATGCGTGTGTTTGTGTGACTGTTTTATAAAGCTAATGAGTATAGAGCAAATGGCACTAAAGTAATGATGAGGAGAATAATCACAATTCTATTCCATTCTCCTCTCTGAGCTTGTGTTTAAAATTTGTCACTATAAATAAAATAAATTTTTGAACCCCTGCATCATATTAACTTTCAACATTTCATTTTCTTTTTATTATGTACCCATTTATAATGACTACACATTTAATACAGGTGTGCTACCTCTGAAGCTGCCTATATATTCAATATTTTATTTTATTTTAACTTTCCCCATTATCACAGAACACAAAGATGACTACAAAAGAAGTAAAAATTAATGGAAATTTAAATTACCTTATTTTTGAGCAAGTTTTTGTATGCAATCATACTGCCCTTATAAATAAAGGGCATGGCATAAATCTTCTGCAGTGTCTCATGGTCACTTCTAAACTCAAAAAGGAAAACTAAAAGCCAAATCACATCCACACACATATTGAATGATATTGACTAAAACATTAGCACTATTTTGTCTAAATGGTGTGTCCTTGTGTCTCATTAGGTGCCCATGTCCTCACTCAATATATAAAGAACTACTGCTTTTGTCTTTTCAAAACTAAACATAAATATACTTTATTATCTATCTGAATTTATTTTTGGTCTATTCTAAAAAAAAGAGAGCACAAGATTGTCAAAAACAATTTCACCAGAAATTACAGAGTGCAGTTGCATGCACTTGTTAAAGTAAAGGTTTTGTACAAAGATAAACATTGTGGAAAGCACTTTTGTCTTCATAAAAGATTAGTATTAAATTAATCAAAAATAAACACAGTACCATAGGTAAGCAAAGTGCAATGTAATGTGTCCTGAAAGGTCAATTATTGTGAATGAGTGCCATATACATAAACTGAAGTGAATTGGATGTCAGACCATCATCAACATTAAAAAAATATATCTTAAGGGACTTTAAATTTCACAAAATATGCTTCTTTTTTTAAATGTAAAAATTTTTTTCAGGTGTTTAGTGAAGCTTGCATTTTAGATATCTGTCAAATTATTTGTTTCAAAATAAGAGAATATAAAAGAGAATTTATGATAATGCTGCGATTTGTGCTTTTTCAAGCTTTTGTTTCTGGTCAGAACAAAGACATAGTTCTATTAATTAATTAGGCCTGTGTCATGTTTCACCTATTTCCACAGCTCTGCCTAATCTAATTACAGAATACGAATGACAAAACTTTATGAAACACAGCTTTCAAATGATAAAATAATAGCATCAAGCAAGCTATCACTCTGTGTGTAAAGACTCCTCCAAGAACATTGGTATCCATGGAAACCACTGCAAAAATTGATGGTGCATTAATAGTCAGATGTCTTTTGTTGTGTAGCATCCCTAATCGCTGTATAATTTGAAGGACCCAAACTCTTTATGTACATTGACATGTTGTACATAATAAATAGCTTATGCATCTATATGCCACAGAGTAACCTTTCAGACAAATACATAATTTAAAGATTTGCAGAATACTAAGAACATAAATTAGTATATTATTTGTGTCAGGTCAAGGCAAGAATAACAATGAATATTGAAACTGTGAGTATGCTACTGAAAAAAAGCAAAAGACCCAGATTGTCACTGCCAAACTTAAGCATATTTTCCATGATGCTATGAGTGCCGTGTTTTGTTTTTTAAATTTTTATTACGTTAAAAATAGATGTGATTGTAAAAAATTACATTTCTGAGTCCGTCAGTTTTAAAGTGCTATCACAAACAGTTAGCAATTCTTAAAATTTAGCTTTCCATATTTATTAAATAATTATTTTAACATTCTTCATTGTGTTTCATATTGAATTACACCAAGGTAAAATGCATTTGATGCTATTAAGATTTTCCTATTAATGTGTCTCAAATTATTTTCATCAGCTACTGTCAGTAACATAGGTACTTTCTCACAAAAAATTAAAATAGACTTCTCTGATTTCAGGTCACTTAAAATGATCAAAATAATCTTATATTTGCTAAAGGCCAGAAGAACTAGATATCACATGTGAGACACTTTTTATTACTTCTTTTTTTTATTTCTGTAGTGTAAAAATGTTTTTGACTTTTAAACAGAATAACTTTTTTTCTAAAATCACTGCATGACAGGTTTGTGACAAGCATTAACATCCTGACTTATCTCATGAGATGTTGCTTTAATATTTCCATCCAGTCATTTTTTCCACAATGCCAAGGTTTTTTTTTAGGTGTTACAGTTCCTGCTGAAACTAAACACAAACACAAGATTCTGCCACCTGATACTTCACAGTTGACATTCTGTTCTGCCTTTTTCCTTCAAATATGATAGTGAAAACAGGAAACAGGAGATGTCTCTTAAAATTAAGGTGTTCCCAGAATACATATGGGAACTGCAGTTTGGTTTTTTTATGTTGTGTTTAGAGTAAGCCTTATTTAAGCCCACTCTGGTGAAGGTCTTGTTTCACTGTGTATATGACATTTTTGGAAGAAATAGTTTTGAGGTATTTTAACATTAACTCAAATTTACTGAAATGTGAATTATTTAAAGTACTATAAATCCATTCAATCTTCTACATTGCTTTCCCAAACTGCTTAAAGGCAAATGAATGTTTAGGTCTGGAAACCTCCAGCTTGGTAAAAGAAGTTGAGAAACAACTTTTTTCTGGATGGGTGGACTCATTTGAAGTTTTAAAATGTACTCAATTCCAAATGTTTGGCCGAACTGGCTTCACAAGACAAACGGAACAAGAAAATGGCACAAGTTTGGTTTCATGAAGTTTAATGGAAATCGCCTGCACTGTATAGAATCAGCCCCCACTATGAAGAGAAAGGTGCTAGGTCAAACCAGATGGCTGTTAATGTTAAGTCAATATTTGTAAGTGTGGCTTTCTAAATATTGAAGACCTTAGGGCATAGTTCATTCCCTCTGCTGCCATGCCAAACTACAGCCAAGATTGCAATTCTAAAATTGAGCAGAAAATCAACCTTATTATTGGCCAATGACAACTATGCTGATTGAACTGGTTGAAATTCTACCAGAGAAATCTAGGTCATTGGGAGAAATCCTACACACAGCACTGAAGGGAGATGAGAATTGAATGGAATTCCATAGGAAGGCAATAGTCAGGTTGGGAATTTTCATATTTGGAAAGAAAGCAATAAAAAAAAAGTTATTTCATTATTTTGGCATTTTGCAATAATTCTCTTAATATTACATTTCATAAGAAGAAAAATGTGTAATATTTGTTTGAAACTAAACATGTCTTGTAGTTTTGAAACAATAGATGCATGATAAAAATATGTGGTCAGGAATTGAGAAAGAACAGTGCTTTTTTGTACCGCATATCCACATTTCTTGTTTAGACTTTATGTGTGTTATTAGTGAAAAAAATCCTTTGAAGATCCTTTAAAATGTATGCATACTTAACCAGACTTAACATTCAAAATCAATGCCAATGTGGCACTGATGTAGTCACTTCAGGTTTTCTTTGGTTTCAAACACCTGGAAGTGCTTCAAGGAGATTCCGCTCTATGTGCACATGTATATAAAAACATCCTTACAACACAGTTCACTCAAGCAGTCATCTAAAGTGATCAATTAGCGGGTGCCTTCGAATTTGGAGATGCTCCAGTCAAAGAGTTCTGCTCCACAGACCATCTTGCCGAACCATCAGCTCAGCGGTGTCCACAGTTCCACTGTTGAGATGTTGTCTCAACAGTTACTGGAGTGCAATAATTACAGCTTTGTTCTCTGAAATGAGGTGACAATTAGAGGCATGGTTGTAAGTCGAACATTAGGTGTGAATGTGAGAGAATATTTTTTGTCATTTGGCAATGTGAACATGCACATATTAAATTGTGAGAAATATTCAAATAGATGATTTTGTGAACACTGTTCTTTTAGGGAGCTTAGCACAGAACTGAGTAGTCTTCACATGAAGACTAGGCCTTTTGGGCTTTATTCTTCGAAAATGACAAAGATCATAAGCTATAAATAGTAATCTGCACCTGTAACGCCAGTTTTATCTCCCAGTTTTGAACCAAAAGACGCATGATAAGAATATGCTGATATGGTTGTCTTAGTATTGAGAATGGCTTTACAATAACCTTCAGAGATCAGGGGCTGCAGGCAGATAAATAGATTCTTCATCCCTAATGTCAACTCTTATCACAGCATTGTGCTGCGAAGTGTCCATGTCTGCACAGCCCTGTTATGATAAGTCTCCATCCAAAGCCTCACAGTCGAGTCCTTGAGGTGAATTTCACCCCTCACTTGCTGTCATAGTGTTGACTCTCCATCTGCTGTTCTGATACTGATATGCCCAGTTTGCAGATCACTTATTGAAACTGTTATGTCTTGTACATGTCTTGTTGAGACAATCATGAAAGACAGTGGATTTGAAAAATGTCCACATTTACTGCTGGATCCTGATAGAAATGTGGACTTTGAATAAAATAATGATCAATTTTAATTTCAAAGTCCACAAAAAGGAACCTTGCTTTCTCTCTATGAAAAATGTGGCTTCTTGAAAATCTCTGGAGGGAGATCTCATTAAGTCTAGGTCAAATATTATTGTATTTTATATTGGATGCTTAGGAAAAACAAGTTAATTGCATCTGAAACAGATAATACGTTGAATATTAAATTTAAATAGGCTCTGAAACCATAAGTGCTAGACTAGGTTTTGTATGTAACCTATCACATACAAAATGTTTCAGGGGTGGAATTACTGTTATTACTGGTTATTTCAGCAAAGGATTGTGCGAAGACAAGGAAACTAAGTGGTAGACAAAACATCCATTAAATGCACAGAAAAGTATAAGCAATGTTTGAATGGAGTGTTTATTGGTTTTAATATGTGACAAATGGTGCACTCTGTGCCATAGCGATAAACTAGCCTTGTAACAACAAGCTCCTTCTGCTTTGTAATGATTGTCTGGACCCTCAATTATTGGCAAACAATTGCTGTATGTATGGGTGTGAACTTTATTGGAATTTTGGAGTGTATTCAATTGCTAAGGTTTGTAATGTACCAGTTCACTGCTATGAAGCTTACCAGAAATTGCGTGAGATATAAAAAAAAAACATCCTCTACTGAGAAGAGAGAAATCCAGAGCTAAGGAGCTGTGAACATTAAATCAATATGTGGACTAAATGGTTTTGTTCACTTCTTCCTCTACCATTGCCAACTTAAAAATAGAGGGAGTCTATAATTCTAAAACAGCACAGAAAATCAACATCATCTTTCACAAGTACTCCTTCTGTTCACTGATCGACCTGGTTGAATCTCAGTGGAAGAAATTAAGCTCATTGAGAGAAATGCCAGAAGGAGCACTGGAGGGAGATGAGAATCGAGCAGAAATGTATAAGAAGGCAATGGCCAGGCTTGCACTAAACCAAACAGCGTAGCAGACAAACTTGTGTTATTATCTAATTGTTGCCGATGTAAAATTTCATTCAATTATAAGCTTAACTAAAATCAACAAGGTAGAGATATGCTGTCTTTTGCAGCTGTGCTCTTGTCTTTAAATTGTCCAATGATTTTCTAAACCCTGCTCGATAAGATGCTTAAAAATTTATATTTAGTTTAAAAACCTAGTCTTGCTAAAAAGTAACAGAATTTATTCCAGACCTGTGTTCTGTTTTCCTTTGCCTCAACGGTTTTGTTTTTCTTTAGATGTTACCTTTGTTTTGATTCTGCTTATGGCCATCTTCAGTGTATTATCATGCATATGTACAATATGTTTAATCTCTTTGATTAATCAGAGCTTTTGATAGCTTTTTTTTTGGAAGCTGACTGACTTTACTGATTTTATATATCAGTACACTTACATCCAACTGGGAATCAGTTTTCTTCCTATTTGTCTTTTTATTTTTTTCTTTTATGCTCAAGTAAGCATTAAGAGGACTCTCATGTGAGATACTTTGAATGAACACAAAACACTAAACGAATCTATGTGTATGATTTCTGCCCTAAGGCCACAATTGTTCACAGAGAAAAGCACAGAAAACAGTGTTTTGTCCTTGAGGTTGAGGGGGCATATTTGGATGTTTGGCCACTTTTTTATTTGTGCCTGTCCTACAAATGTCCTCCATCAGTGTCTTTATGAGATACTCTGAAAAGGCATTGATTTATTTGCCCGCAGCTTTTTTAGACATTAGCAATGAAAAAAAAAAAGAAAAACACATTTGATCTCAGGGGGAGTGTTGGTTTGTGTCCATTCTTGCAGCGTGTCAGGTGCAAACCTGACTGAATTCCCAGATCGACTGAAGCCATCAGTGTTGGCCAGACAGACAAATCTAAAGCAAGCAATGAGATTTCTGGAGGAGTCTGCCTTTCAGGACAGAGCTGCATTGGTAAAGTTAGCGTGAAGGAGGTATTTGGTCTGAACACTGTCTCTCTGCTTCTAATGCACAGAGGAAAAAGCTTCATTTCGAAGGCCCCTCACGCTTCTGGGTAGGTCAGAGCCTGTCAAACAAGGACTGTCACAATACCTGCTGTCTTTAACAAAAAGGAGGAGTGAGTCGATGCCAATTAATTATTCAAGACCTCAACAGCAAATAGAAATAAACCCCACCAAATAATGTCAGTGCTGGCTTCTATAGAGTAAACACCCACCCAAATCAGTCGCCACCTTGGTATGTTAGCACTACATTTTCTCATGAGACTTTAAACTCTAAGTTAAATGCCTGTGGGGAAGTTTGACTTGTGTTCCCAACATACTTGATAGCTTTGTTGATAACTGTAGTTGTTGAAACATTTACTGTGATTAGAAAGTTCATCATGGAAATATCTTTAAGATTGATTTTTTTTTTTTTTTTGGATTAAGAAGATCGGATACACCAAGCACATGTGTATGACTGATGTTAAAGTACATATATTGGCACAAGTTTTTTTTTTTTTTTTTTTTTGCTTGTGTAAATATGTTAAATATGTTGTTTGTACAAAGTGTTGTCTGAGCACAGAATGAATACAAATACACGCCATACTTTTCTCATTTTAATTCATAAAACGTTTTGAAAATAATGTGTTTTTCTTTTCCATTTTCCATTTTTGTATTCTTTTGTGTTAATCTTTTAGGTAATACCAACAATATACATTAAAGAATAGGCATTGATTTATTTGCCCACAGCCCAGAATAAAAAAAAAAAATAATAAAAAGGGTATAAATACTTTTGCAAGACTATATGTCATGCATTTATTGCCTTAATGCAAATTCTCTATTTTTTACTTGCATAATCTTTAACCAATCATTCCGTAAGCATTTAGATTTTTGGTCCCTGTACTAAGATGTAACAACACCCAAATAAATTATAAAATCAGAAAATAACATTATGACAAATACTACAGAAATTTGAAACAACAAAGAAATCACTAACAAGATGCTATAACTAAATTTCCCCTTATTTTGAGAAATATTCCTTAACATTTTGCAGTGCTATTCAAAACCTATTAATTCCCCTTGTCACTATGATAGCCTAAGCAACATTTTGTGCAACCAGCTTCTCCCAGAAATTACCTAATTATTTGATGTGTGTAATTTAATTTTTCTTTAAAGACAGCTGGTCTGTGAATGCCTCTGAGGTTTTCTAGAGCACATTACAAGAACAAACATCAGCATGAAGAGCAAGGAACACATTATCCAAGTCAAAGTTGTGCAGAGTTTTAAACCAGGCTTAAGTTTAAAACAATATCGCAAACTAGTTTGGTATATTTTGATGCCAAAAAGCAGCTATTTTACCAGCTTTTTCTCCAGCATTGGTGGCCACAGTTATAATAGTTTTGTGTTTTTCATTGTAGTTTAGTTTTATTTTGTTGTAACTTTTTTTGTCCAAATCAGGTAGCACTAATTAGTTTTTTACAGTATATTTGCTAGATTTTATTAGTTATTATTACTTAAATCTTGTTTAGGTTTAGCTTAGTTTAGTAGTAGTTTTAGTTTTTTCCATACTTTGGTTAATTTTTAGGTACAGAATTCAAAAAGGTCAAAATATTGTATTGTGATTATGTATACATTGATTAGATAATAAATATTCAATAGAAGACACAATTTTCAAAATAAATATTTAATTATTGTTGAACAATCAGCTGACTGCGGCGTTTTTCCCAACGTTTTGCTCTTTTCATTTTGCGGACTAGTGCAAGTGCCAACAGGAGGAGCATGTGATGCAGACAGCTGACTGCTTGTGTGAGGACAAAAAAAATCACGTCAGTTAGAAAGACGAATAAATGGATTCATAAACATGAAAATGAAGGATATTATATCTACAATTTTAGTACATTCTAGTTAGTTTTCTAAAAGCCAATTTGTTTTTCCCCATCAATGATCATATTTATGTATTTCAATTAACAAAAATATATTTTTTTCAATTTCAGTTTTCATTAAGTTTTAGTTTATTTTAATGACCTTGATATCAAGTATCTTTACCAGTTTCACATCATATCTTTGGTTAACCTATGACACACTGATTGAGTCAGCAGTGGGCTATTCCTACCATCTGGCCATAAGCTCCGTCCTCCATCTCGATATTGGAAAGGCCAGTAAATGAAGTGATAGTGTAGTTAGAGGCTGCCACCTGCGGCTTCACACTACTTTTCCTTAGAAAATATAAAACTGAGGCAAGACATTCAGGGATGAATCACTCATGCAAGCGTTATTTTTTATTATTTTGAAGTTTGATGGGACACATTTGAAATTTGTGGCAAATAATTGCAAATGTTCCCCATCTGAATAGTAGAATAGGAATTATCCTGCTCATAAATTATATCAAATGTATTCAAAGTAGGCAAGATTGTCAAAGAATATTCATACCCACACCATGGACCTCACATTGGACTGGGCTCCGAAACATTTACACCATTAAGCCGGTAATTTAATGACACAATGATTCGTTCTGTGATAATGCTTGCTGCTATTTGTTTTGGTCCATGAGCCTGATCTGAGTACATTAAGTGTTGTCATAGCTCATTAAATTCTTAATAGCAAAAAAAAAAAAACACTGTGTAGTATTTTTTAATCATACGGCATGTGTCAAAATTCTTGGTAATAATATTCAGCATAATAATAGCGACATCCTTTTTTAAATAAGCTGTTACGAAAACCAAGACAAAATGAATTTAGACTTCAGGTTTAAATTTGTATGGGGTTTGCATCCGCTTTATAGTCATTTGGCCCACTCACCTGTCAAGTCTTTTTAAAGGGCAAACTCAATTATTTGTTGGTTGTTTGGAACAAAAGCAGAAGGTCACTATTGTTACTTGAATAGGCCACAGCAGCTCTGCAATTTGAAATTTTGCCATTTTGCTAAAGAGATTTAATTATGGATGGGATGGAGTGAACATTTATCACATTTTACACCTAATATTATGACATACTTGTCAGGGCATTAATTTAGATTAATGGCATGGGGGAGGTTTGAGGAACTCTGCAATGCTTTTGACAGCCCAGCTCTTCAGAGACAGAGGGGTTTTAATGAAGGTGACGGGAACAAAAAGCACAGGGTAGTTAAATTTTTCAATTGTACAAGAGCAAATTTTATTAAAAGGACAATTGCATCTCTTGGAATGCAGTAATTGCAAAACTTCTGTTCCCAATTTCATTAGCTAACTTAAGAGAAATATGATAAAAACTACAGAGACCAGAAAAAGTATTCACATCCGCAAATGTTGTAGTTGTGTATTGTGTGTTGCATTATACATGGTATTTTAAGAATAAAAATCTAAAAACTTTGTATCTTATCCCCAACCCCATCCCTCACTGCAAGGAAGAACTATATAGAACTTTTGCTGAAATTACTGAAGTTGCACAGCTTCAAGTCTTTTGGGGTATGTTTCTCACAACTTTGCACATCTGGAGACTGAGCTACTTGCTGTCCTTTTTAGCTTAGCAGCTCAAACACTCAGATTAGATGGAGAGCATAATGTGAAGATGAAATTATTATTATTATTATTTTTTTATTCTTATCCAGACTTAGGTCTTGACTTTGATCAGGTTCTTTTTACAACTTTTCATTAATTAATGCAAGTTGACCTTCTATAAGAATAATCCCCTTCCCTTGTCTCATGTTTCTTGGAGCCTCAAATTGGTTTGCTACCCTGTTTATACTTCTTGTTGTTTTCTTTTGAAATTTGAGAAGTTTCCCAGTCCATGTTAAAGAAATGCTTTCCCACAGTTTGGTGATATTGGTCACTACTGTTCTACAGCAGAAGTGTTAAACCTTCACAGAACGACTATATTTAAACCAAGACTGAATGACATACAGGTGATTTCTATTTTAGAAGTTAAATCAGTTTTCAAGGTAATTAGTTTGGATTTCATTTTAGGGCATCAGAGTAAAGAAGAATGAATACAAATATACATACTCATATTTAGTTTTTATTTCACAAATATTAACTTCTGTCTGTTGGTCTATCATATAAAAAGCTAATGCATTTGCGAAAAGATGAAAGGACAGTACCGTAGAAAAAAAATTAATAAAGGGCTGCTCACAGACAAATCTCATACTGCAACTGTGAGGTGAATTTGATTCCATAACAGGCTAGTCTTTTCTATTATTAGAACAAACCACTAAAGACACTATGCTTAGCTCTGTTTGTACGAGTAATATAGACAGCTTGTAGAGCACCACTCAGCACAGACTGTATGTGTTCAAATGCCTTTTGACCATTACCTCACTTTGTTTTACTGCAAAGCACAGTGAATGCCTGCATTATTCAAATGCAATTTGGGTCTCTGTCATCTGTCACGCAAAAGCCTGTCAAAGACTATAAAAATGTGGGTGGTGCATTTTTTTTTCGTGTTGCGCTTCCTACGGACCTGAAATGAACTTGACATATAGGTGGAAGCATTAAGCCAGGGACAGATATTAGTTGTGAGTGGATGAGTGTGTGAGGGTGTATGCACAGTCTCATGCTACACCGGGATGGCTTTAAAGTGCAGAACAACACACGGTTTTCAAAATCTGAATTCCAGCAAATTCTAATCAGAGTTACATCATACAAATACATTTTAATTAATGGTGATGGAAATCTCAAAATAGTAATTTGCATAATCTAATGCTTTGTGCACTTTTTCAAGCATGTTTAAATAATGTATAAATTAGCACTTTAAAAAAATAATTTCACAAAACAGTAATTCATACTACTTACTACTACATACTACTTGTAAATATTTTCTCTTGTATATGCATCTTGTATATGCATCAAATAATTCATTTCTTTTTAAAGTCTGTTGACTATTTTTTTTATAGTAAACATAAATGTGTGGTAGTTTTTTGTATCCTAATGCCTTGGTCTAACTTTGTTGCAAACATTGCCCCAAACTACATATTTGTGCCCATCACCTTCTCACTTGTTTTAAACCTCTGTAGAGAATTTATTACACTAGCCACCATGGGCCAACTGCTTTAGATTCCAGACACATCCTCTTGGTAGTCTCAATAATGCCTCTACATGAGCCAATTTCTCATTAAAGGAATTTCAAACACCCTACTTAAGCATTATCTGTCGTCCACAATCCTATTTCTGTGTCCATTAAAAGAATACATCCCAAAAAAAAGGCTTTGGAAATAGACGCAGCACTCCAGTTTCTCCCTATGCTGTCGTTAATATGGACAAAGTAGTATGCAGGTTGGATTTTACTGAGTTGCTTAGTAACAAGGAATCAGGAATCTCATTTTATTCTTAGCTGTTTTAAATTTAATCATGTTAAGAAAAAGGCGAGTTATTTCATTCTGAAAAAAATCTGTGTAAGATCAGACAAGTCAGAAACTGGAAGTACAACATAAAAGTGAATGCTGAAGAATGAATACAAAAAGTTAGTAATCCTTCATAAATGTTACCTGACTTCTGCTGGAACTAAAGTGAAAGCAGTGTTGCCAGTTTCATTGCTCCCATTAATAAAATTAGTTAATTTTCACAGCATCAGCTAAATGCAACAGACATCACAGGACGGAAACTCACTGCGGTGGTAAACAAAAGTGCTCTTGTTCTCTAGAAGCGGTCTCCATCGCCGCAGTCTTCATTACCCTCCTCCTTTACTGCCTTTGACATGCTGCTGAATAAATAGTTGGTGTGCCTATGGTGAGATTACAAGCAGAAGAAATTGGACGAGATATTTGACCTGCAGTAATGCTGCTAAAGAAACTCTTTTCCTTAGATCTGTTTGATTATGTGAATGTACTTGCTATTTCTCATTAACAAATACAGCTTACTTACCCAATTCCTCACCAACACAACTAAGTCTACAGTGGTTTTGTACACCTGTGATTTGGAAGAGTAATTTTTAGAGTTAAAGAATAAAATCAAGTTGTTATTCTGAATGCCCATGTTCACTTTTTAGCTTACAGATTCTCACCCCTTTCTTATTGCAAAATTATGCAAAATATTTTAAAAAATAAATAAATTGCTCTTGGCAAAGAATTACATAGCCAGTTATTTTTAACAAATGTTAAATTAATCAAAATGCAATTTACTAAGTTAAAACTATGCTTTCTCTTTTTTTTCTCACTCTTTTATGTACATCTACATTCATGTGTCCTACTCACTAATTATATTTTTGTTAGTTGTGTTTTTCATATAGACCATGCACTGAGTTGGAGTTTTGAAAAAGCCATTGTACAAATTAATTTGCTAATTTAACAATTTTTTTCCCCAAATTAATTTTGGAAAAAAAACAAAAAAAACACAATTTCTCACTTATTCTATTTACACATGGTGACTGTACTGGGAAACACTGCAGAGTCCATTTTAAAGTATCAGAATATGTTGCATACAGATTACAATAGTCATTATTGTAGTAGTAGCTAAAATAACAATACTCATTTAAAAATAACAAGGTTTAATAGCTCAAAGAAGTGAGCACTACGACTGGCCAAAAAGCTCTTTGCTGTGACATTGTAACAGAATATAAACGGACCCTTTTCAGACACATCCTTTAAATGCATTGATAAACTAGATAGAGTGTGACACTGAACTTAATGGGTATGATTATCTGTAAATTTATGGATATATTTCATCCAAATTGATATTTTATACTTTGCTGTCAGTAAAAGGGATTTAGATGCCATTAACAGTCCAGATCTCTAAAACTGTGGAGGATAAAGAAGAAAAAGATAAGAATGAAGTTGGAGCCCTGAATAACTACGTCTGCTATTGGGAAGAGAAAATAATGAGAGAAAATCTCAAACAGATTTGCACTCTTGTGATGAAATTCCCCTTGGAAGTTACTTCTGCTCATGTGTCACATGCCTCCACTGTAAAAACAGGATTTGTGGTAAAAATGAGCTTTCACTCAGTCTTTCTTTGCTAATCATAAGTTGATCATGAAGAAGGCGTTCAGCACTCACTGCAAAGCAATGCTTAGCAGAAACATTAAAACAAGAAGAAATAGGGATGCCTCATTTGTAATGAATTATTGAACATGTCATATAATGAGTCCTGTTTCCCATCTCTGCAGGGTGCCCAGAGACACAGGATTCACTGATTGCTCCAACTTCAAATGAATGTACTGCATTTTTCATTGACTTTTAAATATAGTCAGGGAGAAACCGTCTGGATTCATCAGTATTTGCAATTTATTTGCCAGCTTGCATTAGGAGAAATGCCAGACAAATATTATCAACAAATATTAATACCCCCATTTTCCTGTAGCTCTGCCTTTTAGTTTCAGTTATGTAGGAGGACACATTGCCATATTAAAATATTGTCATTATAAATTTGTGTAATACATTTACCACTGTACTATGCCACCCCCAAATTTTCAGACATACAGTATTGAAAAGATAAAGCTTCATAAGGGACACAGCTCTCACTCACTATGTATACTTGACATGTATGAACTGCATGATTTACACATCTACATTTTAAATCAACATTACTATAACGACCCATCAGTAACATTACTTAATCTCATGCAACACTATAAAGATGTTCCAAAGACTGCTCACGACGTGGAGGCAATCATTTATATTTACATTACATTTTCAGATGCTGAGCTAACTCTTCCACAGAACTACTGAATACTGAGCTTCTTATTACCAGCACATTATGGTCAGTTTAAAACACCCGGTCCCAGTAGACATGCAGTATTCTGAACTTATACATATACACTTCAAAGGTATGACAGGTCTTGTTCCGTGAAATTTGAAAAAGTTGTTTTTCAATGCGACATCACATATGGCTCAACAGCTGATTTACGTATTTGTGCTTTTACATTAGAACTGTACATCAGCTGAATTTACAATCACAAAACAACCTTGTGTCTGAGAAAATAAAAAGATATGTATATTCTAACCTTCCATACTTCAGGTTCTCTCATAGTCCATTTTGTATTTTAAAGATATTAAGAAATGTATCTGTAAATTATTTTTTTCTTATTTCACTCAGGTCTCCTTACCTTGGTAGTTATTGATTTGACTCTGCCCATTACTATCATGAACAAATGAACAAACCCATGTATAAATAATTGTTGTAGCATATGAACATCACTAAAATAACACCTACTATTGTAGAATTGGTAAAAATAATCATCCTCTGTGGAGCAGTAAATGTGCAAATACACCGTATGAGCTACTTTATTGGACATTTGTCGAGACAAATTGTTCTACAAAACCACCTTATATTTCAAACAGTAAATTATATGTAATCAGCATAAATCAATAAGGTTTTTTAAATCTTACACACACACACACACACACACACACACACACACACAAAAAACCTCTCAAAATCTTCTGGCATGATTATAAATATTCTGGGTATGTTATATAAGAACAAATGTGTGCAAAGCTGCTAATGTTGTATTTTAACAGTAGTTTATAGCAGCTGGTAGTAGTGATGCATCTGTTATCTCGAAGACTGAATTAGGGAACATCTTGTGTGACAGAACACATGTGCGTTGTGGATGAGAGCTGGCTGTTTCTTACTTGGACCCAAAGTATGAGATAGTCAGGGAAACAAGACTGAAGAACAGGAGCTGTGTGGGAGCGCTTGGACTAGTTCTGACAAGTACTGGATAAAAATGCCAATGCAATCGGATAGCATGGTATTTCTCTATTTTGGGATAGACTGCAGCTGTCATTAGGGATTTTTTTTAAATTTATTATTATTATTTTTGTATTCTTTTTATATTCTTTCAGCTCTGCTCCAGCCCTTTTCAGAAAAACCTTTTCTAATATTGACACCACAGACCTGATATACTACAAGCAATACCTTTTTGAGATGTTTTGATATGGTTTGCAATATTCCTAAAAGAGATCAAAATTATAAAGACGTATGAAGTATATGAAATGAACTCATTTGACTGGTCCCATCAATAGACTGAGCGCTTATGTCTGTGACGCATAATAAATGTGCCAGTTCTGTTTTTGTCTCTGCTCTAGTCTGAGAACAGACTGATTTGATGATAATATTGTAGAGTAGATCTAATCTTCGCAGTAGGAGACCTGTTGGGATTATTTTATTAATTTCAGACTGGTAGTAATTTCAACTAATGGCCCGTTCTGTCTGCACACATAACAAAGAGTGAGATGAATAAACTTGCTTCAAGATGAATAAATGCCATAGAGGGATGTACTTAATAGAGCTTTGGAATCACTATTTACATGTTTGTTCATACAGCACAAGAGAGTGAGAAAACAGATATTTAATTTTTTTTTAAAGATTTACCAAAACATGGACGATGAAAGGAAAGGCTTAGGGCTCCCACATTCTCAGGCATACTTCACTCTGTGGAGGTCAGTGCGTACTAGAAGGGGACTCAATGCAGACTTGGATAGTTGAGAAAATCTTAATATGACAGGATGAACCTATGTTGGTTTCAAAGTAGGTACCTTTCATAAGCAGGTACTAAACATGCTTAACATTAAGCGCACAGTTCAGTTTTAAAAATGTTTTTAATGTATGTATTATGTAAATTTCTCACAAAAAAATCATATTTTCTCTAGCTGTAATCATTGTCATTCAGAAAGGCTTGAAAACATCAGTCAGTGCCTATGTACTTCACATAATGTATTTCCCATAGTGTAGCTCAGTTATCAAAATTATGAAAAATATTTATAATAATATTGTATTGTTTTGAATATCACTATGCCACACCTATTTTTGACTTGAATATATTTGATGTAAGTGCTACTGAAATGTCACAACAACGACTCTTTAAATGACATCTCTGAATCTCTTGTTGTACAATGCAGACCCTCTGCTCTGTCTGTTGTGAACTAAATTCACTCACTTTGGAAGTGGCTCCAATTGACAGATTCTAAACTATTTAACAACTAATGCATGGTGACACTCAAACATTGTGATTTGGAAAATTGAGTTTTAATCCCCAGATCATTAAACGTAGGAGTTCTGAGGAGAGCACAGGTTGATTTGATTTGAACTGAATTTGAAACAGACTTGATTTTATGTAATTGAAAATAACATATCATATGTTTCCTGTAAGGTGCCTTGAGAATACATCTGTTGTGAATTAAAAGAGAGAAAAAATGTGGAATTGGATTTTCTTCTACTGGCATGTCAAATTACCCACTAAAGCAGCTTTAAATTACATGCTTAAAAAGACTAGCGTAAAGAAATATTCAAGAAAAAACATGAAAAACAAAATTAAGCTTTTTTAGAAAAATTAAAAACTTTTTACAGATACTAATTCATATTCATATTCATTCCATTTCATGCTAAGAAAAAATGAAGCAGCCAACAAACTAGCTGAGAGCATATTTGGTTCGAAAGTCACAGTTAAATTATAAATGGTATCAACCTTTTAAAAGTGTAATTCTTTGACATTGAATGGCGTGCAGTGTATCCGTTCAATTCTTAAAATTTTTAAGCCTAACTTAATGCTAGCACTAATGCTAGCATTAAGTTAGAACAACTCCAGCTTTTGTGCTTGGTTATTAAAAAAAATATTATTATTATTATTGCATTAAAACATTGGCCAATGTTTTAATGCAAGCATTAGGTAAATATGATTGCACAGCAGATAAATATTTCATGTCTGCTGTTCTGGTATATATTTATTGAAGACAGAAAAAGTAGAGCACTGATGGAGTGCTCTACTCCATCAGTAGTAGATGGAGTAAAAGATCAACATTTATTTGATCTCGATGCTGTAAAGTTTCTGATAAAATGTCATGAAACAGGAGAATCTTGCAAAGACACATCTCCCTCCTGCTGGCTCCTGGTAAACCTGTCCCACTGAAATTACCTAAAATAGAAGAGAAAATGTGAATAATAAGATGAACAATAATGCAGCAGAAAAAGGTCAATAACATGGAAATAGTTGATTTTCTAGAAACTAGAATTTTTTCCGTACTGTAATTGCAGTCAAACTGGATTTCCATATAAATGACTTCTACTTTAATATGATCTTATGTCTGTGGAGATTCAATTAGTGCACCTGATTTATGGGACAATTCATTGTCGCATAAATTAGAATCAAGAGAAGAAAAGAAAAGATGAATTTATCAGTACTTTAATATCTCAAAATGAGTTGTAAGTTAGCAATTCAAGGTGCCACTCCCATTTGATGACCTATTACCTTTTCTAGTCGAAAAAGTTAACTTGATGTGTGAAACAATGTTCAAAATCTTTTGCTTTATTTAAGACATGGTAACTAGGCTACAGTATGTGAGCTCAGCCCTTTTTTCTTGTGCTGATTAGAGCTCAAAACCTTATGCATGTGGTAACATTTTGTGCACTGAGAAGCTCATTAAAGCTGCCTTCACAGAAGAAAAATTGGTTTGTTACTCATGCTAACTAACAGATCATGCTTTGTTTGATGTGTGTGCAGCAGAAGCCACATATGATTGCTTCCACATTAAGAGAAATGTTTTATTCTCTGGTGCAACATTTGAAAATAATAACTATTGATTTTTTTTTTTTTTTCTTTTTTGCTACTTGCATACAGACACATTTATTCAACATCCCTACTTTTCAGAATTTTGTGTTGTTGCAAGCCTTGTGATTAATTCTAACATGGTGAGTTATTTTATTAAACTCATGCAGGCGAGACTTAGATAAACTGAGGGACATTATGTACTTGCCATAGCCATTACAGATGCATTATTTCCTGCAAATGAATAGCCTCCCCTGGTTCCATCAGTGACTTGAAGAAAGACATGTCTTAAATCAGCACTCCCCTCCATCCTCACCATCACCACAGTTTGACTAAGAGGCAGGCTACTTAAATGGATTGACTACATATCAGTAAGATGTATCGATGATAATGCAGACTTACTGTCAATAGGTCAGGATGGTTATGGAACCTTTGGTGTTGCGGGTCTTTAGAACTTCATGTTTCCTTGCAGTGAGTGTGTCACCAGCTGCCTTTTTCAGTGCTCTGCGAAGCGGACCTAGATAGACAGCCACCATTGTGTTCACAGATAATACACTTCAGTCATCCTTAATGTCAACGTGGCCAGAAAAGGCTCCGAAGCTAAATGGGCTTCTACATCCCAGGAAGAAGAGGGTAGCTTTAATAACAGGAGTGGGGACTGTTATTGTTTTACACACCAATTATTTTTAATATATGATCTAAAAGTTGTTTTGTATGTAACATCGCAGATGTGGAACAGTGCTGCAGTCGTGTTTTTATGCACAGTGGTTAGTAGCCCGTGTATCCAAAGCAATTAAATACTCCTGTTTATGTTAAAGCTGATTAAGTCCACATTTTTTTTTACATAACACTTAATATTCCAGACATGTTGGGCTGCAGGGAAAGCTTGTGGTGTGGTAATCAATTCCATACATTGGCCAACGTTAGGATGCTGAATGGCTAATTGACCACAGTAATGGTGCATAGCTGTGTGGTGGTGGACGATGAAGACATGCACATTAAGAAACAATTAATTTCCAATACTAATGTCACTCTTGGCTGCCTTTGCCGCCGCTTATAACAAGGAGCTGTCAGTGATAAGTCATTTCACACTTCATCTAAAGTGTGATTTGATCCAGGCTGGGCAATGCCACAGGGACTTTTTGTTGGATTTAGGAACATTGTATTATTTTGTGTGAAAGAGTGCCTTCATCAGATTATCTCATACCTTTTTTTTTTACCTTCTGTGTGACGAGACAGTGGCAGGTTATGATCCAAGATTGATTTTTCTTTATATTTCCTTTAAGCCAAATTTGTTCAAAACGCATCTATCATTTTTTGACAGGTTTTTCAGAATTTCCTGAGTTCTTCTCTTACCCTGCTGAAAAAAGCTTGTTACTCAGTTTCTATTGGTTTTACAGAGCGGACTTAGATTCTTAGTCTTATATCTCACTTCACCCACTTCAACCCTATTTGAAGGGGGTCATGCCATTTCTGGGTGGATCTGAGAAAGTAGAATATAGGCGAAATAGCAAGAGAACAATCAACAACCTAATTTTATTTTACAAATTTTTAAAAACAAAGATAACAAAGTTGATATTTTAAACTCTCTTTGCCAACTTATATTAGCAACTAGAAATCAGTGCTGTGAACAGAAGCCTGTGTTTCCTGTGGCAACGTTTTATAATCTAGCATTTGTTAGATAGGATTGGTAATGAAGCTGCACTCTTTAAAGGCATAAATTATTATTATTTTTTTAAAGAAGTTCAGTTTTTAATTCTCTTTTGTTACAGCCTGAATTAAAAACCTCTAAAAATGCAGTCTCTCTCCTACATTATGTTTCCTTCCTTTAATTTTTGTACACTTCAATGACTCTGGAAAAATCTAACTTTGAGCCATTTTTACGCAATAATAACTTTTACTCTGAGGAGTGTTGTGACCTTGTCCTGCTTATGTATGGATTTTCATGCATAAAATCATGTACATGTTTAAAATTGACCAAATCCAGGTGACTTGTGAGTTTATCTTAAAAAAAAAAAAAAAAACATAAAAAAAAGACATAATTAATAAATGCAGCTTTCTGTTCTAATTGTACATCTGAAAATAACAAAGGAAGCATAAAATGTTTCAAGAGGTTAGTAATGTTTCTAGAGGTCATCAGGTGGCAATATCACTTGTCTCTAAAAGTAAGTGCTCTCGTTGTTCTGGCACATAATCCCAGATTAGTTTTCTTTCCTCAATTTTCAGGTTTCCCTTTTTCATAGTGTTCTACAATTTATAAATTTATATAAAGACTAGAAAAATCATAAAGACCTGCCAGTTTTTGTTGGAATGAAAATCATTCAGAGGTCATTGGAGTTGACCTATATATATATATATATATATATATATATATATATATATATATATATATATATATATATATATATATATATATATATATATATATATATATATATTATCCACTTACAACACTGGGCTAAAACAGTTTTTATTTATTTGATGCATGCAGCTCAAGCAAGACTCAAATATTAACTGTTCAGGAAGGACAATAATTTGATTGAATTAATGGTGCCTAAAAACTATACATGTGCAGATCATAAATAAATAATAATAATTAAAAAAAGCGAATTATGCTGCAGTGCATCCTTAGATGGCTCTAAAAGCTTGCAACAACTCTGATTGTTGTCATGCTCCAAGACTTAGGCATCAAAATCTATTAAAGTCCAATCCAACTGGACCATTGCTACGCTCTGACTTGTCTGCGGATGTTGCAGCATCGTGTCAGTGTCCTTGTAATTATTTTGGAGAGCGTATTTGGTTTAACATGAGCTCAGCCAATGAGCCACGACAGGGCATGTTGCAGGCATCTTCCTCATGACTAACTTGCACATGACACAATGTTCCCTGTGCTGATAGATGCAGGGTGGCAGTCTGAAGCAGTGGGTTTCGCTGCTGTGAAAAGATCAGACGCGATTGGTGCTGTAGAAAAGCTGACAGCATAAATTATGAAAGTCTCATTAAGGGCTGTAGGAAATGATTTATCTTACCACAAAATATGGTCATTCAACCACATTTGTCTCCTAGGTTACAGGGTCCATATTGTGCTTTTGCTCACTTAATTTGTTAGGTGTATAATTTTCCACTTATTATTAGGGGATTTCTATGGATGTTAAAGCGTAACTCTATTAAACGGAAGGTCACTGTCTGGTCTGCCAGACAAACTACCTCAGAAAAGGACAGGTATGCTCTTTGGATATTGGCCGCAGTCATAAAGGTGTTAAAAAATGTGTCAGGATTCTCACTTGACAGATGCATTGCTTGGCATGGTGGCGTTGACTTGGCAGTACATGTGACTATCAGGTTATCTGCTCGGGTTCTGTTTTTCTATACCGTTGCCAAGAGCGCCTGCCATAATTTTTTTCAGTGTCCTGTATAGCAGAACTGCAAAAATCTATATCTTGAGAGCCAATTAGGGGAATTTTTATTTTTTTTCCAAATGCTGCTGACAGAGTACATACTTCAAGCAGCTTGGATAAATTTTACAAAGGAATATTCCATCATGTGTTTCATAGGAGTGTCCTAGATTTTGGAACATCTCAGTATTTCAGCGCTGTCCAAAGAATTGTTTCTGCACTATTCATATAACTCGACTTCTCTCTGAAATGGTTTCATTAGTAATCCACTTCCATCTTTGTTTCTGTCAGTGCACAGTAAGTCCTTTCAGTTGCGGCCCTGCAGCAGCCCTACTTTTAGTCACGGGTGGTTCAGCAGTGCCGTCTTTCTAAAAGGCTGGTAATTCTGCAAGTTAGAAGCTAAAGTCCAGGAACTACGATAAGCTTAGCCAAACTGCACAGGCAGATGCACTTTCTAACAGCCTCTTGTAGCAAGATGACTTGCACAGTGTTCAATAATGGGCTGTTGACAGTTTCTTAGATTTCTTAGTTTTTTTGGGGGGGGGGTTTTCCCTCTCTGTTGTTTCTAAACCTAATTAAGATTTACATTCAAGCAAGCATTTGACACCCAGCCACATTTTTGTGGTTGCAGCTTTTTTTTTCCCTTGATGTTTATTGTGGCAGCATGATTAAATCAGCTGCTTAGACTGGAATCTGTACCTCAGCTGTTTGACTTTTCACAGCAATATACATGTTTGGTTGTGTTGAAACGATTGAAAAACAAACTGCTTGCCGAAGTGCGAGGGGAAAAAGAGAAGAAAATATCTGCTCACGGCACCCAGCAACAGGGCTTCTTGATGCAGTGCTTTGATAACGTCAGAGCTCCATCTAGGTTGCTGTGTGAGGTACTGCTCAATAACCTTGTGATTTTAGATTGTGCTGTAAATTATCATAGAAATCTTCCACAGCCACTCATTTGAATGTGCATTAGTTGTACAAAGCATATTCTCTCTGCATAGAACAGACTGCATGCTGGTTGTTTATCCCAGCACATATCCTCCATTTTTGAACAAGTTCACATGACTTTTCAATGCGGTGCAGTGGCAGTTGCACAGAATTCTAATTTGGCTTCAATCTCAGTCATTAGGAGAGTCAACAGGAAGCAAACAGATGGCAGAAGGAATATGATGGATAATTGTACGTCTCAGAGGACAATTCGTAATTTGTATCTGATTCCGAGCAACCCCCTCATTTTCTTAATGAGAGACTAATTGAGTTTTTTTTTTTTGTCTTTTACGTTGGCTCAAGCACATGGTCCTAGCTAGATGGGATAGTGGCAAAAAGGATATATGTTGAGGACACCAAGATGGACTTCATATTGTTATGATTGGATGGTCTTTTAATGCTGAGCCTGGCAGTGAAAGTGTACTCATGTGCCAGTATATGATGGATCTTCATCACATCATGACCACTTTGTCTTTCATTATCATATTTGTTGCCTTTTTTCATCCAAAAATAGATTTTTCTTTTACCTAGCATCAAAATGACATTGATATGCTATTCTGCGCCTGACAACCATGAAATAAATAAAACACAGAATCACAATCTGCACTTTGAATAAATGTGTATTCAATGTTTTTTTATGTAATGCATTTTTTATGCATTCCCTTTTGTAGTTGCTTTACACTGGAATGTGTTTTAGTACATTTTCTTTCTTTTCTCTCCTTGTCAGGATATCCTTGCTGTGTTGTCAAATGTAGTTGCGTTTAGATTTATACTTGGAAAAAATAAATTCGAAATAAGGTCTGACTTTATTGCATTTTATTGATGATTAGCTGTTGATATTAATCAAGATAGCCTTCTAAAATATTTTCAAATCATAAATTGTAAGACAAACTGTCTAACAATAATTATAGAAAATGCTAATTCAATTCTCCGTCACTCTATTTCTACAGTTTTAAGTCTTTACCTGAAATGCCAGAGAAAATGTTGGTGATTGACTGTCTAGAGGTAACAAGGGTCATAGCTTCCAAAAAACTTTATTTTGGGCATGCCTGTCCTTAGAATATTTTCCCAAATGTGCTGTTTGTAAAATGTGAGACATAGATTTCTTTCAGTGAGCTCTTTCAGTGAACTCTCCAGTGGATGCAATGCTATTTTTGCCTATTTTTGACTTTTGCTTATTGTTGTGAGCCCAGCGCTGCTTTTGATATTGTTCTTTTTCAGTTAATGTTTGCAGCAAAATTTGTGCTAGAGCTAATTTTGACTTTGCCGTAACTACGGTGAAATTTGCCCACATTTTTTTCTTTTTTTTTGCATTTTTATGCCTGTGTTTAAGGTTCTTCACTGTAGTTTGTTGGAGTTCAAAATATTTAGAAGCTTTTTAATACTTTCCAGACTGACCAATGTGAGAGCCATTTGCATTACGTTAGATCAGAACAAGATATGTTTTATTTTAAAATCTCTTAGCCTATTTTTTATATTTACTTAATATTTTTGTGTTAAAAATATAATACGAAGCATTTAAGTTGGACACAAAAGCAAAAACTGAAGAAATGTGTAAAGGGAAAATACTTGTACTTTATTTTTGTGCTTATACTAAAAAGGGTAAAAGCTGTGGTATTTTTGCTCAGAATTTTGACAGATGGTTAGCTTAATCTTCTTGCTATGGGTATTTTAGTTGTTCAACATTGTTTGGTATAAATAAATAAAACTATTCCCTTATGCTTTTAACACAATAAATGTGTCCTTAAATATACTTTCAGCACCCAATACCAACATTAGACTTGAAACAAAAAAACTTTTTTCAGTTCCAGTAGCTTAGCAAGAGTTGAGTAACGGATCACAGACAATCACAGGTTAAGGAGGTTTTCTCCTTTGCCATCTAGTGTGCAACATTCTCTCTATTTCCAGGAACTTTACCGTTTCAAAGAGCAGTAGCAATGAAGTGCCTCTCATTAAAACCTGCATTTGTGCCAGTCAGTCAGTCAGTCAGTCAGGAATGCATGGGAAGGCAGTAAGCGAAGCGCCCCAGATAGAAGCTACTCGTTGTAGCTTCTGAGTAAAGGCTCATTTCATGCAAGGTTAGACACATCAGTCATTGGACATGGGGCTGGCTTTTACTGCCTTTCAATAAAATTACACATGGAACGTGTCCACAAGGTGAAGTAGAACCTGGATATAAAATGTCTACGTCTGGATTCTCTGCACCTGGCGTGGCCGCTGTCAGTCTCAGCTTAAAATTCGCGGCACGTAGCGGATCAAAGCTTCAATGAGGGCCACAGCCACAGACCCTAGAAATGTTCACTCTGTTTGAACATAGTGAGTGTTTTTATTAGCAAGACATTAGCTATATCAAGCCCAGAGATTGCTTTATGTATATTTCCTAATTAGCTAAAAGCTCCAGTGAGCTGTGTTGGGAAAGGAATGAATCTAAAAAGGGAATTATAGTCAACAAGCTATTTTTCAGATGAAGAATCATCCTGTCCAGTAACATTCATGTATAAAAACTCCTGACAATACGATGATGGCTCGTGTGAGCCTACAGCAAATGTAACACTATTGCCTCAAATTTTGAGCCCTGTTATCATTCTGCTATAACAAGATCTGCTGTGTTTGCAGCCCAGCAGTAACCGGGTTGTTGCCGGGCATTGGTAGCCAGTAATCTGAACAGACATTCTTTTTTATGTTTTAGCCATTTTGTTTCTTATATTGTTTCCAATGCTCTACAACTGCCATGCTGTTTATGTTTCAATATGTTATTTTGAGCTTTGCTAACTTGTGCACTACTGAAGACCAGCTTGTGAAGCTGATTGGGGAAAAAAAGTCAGTTTGCTCTCTTTTTGACTTGCTGGCTATAAATACATATATATATATATATATATATATACGTGTGTGTGTGTGTGCATGGTGTTTTCAGTAACACCATAGGCATAATATGTTTGGCAAATAATTGATAATTGGAATAAGCTCGACCATGTTAACATTTTCCTTCAAATTGCTAATTTATTTGTTAAACATATCAGGATGTAGGTTACTAACAGCCACAGAGAAAAAAAATTAAGCTGTTACCAAAAACAATAATGATGTTTAAACTATCCGTATTTATCCACGTTTTATTTATTTATTTTTTCTTTTTTTATCTGTGTCTCTTACACTATACTAGTCACAGTCTTTTGCCAATACCATGCTGAGTCTGGTAAAGAAGTCAATGCCATGTAATGCAACAAGTTATATGTATGCTCAAAGTTTTATTATATTTAAAAGTCCAATTAAATGCTACATCACATGTTTTTTTATGTTTTTTTTAGTGCAGAATGTTCCTTGACTATGCATAAACCAACAAATAAAGATGCATTTTGCCATGACCTTAATTTTATGTTCATGAGCTTACAATAGAAGAAAAGATAGTTGCTGCACATGCAAATTGTCCTATTTTAAGCAAAGGTATGCCAAAAATCCTTGGTAAATGAGCATTGAAGAGCAATCCCTCTTTTTCCCAATTTGCTTAATGACGCACGTTTTCAGGGACACCATTGTAGCTCTGAGACTTCTGTCTTTGATATAATGATTCATGGCTATGAGGTAAAGTGCAAGCAAAACAAAGTAAATACATTTTTTTTCGATGCACAAAAGGAAAGAAAGCTCTATGTGATGGATTTGTCTGAATGTTATTGTCTCTCCTTTGTTGCTGAAGTGTTAAGGCTGATGGATATCAATACTAAGTATTCTGTTTAGTTTTGACTCAATGACAGACACCTCATAAATCTTAAAGTTAATTTCTTTACAAGTGCATCGTTCATAAGTTTTGAATACTAGCCAAGAACAATAAAAATGTTCCTTAGTAATGACACAATATATGCATCACCTGCGTTTTCTGCCTTGTAATGCTCAGAGGAATCATTGTCTTATGTTGCTTTGACAAATGACAACAGCTCACCCCTCCGGTTATTAAAATTCTCGTTCATCTCTCATGTTTACCGTCACATGGCCACAGGCCTAACTACAATCTAAGTAGTTCAATTAAACCAGACTTCTATGTACTTTTCTTCTTTTGTTTTTTGACACCGTGTTTCTTTTCCTTCGACTGTAGGCTTTCAAAAACCATTTTGGTTTTACGGAAAAGGATCTGCAGTCTAAAAGAGTTCAAGTTGAGACGTATCGTGCACTGCATTGACAGATTGTAGTTAGTGTAAGGTTTTTAGTCATTCTCCTGTCCAATCTACTGTAGATATAATTACTCAAATGTCAAAACCTTTGAGTCATTGAAAGTGTGGGGGGTAATTACTGTTTGGAATCCAAATATCATACAAAGTTTACAATGGATGACAATTTGCATGTTGCTTTTCATGTGTTGCCCATCATGCACTGTTAAGAGATAAATAAAATCACATGGGATTGACTGTAAGTATAATGTCATATTAGTAATAGAGTCGATAAATGACTGGCAGAAGTAGATAATCACTGAAAAAATTATTAAAACTATTCTGAAGCAAGTAATGTTAGCAAGCATTTCAAAGTGCAACAACCACTTCCTGAAAAACTGTCACTTGGTAAATATAATAAAATGTCTCTATAGTGCCTTGCAAAAATAACCCGTTCAACATTTTCCTTTTGAGAATTTTATTTTTTTAATTTTATTTTATGTGAAATATCAAATCAAACTAGCACATAATTGCCAGAGGTAAAGAACACCTACATATTGAAAATATTTTGCCCCCAAATCTGAAAATATAGCATAGCAACACCTTCACCATGTTGCTCTATAGTGGTTGTGTGTTAAAGGTTATGTGCAGTGCTATTTTTTTTATTATTATTATTTTTTTTTTGCTTTTTGCTTTGCCGGAAAATTCTGTTTTATTGTCATCGGACCAGAATGTCTTCTTCCTTAATGCCCGACACTTTTTTCTTGCTCCTTGACTTTTTAAAGTTTTGTATAGTGTTTTCTGAAATAGCCCTGCTTTAAATGTTTTCCACAACTTTATCCCCGAATTGCCTGGTGTTTTTCTTGCTCTTTGTGATACGTTTTGAACAATAACTTTCTTAGGCAAATAAATCCCCGAGGCCAGGAGTTTTGAGAAAACCGTGAACTTACTCTGGAAATTTGACAACTTATCATCTGTCTGATATTCTACTGTCAGCACATAGTGACAGCTCAATCAAATACGTAAAAAATACATTTTAATGAAAGTTACTGCAGCTTTAACTGAACAACTGTATTTATACTGATATCAGATAGACACAGGTGATCTCAGTCTTTTTTGCTGACTTCCAGAGGAAACTGGTTGCTCTGCATTTTATTTTGATATACTGCAGTAAAGGAGGTTGAATACAAATTATCACTATGGTATGCTATTATCCTTTTTCTATATAGTTATGAACTTTTTTATGTTGGTCTTCTGTGTAAAATTTAATTAAAATTCACTGAAGCCATTGGTTGATTATGAAGATGTGTAGAAAACTGGGGGGGGGGGGAAACTATTTAATTTATCAACAGATTCCCTACTCAGCTATATTCTCTCTTGTTTGTAATTAGCATCAGGTAAGGAAGGTTTGTAAGGCTGATGTTTTTTTGTAATTATTATTATTATTATTATTATTATTATTATTATTATTGTCAGTGAATTCTGCAAGGATTACTCTTAACCTAACCTTTGAGCTCTTAACCTTACGTTTATCTTTTCTTGTTTTACACTCATCTGTGCTGCTTTTGCATTGACCTGACCTTCCCAAATATAAACTGTGATAACTTGTAATAAACAAGTCAATTTGAGGCAAAGATGAATTGAGAGATGAATTGAGAGCATCGTCACGCCTGAACAGGGGTGTGACGATCATTAAAATGGAATCATACATTTATCTTTATTTGGGGAAATTAATTGAAAAGATATATCACTTTTTTTTTTCAGATTTCCTTATAATATGAAAGAATTCAAGATGACTTGCTTTTTTTCTGTTTTTATGCCAAAGACAGAAAATTGGTAGAAAATTACTGACACCACCATGTATTACAGAGAGTACCGATGAAGAGATACATGTCTGCAGTGGTTAACTCCAATGAAACATCTGGCTATTAGTTCAACCGCCTGCTGTTTTTCCAGCCATCAGCACAGATACACATTTCTTTTAGGTCACACAAGTTCACACAGAGGCTTTCAGCTTAATTTCAGCAAAACAGATGTGGACACAATCAACTCAGATTCAAAGACCTTTTGAGCATGCCTTTGAAGCTGGTACTTTATGAGCTTATGGTGATGAAGATCGTTATCTGCATCAAAAAAAGCCGTGGCGTTTCTACCTGGTGGGGTTTTCCTCCTTTCATTATACCCTTGCAATATTCTCATTCTTTATGTAAACATAAATACAGCTTTCTTGGTGCTACTCCAGAGAAGTGGTGTCTTTTAACTGAAGCTAAAGGTTGGATCATATTTTTTTCCCCTTATTCCATTTATGGAACCATTATATAACACAATCTGATTAATACCATTTGTTTTGTCGGGCTGCTGGCTCTTCTGGTTGTTGACCACATTGTTTATTAAAACATTTTGAAAAAATACCAAATAGATTATATGAGATGACTGACTGCCCATTTTATACCTTATGAACATAGAAGTCAGAAGATGTTAGCTGCCTGAAAGTTGGGGAATGCAGGGATCTGAGGCAGTTTCATATTTTGAAGAGAGTTTCTGATGAAAACCATGAAGCCAGTTCATATCTTGCCTGCAGTGGACAACTCTCTCGGCATCATTATTTAGTAAAAATCCAAAATGGCGAATTTAAATAATAGCCAGTCCGAGAAGGGACCAAGACCAAGACAAACTTACAGTTAAAACAATTGTCAACCAGTTCATAAAAGCTCGATTTTAGTTATTTTAAAACCATCAATACATTTGGAGCAGGAGATTATCCACCAAAGCTTCTTTTGTGTGTACGGAGAACAGAGCAAAGTTATCAACTAAACACTTCAATTCAGACTAATTTTTTGATGTTAAAATGTTGTAAAAAGCAAACAGACAATAGTGATTAAAGTGTACTCTAATTTTATACATTTTTACCCTTTGCACAACTCTTTCAGTTTCTCTGAACAGTTTCATTCTTAATGTGGGTTTCACTCTGAAAGATAATTGGCTTTGCACTGCTTCTGCCTCCATTCACTGTGTAAATAATTATCATCTCCTTTGTAAATCAATAATAAACTTGCACATAAACCACTTTAAGTCTGTTTTGCTCTTGGTACCTTATTGGGCCAAGAGAACTAATGACTGCAGGTAAGCTATACATCACTTATATTCATTGACAGAACCTCACTTCAAAAATTCTGCACCAGCCCTTTAAACAAGAGTCAAGACTTTAAACATCCATATCACTGGCTGATGCATTGTACTGTCTGATGTACTAACATAAGTTATGTGTGAATTTGTTGTTAATGCATCACGTGTATTGCCAAACAGCAAAAGACAAAATCATCCCATTCGGCCCACACTGCCAGAAGTAATGCTAGTTTTAAATCAAAACTTGAAGTAACAAATAATTTGCATAAGCTATTTAGGTATTTATCGCTGTCTCAGATTTACTTCAAACAGCTGATGCAAATTCCAAACACATTATTACTAGCATCACTTTTCTCAGTGTCGTTGCACTGTTCTCATTGTGTCTTTGTTCCTCTGTGGGAAACAAAGAGGACATGCACTGTAATGTATACAGCTCAGAATACATTTGTATATGGTTATATTTTGGGCTTTGGTCAACCAAAACAAATTGAATGAAAATGTGAATTTACTGAGGAAACCGTGGATCAATAGCATGCTATGTCCATGACCCCCTTCCTATGTGGCTTTCTGATGGCTTACACATTTTTACTTTCATTTATCTTTGTTTTTGAAGGGGGGTGGGTTTGTAGCTGGTTGAATAAGTTGCTAAACTCTTCTAAACCAGAGTGAAATTACTTGCATGTTTTCTATGTCTTCGCTGTGCTTTCAAGTTCAATTAATACTTCCAACTCACCCTTAAAATTTGTTGCATTGTTCTATACCATAGAGAGAACAAAACAAGATTTTCAAAAGAAGAAGAAAAAAAAAAGAAAACTTGTGTGGTCTTTGTTTCTAGCCATGTATTGCAGTTTGCTTCAAATATCCTGAAAACAGAATGTAATAAGCTTTTGTTCTTTAAGAAGATCATGTTTAAGCCTAGCTTTCATATGAACCTCTATTTTGTCCCATAGAATATGGAATGATCGGAGAGCATACAGTAAAAAGTCAGCGGCCACGATCAGTTCATGACACAAAGGCCCTGAAGGAGCAAGCTGAATCTGCTAAATTTATGGCACAAACTGGTAATGAAATAGTTATCTTTCTTTACTTTATTTTGTTAACTAAACTTAATTTATTTCATCATGCATGCTCTCTCTTGTACTGCACTTTTCAAGTGGAAATGTTTTGCATTTTTATTTTTTCTTTTCCATTTTCAAACGCCACATATAAAATTAAGGAGAATAAATTTCCCATCTCTTCATGAGTATTTACTTTGAATTTAGAGCCTAATTTTTTCTGAATGTTTCTTTTATTGTCATATAATGAGGTGACAAGTGACTTATTCACACAGACTTTTTGAAGAACATTAATTAAACAGCAGTTTGAAAGTAAGGAAGTGATGTGGTTAATCATTTCCTCCTAGACACAATAAATTAAATGTCATTTGAAAAAAAAGACCTTTGAGCAAAAATTAAACACTTTCTAAAAGTGAACTGATAGATGCTGCCCTAAGAGAATCACTGAAGCTTTGTGGCTTTATCAAATGTAGCATCAAATTCATTGTTAAAGCCAGAAGGGATCTAAATTCATTTAATGCATCTTATGACATGTCACCCTGAATTTTTACAAATTTAATTAAAAAGAAAATAAGGCTGACAGAAATTAAACCAACAATATTTAGTTTTCAGATTTAAGTTCTTTTGTGTTTTAGTTAGAAAAATCATTTTTTAAATTTTTTTCTGACATGGGTGGGTTTATATCTAACTGTTATTGAGATTTTTATTTTCCTTATTTTGATTTTGGGAAATGTTTTTATATTTGTCATGGGTTGATCCATTTATATTTCTGTCATTGTTTGACAACCGTCTCTCCTTTCATTTCCGTTTTGATTTGTGAAACACATCCAACACATACATGCCTGTACTAATACACACTCATTAACATTCCTCCTCTCCATTCGCTGCAGGTGTGTCTGTTCCCCTGTTGAGTCACATTGCTGGGCTTTTCTGTTTCTCATTCTCACCCGATTTACTCTCCCTATACTGCCTCATTGAACAAATTGATCCACCTTTCAGTCTATTTTATGATCTCCAAAAATTAAAGGCAGGATTAAGATCCCATTTGGCTGAATCTGTGTTCCGTGAAACAAGTTAAAAGCATACCGTGTCTTTTTTTCTTTTTTTTTTTTTGTAATTCCAATCCAGTCTGATGACTCACAATGACATAAATGTATTCAGAGCTGCAACTAAAACAAAATGTTCATCTCTGTGTTAAATTGTTTCTCTCAAACATTAAGCCTCAAAGAAAATTAATACTTTACCTGGGGGTTTGACATAACCAGACATAAATTATTTGGAGACAACTCTGATGAATTTGTCTCCACAACTCTCACTAAATGATTCCTTCTGCATTTAGGCTATCAGGAATTTGAAATTCATCTCAATGCTTCATTATATTTACATTATTTATATTGGATTCATTCAAGCCCTTTTTTAATCACAAAGGGCCCCTGAGGGGTTCCTATATTACTTACATACACATCAAGAAATATATAACTTTGTCCAAAGTCTGCATACAGATTTACATAACTGTGGAATCATGCAGTCTTAAAAAACTTGATCCATGGAAACAGAATCCTCCCTTCTTTGTGGTTCAAAGAAACTTTTTGGCACCACAATTTGCACTTAATTTGAGAAAAGGTCTAACCCAAACTTGAAGATGATTGATGTCTGCTTAAAAAATAATAATAAAAACAAATACTGCTAAAGTTATAATTTTCATTGATAACAAGGTCATCATATAAAAACAAGTTTCAAAGCCAATAGCCTTTCATCAATGTTATCAAACATAGATGGTTCACCGCAGTGCAAGGGAATCCTCCTCTAAAACCCTTTTTCCTGAACTAACACCATTAAATTCCATTTTCTATTATTTTTTTGCAGATGTTGTCTTTCTTGCATGTCACCACACTCTTGTAATTTTTTATTATTTTTGTTTTGCTTTCAGTTTTACCAAAATGCATGTATTTCTTTAAAAACTTAAGTAAAAAGTTAGATGTAACCCTGATGTCTACTGTAATACCTTCTCTGTGATCTTTGCATAAATACATATTTTTAACTTTCTGGTTGAAGTCTGATTAATTTACACAGCTCTGCGACACTGCAAACATAATTAATGCAACTACTCTCTGTAATCACAGTTTTTGCACATAAGTGCAAAAACACGTATGTGCTGCATGCAAATTAAATATGAAGTCAAATGATTTAGGCTCAAGTATTCATCAAAGATCACACAAAGGTGGCACAGACTGTATAATAGCGTTTCTGTAAATCTTTAGAGTCCCCTTTCTAACCCCAACGTGACTCATGTTGGCCCCTTCCAACTTTACTCAACCCAGCCCAACTTGTCCCACCCACGCTCCGTAAGCCGTGCGCAAGACCGTATTGCTGCATTTAACTAGTGTCACCCTTCTCCCACACAGGTGAATCAGGTGCAGAGGAGTGGTCCCAGTGGAGCTCATGCTCTGTAACATGTGGTCAAGGGTCGCACGTGCGAACAAGAACATGTGTCTCACCATACGGAACACACTGCAGCGGCCCTTTAAGAGAATCAAGGGTTTGCAATAACACTGCCCCTTGTCCAGGTAGTGTTAGCCGCAGATTCTTGACTATTAATGTTTTGCTTCTTTGTTGTTGACATGGGAGGAATTTTGTTGTTCTGTTCTAACAAAACTTTGAATGTGTCTATATTTAAGAATGTGCTGTTATTATTTAGAGCTATTATAATTAAGCTAATCTTTCCTTCCTTACAATTATTTTTGTAATTGTTCTTTTTTTTTTTTTCCATTGCCACTTTTTTTAGTTTTCCCATTCCATATAACTGTAAAGCAATACATCAGCATAAAAAAGAAATGGTTTCATGACATGTGGTCCTGCATGGAGCTCGGGGAGTCATAGATACTGATGTCGTCACCGTCATTTCCTTGAAGGTCAACTGTGCATTTTAAAATAGCTTGGCAGAGTTTCTCCAAACAAGCTGGAAGGCATTTCATCATAAACTTATAATGGCATGGCAAATGAGTCACTGGTAGTCAGGTATCAGAATCAGAAGCTTTTCTGACTGGTGATTGCAGCATGCTAATGCTTGTTAGTATTCATCTAAAAGGAATGCGAACCCCCCTGTCACCATTATCCATTTTTGGAATTATTTACACAGATAAATAAGTAGATTTTAGTAATTAATTTCTGCTCTCATGGTTAGTTTGACGAAGCTGATAAATGTGGTGCTTCTGAGACTGCATTGCAAACACCAAAGTAATTGAAATGATTAGAAAACACTGCAAGCTGCATCTTTTGATAGCTTCTAAGATTTTAGATGAACCATACTTCTTTTACCAGATGGGACATGTGTAAGTAAGAACTTGGTGGCTTTCAAGCTAATAATGATCTTTTGTTGAATGTGAACTCTGAGAAACGAAGCCCAACCTTGTCCAAAACTGAAATAATGTAAGAGTGTCACACAATGTTAAGCAATTTGGGATTAACATAAACATGAAAAAATAAGATTCTAAAACATTTTTGCGACAAAACACTTACTGAACAAAAGCTTAGTGTGCCACAGCTTTTTTAAAGTTTTGTTTGCTAATATGTAATTTCTGCCATTTTAACTGTTTAATAATTCTGTTTCCTGTTGTGATAAACAAAGACATTTTTTTCACCTATTATAAAATCAGAACCTAATTTTTTAAAGCTGTCTTCTAAAATCATTTATTATTTGGTACAGTTGTAGTAAACCTTGCTACACCACTGTACTAGGTCAGCACAAACAAAACATTTGTATAATTAAAACCTTGTAAGAATGACAGATTAATTGTCTTTTTTTTAAACTACCTGTATTATGCAGAGGTAGAAATATACTCCTATGCTGCATAAATACTTCCAAGTAACAGTTGCAGTCTAAGACAAACCCAAGACTTGTTGTCACAATCAGTGAAAACAGCAACACTACTGGTGAGCACTGCAGGGTGAAATCAAACATGCTGTTTGGAAACCAAGGCTTCCACAAAAGTTGTGAGACTGTTCTCAAAACAAAGCATCTGCCAAAACAGATTTCTGCCTCATGAAATATCTCTTTTGATTCTTTAGTCCCTGTTATAACTGAACTGACAGTGTTCACCTTTCTGCCTTTGAATTACATTCACTTTATGTTGCAGAAGGAAAACAGCTCAGGAATTCTTAAAAAAAATGCATCCCAAAGGATATGTGCAATATAAGCTAACAGCACAAACAATAATGTTAATATGTTTTATTGGCGCACATATTTAGCCATGTTGACAAATTTGACATTGTTGCTTGATTCTGATTAAATGATATCACCAATTTACAGCATTTTTCTTTTACTACCGAAGTCATACAAATTGCTATCAAATTTTATTTATTATGACTTCTTTTATTAAGCACAAGCCTAAACTTCTGATGTAATAAGCAAAAACAATCTGGTTTCATAAAGACATGGCATTAAAAACACAAAGTGAAGAAAAAAATAAAAAAATTTATCACTTTTATAAAAAAATATATTTGCAACTTGTATTCGTATTTCTTTGCAAAAAACTACATTTCTTATTAAATATAATAATAACTATTGCTATATAAACTATAGCTATAGCAATTTCATTATTAATAGTTATTTTTAAGGTAGAAATACTGTACATTTAAGGTAGAAATGTAGTATCTAGAGTAAATTAAAAGTGAATGTCGGCTAAAGCTTAAAGCATATGGGTAACCTCAAACTTTAACACAATAAAGAGCAGTTTCATTTACTGGTATTTCCAAAATAATTGTGTTTATTGAACAACATCTTAAATTTTTTTCTGACATTGCACTCTATAAAATCATACCAGGGGAACAAAAAGTGGATGTTATGGAGTTAGTAATCTGAGTAGTCTGTTTATTGTACTGCTAACATTACTTTTTTCACAATATTATCTCAAAAAAGGGGAGGGTTGTGGCTCTTTGGTGCCAAACTCAACTGAACAAAACTAAATTAGAAAAGGTTTTTTGCATAGAGGAAGTGTCAAGTGAAACACACATTAAAAAATCTTTAAGGACTTGAAGATGTCACACTGAGTAAACTCGATATCATCCAAAGTTGTTCACACGGATTCTAGATTGTGCAAATAGCTGCCTTCGTAGAGTCGAGGAATAGATATTTGAGAATGAATGTATAGCAATTACAAGCAGTGATGCTTCTGATATTAAATTATTCTAATGTTAAAGATGGGTGAGCAAAAGAAGACCATGCTAGGCACTCTAATAGCTCAGAAAGGGAGGTCAATAATAGCAAGTTGAAAGGAATTTCTTAGGAAATTCCTTCTAGTGCCTGATGTTTGTTGGTGGTATTGTGCAACTGTGGTGAACTTGTCATTCTGAAGAGTCACAGATCACCAAATCAGTCTCCAGAGTTACATGATGCTATGTTACATATAACTAGAAAAAACAAAGGACTGTGAACAAAATTTTAATCGTAATGATGATGAACTGTTTTGGTGGCTTTGAGCCAAAAAATTCTTACAACTAGTTATGATAACGTTCAGTTTAGACTTGTCTCCTGACTGTGGCCTAAAATTTGGACTCTCTTTATAATTTCCATCTGTAAAATATTGTTTCAGACAAAGAATTTGCTTTTTTATTGGAAATGCTACTATTATATGTGTTACTTGTAACTAAAGTCTCTACAACATACAATTAAACATTATATTTGGTTGATATTCCAAGTTTTAATTTAGCCACCAGCATCGTATTTAATGCTTAAGCAAACATATGAATCAAAAATCTTTCTCTTTATGTTCCTAATTTGGGCTCGATCATATGCATCAAGAAATTTAAAGCATGCACTGCAAAGATTATTGGAGAAAAAAACAAAAAAACATGAAGATAGATAGATCCTTGAAGAAAAAAACATAAACCTTTGCACTCTGGCTGCAGCTAGTCCAAGATAATAAGATCAATGAGAAGTTTTGAAGTACAATGGAATTCAAGATAGTCTTGTTCAATATAGCTAAATAATATTATTTTTTTGCAAATTTTTTGCCTCTGATCTTAACCTGGTTTAAAAATAATTTACTTATTGTAGCGTATTGTCATTGCTCTTGGCTGTAATAATGGCTGTCGTTCAGAAAAAAAAAAGACAAAAAGACTCAATCCTGTTTCATCAGCTAGCCGTGTTGACTGGCCGCTTTGAACCCTAAATTTTCAAAGTAAATACTTCAACCACCAGGGGACTCTTAGCTAAGAGCATCAAAGCAGCACCTAGAGGCAGGAACAGATGATGACTTACCTTCCGACTATGAACCTGATCCCAAGATTTGTGCTTCATGGATAGTCACCCTTCAGAGGAAGAATCATCCACTCCCTGTGGACAAAGATGTCAGATTTTAAGTTCTTAAGCCCTATTTGCAGTGAAGAGAGGCAAAATGGCCAACAGAGATTCTGGTTTGACATCAATTTTTCATAAATTATACCCTCCATTTGCTTTTTTTTCTTCAGGAAAATGTTGTTTGCAAAGCTGGGTAAATCAATTCCTACCATTCGTACTACAATATTGTGTAGGTCAATAGAGATCATTATATTTCAATTAGTTTTTATTAATATGCATCTGTAAAAGCAATTTTTCTGTGTGTTTTTCAATTGTATCAGTGAATGCATGTATTGGTTCAAATAAAAACTCAACTGTAACTTCAACTATTTAACAAGAGGTTAATCTCACATTTGGAAAAGCCAGTTTTATTACAGCAAGCACCAGGTGAAATGGGAGCGTTACTTCTTCTGCAAGCCTTTCAGATTTCCATATTTTACTCTCCAAAATAAAACTTTTAGACAATGACAAATATTCTCTCCAGCTCCGTAAAAATTCACCATCTGTCAGTTAAATGCGGCTGAGCCTAGAGGCAAACCTAGTCGCCATAATGATGTTATCTTTAAGTGGCTATTGTGCACAACGATGTTTGCTTTTGTACAAATTGAAAAACAAATGTATTAAAAAAAGTATATCAGAAAAAGACTAAATATATTGGATGTATATACATACTATATATTTTATTGTCTGTTTTCAAAATTCAGTTTATTATTATTTTGAGCAGTGTATCTTAATAGCACAATGAGCTGGACTGTTAAGAAATACCCTGGGAATTAAAGTATGCCACATCATTTTTTGAAATAAACTATGTGTTTTCATCCAAATATTGAAAGAAATAGGTTTGTCTTTTTAATTTTTGAAGCTGTTACTTTTGACCTACTACTTGATGAGTTTAAGCAATCTGTCCTTAGAGTCTAAAAAAGCTGAAAATTCAAAATTTCCAAATAATTCCATTTTGATGACCCTTTGCTACTGCACAATAAAATATGGTTCCTTTTTCCTTCAGTTCACTAGTTATTTAGGTCTTGAAACAAGTTACAGGTTGTGACTTGTGTGTGTTCCCCTTAATTTATATTTTGGTGTATGGACAGATTCCTGCAACCATTGTCAGGTCACATTACACCACAGAATGTAATTGTCAGGCTGGTTGCTATTACACTTCCTTCCAACCAGCAAGCCTCAAGTTGAAGGAAATGGGCTAAGTTCTGTGTAGAAATTGAAATTTCTTCTCTCATCTATGTGAGATTTACTTCCTTTTTTTAATCAATATTTTCAGATGTTTGGTGAAATTGGTTGTGAAGAAGTATTTCTTGTGGTTTTGCAAATAATAAATGCCCAAAAGAGCATAGAAGGTGGATATCTCTGGTGGAGTCTTTGCAAATCTCTGCACTGTGTGTTGCGTGTATCACTAACATGTTGCCAAATACTGTGATTGATTTTATTTCCTTTCTGGCTCAGTGACGTTTGAGTGGTTTGTTTATGCTGTAACAAAGAAGGAGACATTGATTAGGCCTGACGCCCTTTCTGTGCCCGCAGTACACGGTGTATGGGAGGAATGGTCACCATGGAGCCTGTGCTCATTTACATGTGGCCGGGGTCACCGCACTAGGACTAGGATGTGTGCTCCTCCCCAGCATGGAGGCAGGGCCTGTGATGGACCTGAGACCCAGACTAAACTTTGCAACATAGCCCTGTGCCCAGGTATCACCTGTCTGCTCTCTAAATATATTACTATCTTACAATTGCAACAATATTCTCTAAAGGTATGGATATAAGAAGATTTCAAAATTTTTAATCCTTAAGACGAAATTATTTTTAAAAGATCTGTTCATCTGAATTACACAGCTTGAGCTGTGTTGTCTTTAATTTATGCAATACTGTCAAGGTAAGTCAACAAGAAAGATTGGATAGAGGATTTGTGCTGTGTTTGAGCCTTCTTGCACAATAATGCGGTTTAGGAAACCCTGTTGAGATTGAAGACAGTAATACTAACATCAAAATCACTTACTTGCAATTGCCTGGGAATGGTAAGCAGATTAGTGGTGATGAGTTTTTACACACAGTGAATGTTAGCTGTGCTCTGGAAGCAGAGTTTATGGAAAATCCTTAAGTTCTTGCTCTTTTCCTGGAAGCAGCTTGCGAGAAACTATAAATCTTCATAATATACATTTTGATGTCAGGGATTCTTTACCAACCTCTTTTTTATAAAGCACAAATAATTTAGCTTTTGATTAATTTTTATTTAGGCCAGTTTATGAAAAAAAAAAACAAAAAAAACAAAAAACAAACGATAGTGCCTTGCAAAAATATTTAAAACATTTTGAACTTTTCTACATTTTGTTATGTTACTCCAACAAATTTCTATGGACCATCTGCAAATGCCACAAACCATTCACAAGACAAATGTAAAAGAAGGTGCTCTGTGGAGATGCTTTTCTGTAACTGGCACAGGAATGACCACAGATCATAGTAAGATGAATTGTCCTTAATGTGGGACAACACTGCAATAAATTTGCTCGAGCCAACAAACCATGAAACCTGACCTTACCGAACAACATTCAGTGCTACAATGCATTTGTTTAGATCAAACCATACAAATCTGTTGGAGTGGCCGGCCCTGTCACAACTTAAAATTGTTGTTCACAGACACTTCCTACTGACCATGAGCTGTTTTACAAAAAAGGATGAGAGAACAAATCCAATCTCTATTTGTACAAAGTCAATAGAGACATGCTGAAAGCTTTATATGTACAACTATGGTGAAATGATGGCTAAATGTATTGTCCCACCACATTTATTAGATTTTTATTTGGACAATAAAAAAAAAAAAAAAAAAAAATATATATATATATATATATATATATATATATAATATGAATGTGAATAAAATCTCAAAGGAAATGTTTTGTTTATTTATTATTATTTTTATTTTTTGCAAGGCACTGCAGCACAGAATCCCAGCTGAACAATTTCCTTTAAAACAAACAAACAAAAAAAAAAGACAAGCGTTCATGTAACAGTTTGCTCGCTGCTTGATATCTGTTTTATTGGCTTTCAATCTGAGAGAGGATACAAAAATCTGAATATCTCCCACTGTTTCTGTCTGCCCTCTTTTCCCCCTCGCTTGGGACATGCTTGTTGGGTTGTGGTTGGTGCCTCAGTGGACGGACAGTGGCAGGAGTGGAGCTCTTGGAGCGATTGCTCGGTGACCTGTGCCAATGGCACTCAGCAGAGGACCAGGCAGTGCTCAGCAGCCGCCCATGGGGGATCTGAGTGTCGCGGTCACTGGGCAGAAAGCAGAGAGTGCCATAATCCTGACTGCACAGGTAAAAATCCTGAGCCTCTTAATTCTTTATCCCCTTTTATGTCTAAATTGGAAATTATGACAAACAGAGGCTTATATGCATGTCTCTTGTATTTTAATACACATTATTACAATTGTTAAATACTGCCGTCATTACCAACAGGTTTGGATAGACTTTCAACTTGCTTTTACAGCTTGTGCACTCTTTCCTTTGCCCAATAGCAAGAATCAAAGCTGTGTTGTAAGAATCATGACTTATGTTTAATACCTTGCTGTATCAAATGGATTTGAAAAAAAATCTGCTTAGATAGACTGTATGCATTTCACATAATTCTGCGTTAGCTGCCCAAAACTGTTTGTCAACATTGTGAATGTATTAGATGTTCAGAGACATCAGCTTAATAGTCTTGATCAGGCTTTGAATTGTCTGATCATGTGAAGGCTCTAAGCATTCCATAATCTCCTGATGCAATTTTCACTGCAGCAGTGTAAAACAGCAAGGTTTCAGGGATGTGTTTCAGTGGAATGTTTTTGTGAGTGTTTCAATTTTATCAACAAGGAGTTAATTTCTTTATTTCAGACCATCCGCCTAAAATTTGCAACCAGCACCCTGACCTTGTTCTCTTTTCGATCCTTAACATATTAAAGCTCAAGTATTCATAGTTTCCATTTTATGTTTAGATAGTGCTGCCTCAAAATTAATCAATGCATTGCACCATTTACTAATCTATTAAGTTGTGTCTCCTTAGCAGTTATCAGCTTTTTCCAAGCTGTAAAGCAAGTATTATTCAGAAAATGAATTATTACTTTGAAAAGTACACACATTGACCATAAGAGATCCAAGGCAAAATTGGTAGAACCAAGACTTACTGGACTGAAAAGGAATAGAAAAACTCCCAAATATAAAAAAAATCAGGCCTATTCTGGAATGAAACGTATTGTTTTGAACTGCTGCCACATTGAGCTCTTTGTAGCACATGAGCTTGCATCTGTTTGAGGAATCAATCTCTCCTGTGTGGACCAATCCATGAGTAAGTAACAAGATCTGATCAATGTATTCAGAGAGTTTTGGCCAACAGGTCGTAAGGGTTTCTGCTGTTTGTCTCATCTGGCAGTCGTTCTGATAGAGGATAGATGTAGGATGTAAAATGCGTTTATATGTGTGAAGCAAAGGATAAGTGGAGGTTAAAATGAGAGTGGAGCGTGTTTCCTGCTCAGAAGGTGTTGTGCCTTTCTGTTCAGACAAGTGCATGTTACTGAATACGTTGCTGAAAGGAGGGAGTTTTTGTTGTTTAACTGTTCATAACAAGGACAGAAAACATACTGCTTCATTCGAGAATTTCTTTGAATGAAAAATGTCATAGATGTCTGTTTTATTTTTTTGTGATTTTGTCGTCTTGCAACCACAAATATAGTAATGTGTGGCTTCGATAGGATAAACCAACACAAAGTGGTGCATAAATGTTGAAAGGAAGGAAAAAGATATTCTTTCTTTCTAGGTTTTACCTGCGCCATTCTTTGTTAGTTTTCAGGAGATGGATTGAACAATGCTCCATTAGATGTTCAAATCTCTGGGTATTGTTCTATAAACCTTGATCTAATTATATATATATATATATATATATATATATATATATATATATATATATATATATATATATATATATATATAGTTCCATTTCAGATCTGTGTGCTGCACCCCTTGATCTTTATGATATTGTTTGTTCTCTAAAGTTCACTAACAAACATCGGAGGCCTGTAAATAACAGCTTCATATCTACTGATTCTAAGTTACTTACAGATGGGCTGTATTTAGTATTCAGAGAGTGACTGGAGATAATTAATAGTCCTGGGTTGTATTTGGGTGACTGGGGTAAAGAAGGATGAATGCAAATGCAGACCACATGTTTCAGACTTTTTTTTTGTAGAATTTTATGAATACTGCATCACATTTTCTTTAACTTTATGTGCAACTAAGTGTTGGTCTATCTATTCTCCCTGAATACCTTAAATTTCAGTGATGTAGCATGGGAAAATGTGAAAAAGATTCAGGGGTGTAATTACTTTTGCAAGGGACTCATTGGTCACTCTTTTAGCAGCTTCTTTAACCAGTAAACATGTTATTTTGTATTCTTTTTTGCAATGTTGCCAAACATTCCACCTAACAACTTTATTAAAAGAACAAACAAATCAAACATATATCAAAATGACATTCAAATTAAAATCTTTAAGGCCACCACATAAAACACAAAGACGGCCTGTATCTTTGGCTTTGCTTTCTCTCTCTTCTTCTTTCCTGAAAGTATCAGTTTCTCACCAGTATTGATTCTGTTTTAGCTAATGGCCAGTGGAATCCCTGGGGTCCGTGGAGCGGCTGCTCTAAGTCCTGTGATGGAGGAGGGCAAAGGCGTGTCAGAGTGTGTCAGGGGGTGGCGGTGACCGGGCAGCAGTGTGATGGGAACGGAGAAGAAGTTCGAAAGTGTAGTGACCAACGCTGCCCAGGTGAGTCAGAGGATAATAAGCCTCGAATCTGAGGAGCCACAGTTAAGGAAAGAGGGATGTGGGTTGATAATTATCTGTGCAGAATAAGTGACGTGTCATGTTATACAAGATAAGATAACGCAGAATCAGAAGGAGAAGGAGATAAGATGACGTTGATGACAGAGTATGAATATGTATGCTTTGATGCATTAAGGGCAGACTGAGAAACAGAATAATCATCAAGTTGCTTTGTGTGTCTTTTTGAAGTGGAGTCTGAAGCAAAAAGTCTCTTAATGCTTCCATTCGGTGAAATACACAAAGCAATTTAAAAAAATAAAATAAAATAACATCAAAACCCATTTTAACTTTGTAGCCCCCACACTCACAAAAAAACACAATTTAAGAGGCAACCGTTTTATGATAATCCCTAAATTACATGCTGATATTCACTGACACTGTTGCAGCTTTGATCTCTTATATTTCCATACATTCTAGTCTGAAGTATGAAGAAATTGTTGCATCACGTTGGAAATACTAAAAAAAGCTCTTTGGATTATTGTAGCATCACTTGTATCATTTTACTCCCCAGCACCGTATGAGATTTGTCCAGAGGACTATGCAATGTCGATGGTGTGGAGACGGACCCCTTCGGGAGAGCTAGCTTTCAACCGATGCCCACCCAATGCTACAGGTAAGAAATGATAGTCCAGTATGAAATGAGAAAAGCAAGTTAACAAACACTGAAATAGTACAATCACATCTACAGATGCTTAGTGTTTGAAATACTCCAAAGGTTATTCTATTGTTTCACAGAGAATATGCATGTAAATTAGTTAGTGTGTCAAAACATTTTCAGCTAATTTGGAGGATAGTTTTACAATTTTATAGTTGTAGGTTAAATTTCTAAACTTCCTCCAGTTTTTGTGCTCTTCTTAAAGAAAGTATTCCTCCCAGGTTTAATATAGTGAAAGCCTCTGCCAAATGAACAATATGCTTCTATGGTTATATACCAGAATGTGTTTCTTCATCTGAGAACACAGCACATATTCATTCAATCCATTTCCATATTCTCTGGGGTTACTCCAAGCTGCCCCTGTCAGACCACAGCCTGTTCACTGAATGGGAAAAATGGTTAACTTTGATCCCAAAGGCATTGTTAAAGGTTGAAAAAAGCCACACTGAGATGCCTTATCAAACTTGAAGCAAAGGAAATGGATGTGTAGAGTGAGAGAAGGTGATGCATGTTTTGAATTTGGGAGGTGGAAGAGGAGAAGAAGAAGGAGAAGAAGAAAGAAAAGTAAAATGATAATGAGAACGACTGGAGCCTCTGCTATATCTGCTGTGATACCTTTGATTTTGCTGAAGATCAAACTGCTAACAAACATGCAACAAAACGATGAGGGGGGTTTGAATGCTGAGATTAGATGCGGGTTTGGCACAGTGAGCTGTTGCTTTGGTGTTCCTATCTGACATTTATTTCATAGGAAAGAAATGGGACTCTGGCAAACTGGTTGCAAACCCACTGTTATTCACAGATGGCTCACCTGGGGCAAAGTTAAGCAGAGCAAGATTTACTAGAATGACATTAACTTTCAGGCTTGACATTAGTTTTATGGTCCATAACTGCTTGACATTGTGCTTGCAGTAGCTTTGGGTGTGTCCTATATATGGACGTGTGTGCGCATGCGTGTGTGTGTTTCCTTTTACTTATTTTGGACTTGTTAAGGGAAACATTAACCCTGAATTTGTGGAAAGATTATATGACCAAATTAAGCCAGAATCGAGCACTTGATTTTTCTTTTTTTTTCTTTTGGTCAGATTTTTTATTATTTTTTTTATTGAGAGCACTTTAATGAGTTCCCATACAACCAGAAAATGTTTGTAATTTGATTTAATTCTGTTCTAGGTTTGGAAAGGCATAGAAATATACAAATTTCAGAAAATATTTGTATTTCAAGGCTTTATTCCATCTATCCATCCATCCATAAATACATCCATCACAATTTCCTTCCTTCCTGAAACTTTGCATTTCTTTTTTTTTTTTTTTCTAATGAGTTGGAAAAGACCAAGAACCCTGGAGATTTGAGTCTAAAGAAATAAAAGATTTGGAGCTGAGGAGTTCAGATCTATATTATTTGAAATAATCAATGCTGAAAGACTTTTTTGCAGTGCACCAAAACATAAGTTTGCTCCTAATGTTATCATACTTCTTTGCTGGAGAGCTACTTTATCTCTGAGCAGTATTATGATGAAGTACAAAAAAGGAGAAGGGAGACATATTTCATATTTAAGCACAGTGTCTCTGCTTGTCAAAGCTGGCACAGACCACAGAAAACAGATCATGACTAACTACAACTGAGGTAAGGTCAGATTTATTTGTAAAGTCGTTAATCTTACTTTCAATGTCAGTAGGATTTTTTTTTCACAGGGGTCTGCATTAAGAAACTATTAAAGAAAAAACACAACCTTTGACTTTTTCCAGTGACTTCTGAGACAATGACTAAAAAAGGTTGAGCTACTGAGCTGAAAATAGACAACAGTGAAACATGAATATAGTACAGACATGTTTAGAGGCTTTTCCACAACCTCACCCCCTGTCGGTGGGATCATCAAGGTCATCACAAGAGGAGAGCAGGGCCATCAGCACTGCCTTGGTGATCATAGATGACAAGTGGTGTCAGAGACAGGAAGTAAAGACAAAACATGAGGATTCACACAGGCGGCACGCAGATTTATGTTATGTTTTATTTAATGAATATTCCTAAGTAGCTCTGAACAAAGGATACATTTACTGCATATATCATCTTGTGTTACTTCAAACCTAAGTTGAAAGAAATTAACAAAGAAAAATGAAACAAGCAGAAAAAGCATTTCAATGTTCATGTTGTCCATGTGCTATAAAGATTAGTGGATCATAAAAATATATTTATTAGGTAAAGTTCCTTTCTTCTAAATAAAACTATCTATTAATGAGAAAGAAGCCAAACCTACCACAAAATGCTTCATCATTCTTTAACATGTATATGCACAGTTAGATTCTGTAATTGCTGATATGCGTAAATTTGTTTTTAATAGGAGCAGTACACATGCAAATGTTTTATACCACTTTTTTGACATCACACCATGATACTATATTGCTGACATAAATCTACGTGTCAGCAATATGTAGATTGAAATCACAATCATTCACAGTTGTGAATGATTGTGAAATGGGAAGAAAACTACAAGTATTTTTTGAAATAGTTTCCAAATATCAGTTGTGGCCTGTTTTGCTATTTAGCTTTGCTGTGTGAGTAGTTTGTATTGACACCTTTTGAGCACCAAGGCATAACAATTTTTCTTCATCATCCAGAGGATTTTGTCATGGTAAGGTTAAAAATATATATATTTCTTGAAACTTTGAATACCTGCCCTCTCCCTCACTGCTCTGTTAATCAATTCTGACTGTGTCTTTTATCTTGAGGACAGGCTGTTTGTACAAAAGTTCCCCTTTAATAAGGGCCCATGGTCAGTATACTGCTAAGGAAGACAGTAACAGGTCAGTGTTGTAGTGTCATGCAGCCTTGAATTTGATCAAACACATCTCCACTGACCTATATTTCATATGCAGGGTACTGTGCGTTCTTCACAGATGATGCAAGGCCGGAAAGACTTATTAGTAAGGACTCAATGTCAAGGTTTTGATTTTCCACCGCTGACACTGTATGATCCCACTATGAAAATGGATCAAAGCAAAATGAGAGACATTTTTTGAATAACTGAAAAATAAATGTTACTTCTCCTCTCAGTAGTGCATACACCAGACGTTCACACTTATAAGTAATATATAAATATTTTCACGGTAAAACTTTTTATGCACAGAAGCGATCTCTGGTCCAGTCTTTCCTATTAAAAATTAATTTAGCCTTGAATCTGTCATTGGGGAATTTCTGATAAATTTTACACATTCTACAACTTAGTCATTGATGTAAATGCAAGACTCAAATAGTAACATCTGTCATTAAAAATTTTATCTTCCAAAAAAGAGACAACACATTTCTTTGTTAATTTAAAATCTTCTTTTAAATAATAAAGAACATGGCTGCGATTCAATTTTGTTTACCAATTCTCACAGAGAATGGTGTGTTGCCTCTCTTTAGTTAACTGTGACATTTTGAAATGTCAGTGTTAGACCACTAAATGAATGCCTAATTTCCAGGTATCAGGCTGTAATATGATACACCTCTGGTGACTTCATTGAGTCATGGAGCCTGAGAGTATTCTTTTGATGGCTGAAATGTGACATACAGAACCCAGGAGAAGCCAGTTTAGAGGGAGACAGATGCTTAGCGCAGTATAAAGCGGAAGGCATGCGATGCTGTCCTGTGGGCTGGCTCATGGTGCTGCATGGGTGCTCCCAGGGTGTAACAGTGTTTTGCGCATGTTTAAGATGTTAGGCAAACCTCCAAGTTGTGTCTGTGAAGCAGGATGGGTGTTGGAGGTCTGTTGGAGGTCCTCCACACACACATACACACATGCGTGTGTATGTGTGTGTGGAGGAAGAGAAATAGTAAAGAGCTTGTCTGAAGTGCAGATACCCAGGGAAATATTTTATATCTCTGGAGTTTTCCTTTAGGATATGAAGTGCCTCTGTTGAAGCAGTAAGGTGACATGTGAAGAGCACTCCTAGTGATATTGGACCCTTATGTTGGCTGTATGCTGTGATGTGGGTGGATATTGGGTCATTCTTCTTTTACCATACCTCTGTTTAAAAGCTAGATGGACAAAACTGGCTGGAGTTAGGGAGTCCAGAATTTAATTTGATGTGGGGACACAATTACCACAGCGGGTAATTTAATTAGATTTATGGATAAGTACAACTGAGTCTCATCAGCTTAACAATATAAACTGATACCTTTGTAGTCCAATCATTGTATCAAACAGCATAGTAAAAAAATATTATGAAGTACTCAACTGTGTGGTACCTTAAAGCTACCTCAACTGTTTGGGGAAGGCTTCTGATAAATAATTGCAATATTTGCTTGTTTCAACTTGTACATGAAGCAGCGGTTATTGGTACGTAGATGTTTTCTGGAAATGTTTATTTTTATTGTTTGAGGTTATTGTTTTCTCATTTATTTTGTCTACAGTACATACTGATAATTTGGTATAACCTGGTTTTTATTTATTTATTATTTTTGAGCTGCTCCATGTTGTGATTCAAAGCTAAAATCTGTATCAACATTGTTTGAAAAATACAAATAAAAAGCAATCGGATTGTGTGGTTTCTTATAGCAAAACAACATTATTCTTAAATGCCATTGTTTTCTTGCCAGATTACATGTTTTTCTTCTTATTATAACAAAACAATTTATTTTCTACACAAACCCTGATAACAAAAATCAAGGTATTTTGCTTTTGAACTAAATGCATATAAAATGAACCTGGGAAAAGTTATAATTCTCTCACAAAAACAGTTATTTCTCTCTGTTCTTTTTATCTCTCCCGTTTCCATTCCATCACTCCTGATTGCCTTCCTGCCTTCCTTTGCTTTCCCCCTAATCCCATATACCCTTACCTCTCTTTGTGTTCTCTGTGCTTACTCTTCTCTGCTCTTATCCCTCCTTCTCTGATTCCCCTCTCTGAATCTGTCGCCGCCCCCCCTCCACTCTTGCAGGCACCACTAGTCGACGCTGCTCTTTGGATCACCGCGGCATGGCCTTTTGGGAGAAGCCCAGCTACGCTCGATGCATAACAAATGAATTCAGATACTTGCAGCAAACAGTAGGTGCAAAGTCAGCTTCCTTTCACAGCCTCTGTGTCCAATGGATCATAAATTACCTCCCCAGTGTTTTCCCGCCCCCTTGATCTCATCACACTGTAGCCAAAGATTAACCACTTTCAATAATGAAAGTGGTTAATCTGTAAATTAAAATACAGATTTGGCTGTATTATCTTTTTAATGTCTAGGTATCAGACTGTTTGATTTGTTGTTTCATGGCAAGGGTGCCCAAGTCCAGTCCTCAAGAGCTACCATCACAAATACTCCGACACACCTTGATCAAATGAATGGCTTGTTAGCAGGCCTCCGCAGGGCTGAGTTACTGCTAGTAAGAGAAGTCAGACGTTTTACTCAGCACATAGGATCAGGGATGACTCTAAAAGTTTCAGGGTGGTAAGGACTGGACCTGGGCACGCCTGGTTTGTGGCATGTTCTTCTCTGCGTCTCTGTTCTTATTCTTAACACCCTAAAATAGGCTGATGACATGTATTGCCTGAATGTAATTTGCTATAACATTTTATTTGTATTTTAAATTCTTTGTTCTTTAAAACAAGCATGTAAGCAGGCAAAAATTGGAGAAAAATCTAGTAATTTTTAATTTATGTGACCACTCTTTTTTCCACTTTTCTCTACACCCCAAAGTCATTAGTTTTTTGAAAGCCAATGTAGTATATTTTGAAATAAGTTTGAAAGTTTCCTCTGCAAAGTCTGAAAACAAAGTAGTACATTATCTTGAATAGATAAGCTCCCCCTCACTGTTAGAATAAAATAATCTACAAAGGCTGAGATAGCACATACGGTCCTGCACCTGTGAACATGTATTTATGGACATAATTCCTGTGCAATGATGTGAAATGTAATTTCTCCATGCAGTTTCAGCCTAAATATGTGTCTTCTGCTCCAGTTACCTCCTTTATTCATATTGGCTCATTTCAAAACATCCTTGAGGCACAAAGCATTTCAGTCCTGCTTAGATATAAGTGTCAAATGAAGGGCCTTGAAGAGTCGACTCTTTTCTTCCCGATTTTTTGCACTCCATTTACTCCAAATGTGTAGCTCTATGTGTGCCTTACAAACTGGCAAGAGGACACTGATGCCCCAAGTTCTTTCTTCTCCTGTTCTTGGAGGTTCAGAGCCATCTTGCGAAGGGCCAGAGGACTCTGGCGGGGGACGGCATGTCCAAGGTTACCAAGAACCTGCTGAACTACACCCAGCCGAGGAACTTCTATGCCGGTGACCTGCTCTCATCAGTGGAGATCCTTCGCAATGTGACGGAGACCTTCAAGAGGGCGAGCTACGAGCCTTCCTCAGATGATGTTCAAGTAAGTCCTCCAGCAACTTAAGTTTGACATGAAAAGTAGAGAATCTCTTCAGCCAAAATACATCAGACAATAAAGGATTTTTTTCACTCAACCCTGCATTATATCAGATAAAACCGTTTCTAATATGTCTGAAATATCACAAAGGCTCACATATACCCCTTGCGGCTTTATCATATCAAGGAATCTTGATACATCCTAATCTGTTTCATCTCATCATGCTGGGGTTAACTGCAGTCTGATCCTCTTTTTGTCAATAGGATGATAGAGATTATAGCTAAAGCTCCACCCCATCTCCAATAAGACTATTTATGCCCTGAAATTTGTGCCATTTTCAAAGACGTGATTCTCAGGCCTCCTTCTGGCTGCATATGTGTTACAGTTTGTGGTTTGGTGACTGTATTATGCCTGGGGATATTTATGGTTACAGCAAAGTTGGATAGCAAAGAGTTACATTTTGAATATTGTAGGCATCTACGTTTGTGTAAATAAAGAAATGAACTCCTTCCTGTCATTAATTTTATAAAGTTCTTATCCCACTTTTTTACATTATCAATTTTTTTTAATGCCATTCCTTACAAAGATGTGAGGAGGTGAATGAAAACAGAAGGAGCAATTTATTTGCTTAAAAGTAGAAGTAATTCATGGTTGAATTATTTAGAAGTTCATAGTAAGTTTCATATCACACAGTGCAGCATCTGCTGACTAATGAGCTTTTATAATGTATTAAATAAGAAATGGTACCTGGGCAATCTGCAGAATGAATTAGCATAGAATAAAGTGAATATATATAAAAAGGTTTTGCCTCCTTGCAAAGCATTAAAGCCACTTTAACTTTTACAGAACTTGTTACATTACATTACCAAAATATAATGAGATTTTATTTAGATTTTATGTGGTAGAGCAGCTTTAAGTGATATTAAGTAATACAGATCTCTTACTTGATTAAAAAATTTATTTAGAAATAAAAATGCAAAATGTGAGCTCTACTGAGCCAGGTCAATTACAGTTCAGTTTTTTTCTCTGATTTTTTTTTTTTTTTTGGGGGGGGGGGGGGGGGGGGGTTGTCTCCACTGAATTTACACATCTGGAAAATGATTCCTTATTCTTTCCTATTCTTCCTCAGAAGATAGCTCAAGGTCAGACAGACTAGATGCAGAGCTTCTATGAACATAAATTTTCAAGTCTTGTCACAGATTCTCAACCTAATTTTAGCAAATAGTATTTGCTCTAAACTATTCTGTAATTGCTCTGGTTGTATTTTCACATCCCTTGTCCTGCTGGGAGTGAATCCAGTCTAAGGTTTTTTGTTGCATGTAACATATTTCCTTTGAGAATTGCTCTGTATCCATCTTGGCATCAACTCTCACTAGCTTCTTTGTCTTTACCAAATAATTCCCACAATATGATGCAGCCACAAATGTTTTATGGTGGAATGATGTGTAACTTGAAAGGTTGTTCCATACCAAGTGATTTGCATGTCGGCCAAAAGGTTATTATAATAAGTCTCACCTGACCAGAATTCCTCCTTCTACATGTGTCTCCTTCATTTCTTATAACTGACAAATGGACTTTCTTTGGTTTTCCTCCAACATTGGCATTCTTCTTGCCACTCTTGTATAAAAAAAGTTTGAAATTTGAAAAGTGCACAACTAATTTGTCTAGTTTTAAAATGATTCTCCTAATCATGGATCAGTGCCATCCAGATTTATCATTGGTGTCTTGGCTAGTACTGCTCAGCAGGCTGAACTTGTGATATTAGACGAATGGCATGCCTTGCTAACTTTACATAATGCTACACCCTTTCCTTTTTCTGATGATGCATTGATGAATGCTTTGTGATGTTCAAAGCTGTTATGAAGCTCTCTAATTTTTTTGGTGGTTGTCTTAAACCCAAATGCAGACATGGATATGTCAAATTATTATTATTATTATTATTATTATTATTATTATTATTATTATTATTATTATTATTATGCACAATGAAGCAGTGGCCAACATAGTTGTCCTGGGTTTCAACATTGACTTATTATGATCTGTAAGCAACTAAATACTAAACACTATATATGACAAATAAAACCAAGATAGATCAAGGCGCTACAGCTTTACACCCTTTATTTGGTACTGACATTTGATTACACACAGTTAGACTCTATTCACAAAGTGATTTCTCAAAGCAACTAGTTCCATAGTATTGTGTTTACGGCTTTACACATTTTTCATACCTTAATTTGTGATCAAAAATTCACTTCAAAATTAGGTTCAAATGCATCTCATTCTATCAGACAAAATCCTGATAAAATAGATTGATGCTTGAGATTATAATTTGAAAAAGTTTTTTTTTTTTTTTTTTTTTTTTTTTTTTTCAAAAATTAAATTGAAAAAAAAAATAAAAATAAATTCTTTAGTTGCTTCTCCAAAAGCTGTGATATTTAAACTAAAACATACTATTTTCCTGATTATCTGTTTTATCAACACTCTCTCTCAGCTGCTATAAATGTGGTGCTTATTATCGTCTCTGGAAATGACACCCAAATGTCTTGACCATGGATGTGGAACCTGGCCCCATTCAACCAATTCTCCCCATGCCCCGGAAAAGCCATGGGATGAGGAGAACATCCTATCTCTGGTTATTAGGAGAGCTCTGTAGTGTGTATATGTGTGGGCAGGCGGGAGAGCAGTCAGCCAGCCCAACCCATCCATGTGCCTGTGCGCTAATGCAGTGTTAAAGTGGGCACATTACCACCAGAGGGAGCATAAGCATTCAAGTAGAAAACAAGATAGCCTGTGTCAAGAGAGGGAGAGAGAAAGAGCCACTCCCTCCGGCATATTGTAGACCAGACAAAATAACAAGGCGAAAGATCAGACAGGGGTCCTATTACTACTGTAGGCATGCACCCCAAGCTGGCCCTGCTTTTCACTGTTGAAGAAGACAATCCGCACAGCTGCTCAAACATTCACTTTCATCTCTCCTTTTTTTCTTATTGCAGCTTGTGCTTGTCTCCTGTAGCAATAAGTGTTCTCTGCAAGCTGCAGGAGATTGGAAGGTGTATTTTTTTCCCTTCTGGAGCTGAAACACGAATTTCATCTTTTCTGCATTTGTTTACCGACATGGTTCCAGTTGCACATTTTCCAGTGTTATTGAGCCCTGCAGGGACCATCATTATCCCCTTATAGAAATCTATGTTGTTGTTTTTTAATACACATTTGCAAATGTCTGTATATTATGTAGTCTAGTTCTTTTTGAGCTCATGGTGCTAATGTCATGATTTTTAAAAAGTAAGCCTGCTGCATTGCCTGTAATACTTATGCGTGGGTGAGTTATGTATTTTCCCCTTTCATCAATTTCCACAGAACTTTTTTCAAATCATCAGCAACCTCTTGGAGGAGGAAAATCAGGAGAAATGGGAAGATGCACAAAAGGTAAGCAAATGTGCAGTGCTCCTAAATAATTCAGATTCTTACATGAATACTTTGTCAGAAATATTGCTACTCACTCTATCTAAAATTCTATCTAAAAAAAAACAACCTCTGAGATAAATAAAAGGCAAAATGTGATAAATAAAAGTCAGGTGTGTTTTGTGAACATACTCCCCAAAGGAAGGTGAGGTCATTTAGCAGACTTGACATCTGGCCTCATTTAGAAAGCCAGTACCTCAGACTTCCACTTGATGGCAGCAGCACAGTCATAGAAACTGTCCAGCCATTAAACTGCAGGATTCATTCCTCCTGCATGCACATTGTTTTATCCAGCCCACACAGATCATTGTGTGATTAGAGTAGTGCTTAAGTTGAATTTTAACAAATGCACACTCAATTCAGACATTTCATAGCTTGAGGCAAAGCAGACACATCTCCATTCCCATTTCTTGTGTGACATTGTCAACGCAACCCTGATAAAAGTAAATACAAATAAAAGAAGATACCCCAGGACTTCTGCTGGGAACCCTTCTGGACACTGACCCCCTTCTTGAGAGGTGGCATATCTCGTTTTGAAAACTATCCCAGTGTCTAAGACATCTTCAACTCTGAAATCACACATGTCCAGACTCTGACAGAGACGCCATCTGCAATGACCACAGGTCTGCAAAGGGCATCTGCTCAGGTGTCACTTTCAGCGGTAAACTGACTGAAATAGGGTGTCACCTGCTCTGACACATCAAGACGAAGCTGTTCCTTGAAATCAGCCAGATCTCCCCCCTTCCCCTTCGCTGAAAGTTACCTTGCTTAGCTGAAATTGAAGCAATTTTAAGCAGTGCACGGAGAGCCTGCCTTTGCTGTCGATACAGGTAGTAATTAGGTGTTTACATACTGGAGCCTCCGTTTACCAGCCCCCATCGAAATGTTGTCTGTTTAGAAGAGCTCATAAACAAGTTTCATTAGTCAGAATGCGTCAGAGACGGGTACAGACAGACGAGAGAAAATGAGGACTGTGGAAATGTTTGCCACTGATTGAACACCGAGAATGTAGATGTGACAAGATAAATTATTTTTGTAGTGATTAATGTGCGTGCCTGGTTTCATCACCCCAGCGTTTGGACAGCAATGTTGCCTGATTTTAACAGATGACACTCACACTTCACAGCTAAATGTTCTTCTCACTTTTGGGTTTTGCTTGCATTTGTGAGTTCCGTCTCCACAGCACCCACACATGTGCAGCACACTGTGGCGGTATAAAGCTCCTCTTACATGACACACCTCACTATGAGCTTTTACTGGCTGCAGGGCTGGCTCTGTGCAGAGATCACTATAAATTCACCTCTTGTCACTGTTACCATGGCAAGCGAAGGAAGAGCTCTGTCTACACAACCTCCACTGCAGCCATTTTCCCATGCTGCCTTCACATCCTACGGTTACCATGGAGATGAGCAGAGTGAACATGACTGCACTCTGCGTCAGAAGGGCAATATGATGCTCCACTCCTTTATGGCTTCCACTTTGCTGTGTCAGAGGCTTTTGACTTAAGCATCTACGAGCAACTTAGCTGGCTTAACAGCAGCTTATGTGGAGGCACATGTAAACACACAGGGCAGAAGGTATTACAAAGGAGTGATTGGAATACCTGCCTTAGGTGTTTGTACCACATCACCTTAGACCAGAGTGTAAATTGCTAATTGCCACTCAAAGGTTTCTCTAATCTTGCCTTGATAGATGTGTGAGAACATCTATTAAGGTGTGTTCACACATTTATCAAAGCCATGTACTAATATTTGTATGATTTGAAATAATCTGTCTAACACTGAAATGTCTTGCATCACTGGTTTGAGAGTCTGAAATATGTTCATGCACAACACATTTGCATTTATGTAAATTTGGTTATTCATAAAATCCCAGATTCTTTCAGAACAGATGTCCAAACTTTTAAGACCCATCTATTAGAGTAACAAACCTCAAATTCTTCATTTGTACAGCACAGCTGACTGGACCAGTTGTGCTACAGGTCATGCCATGTCTCTGTCCATGTTGCATGCTCTTGCTTAGTGCCAGGGCACATCGGGTGGCACATGGACAGAGGCAATTGCCCTTAACTTGGCTGAGGCTTTAAAAGAAGAAGCCAACCAGAAACTGTGCTGGCAAAGCTGCTGATTACAGCTCTGCTGTTGATGTCACATGAGTGGTTCAATCCCAGCTGCACCTCATGATTTTTAGTTTGTCTTTTCAGAAGTCTGTTTATATATTTTTGTTCCTTTTACGAATAGAGATTTTTGAGGTAGGAAGGATAGAATAAGGAAAACCACATTTGCGTTAACTCATCACACTGCTGCGGCTTTATTTCTAAGACCACAACATAAACACAATTGTGTGCCATCATATCCTAGGAAAAAAAAGAATCAGGAAGAAAATTGTGTTTGTAATAGTTACAATTCACAGATGCTTGAAGACGCCACAGTCATTTGTTCAAACAGCTATTTGCAAGATAAAGCATAATATCAATGTCCAGACATCTCTGGTTCAGAAATGGGATAGGTTTTCTCTGATGGAAAATTCCAGCAAAATACTTTGCCAAGTTTGCATAGGAATGCCCTAGCCATATGTTTGCATTTTAAGGACAATGCTACAAAACAAATGACTTATGACTTTGAAGACAATGAAAACAAATCTTTCAAAACATTAGCACTGCTTTTTATGACATTTAGCTAATAGAAATCATTTTTCTTCTCCAAACTGGTCTAGAACAGTTCAACAAATGTCCCTGACAGTGAGACAAAAGATTAATCTCTACTTTTATGCAGTCCATCTAAATATTTGGTTTCAACTTATGTATAACTGTATAACAAACAGTCTTTGGGGTTGTTTTAATCCTTGTTGTCTCTCAAAAAACATTTACCAGTGTTGAGTTGTAAGAAAATGAAAGCATTTTTTTAACATCCTCTTGTCCTTCTTATCTTGTTCAGATCTACCCTGCAGCAGTGGAACTCATGCAGGTCATAGAGGAGTTCATTCATATTGTTGGACTGGGCATGAAGGATTTCCACAATGCCTATCTGATGACCGGAAACTTGGGTAAGAATCAACTCCCTTTCCCCCTCCCGGACCCACTGCCTTTGAGTTCATTTCACCACTTATCTCATCTCGATGTGGACACATAATCCCAGCGCTCCGCTGTCTCTCTGAGTCAATTTCTCCACCATCATTAAATTAGGATAAATGGTGGATGGTAAGGTTGAAGGGAGTAAAATTACTGCAAATCAATAATCTTAATTAAAACTGATCCTGTGGTCTCAATGTGCTAAATTCCTATGACACCGACAATTCCAGTTTCACAAGAATAAAGGAGAGAAGGAACTCACTAAAAGTACTTTCAATGTACATTTATTGTCTCAAATGTTTATTTCAAGAGTATCATAACATATTAATTGTGTATTTGAAGTAGAAATGATCGTGTCTGCACTGCCATGCTGCTCTTTGAGTAAGGTTTGATTGCACCCTGAGGCATGTTTTTTTTCTGTAGTGCATCATCACAAAAAACATTCATTGTCGGTTCCTTGCAATATTCTTAAAAACGTACTATGCAAATTACTAATGAAAGGCTATGAAATTGGAAGCAAAATTAGCAACATTATTTTTTGCAGCTGTAATGGACTTTCCTGCTACACTGATTTTTGTCTTTTTTACGTTGCCTGTTGTTGGTCTCTGGAGTCTTGACTACAGAGTTTATGTAATATTTTATTTCCGTGGAGTTCCTTTGTGTTCTTTTAATTTCTGTTGCATACCATCTTGAAAAATCTAAAGTCCCTGTGGTCTCATTTCATTTCTTTTCTTACAGTGAATGGTGTCTTACTAGAATGGAATAGGAGAACTGTGGTCTAGACTCATGAATGCATAGATTTACTGTGTGGCTTTAGGAGGGTGGATTTTTACTTGTATTCCTCACAATATTCAAAGGGAAGGTCTATGATTTCCATAATGATGAATACTTTGCTCCCTAAAACAGCATACCCTGCCATTCAATGAATATGTCAAAATTCCACTATGAATCTGTCTGAGTCAAATTGACTGATAGATTTAAATCTGGAAATGAAGCTCAAGAGCTCTTAATGCTAAGCATTAGAGAGTTCTTATTATTTTTATGTAAGAATATCTCTGCACTTTTCTTTAAATGCATCTTTTTTTATTTATTTATTTTGTATTATTTGTGGTCATGTCATTTTGCTAATAACCATCAACATATGACCTCAATGTTAAGCTGACACTAAACCTACAGCTAAACATTTTTCAAAAAAAGTAATTATCACAAAGAAGTAGAGGGGGTAAGAAAACTGCTTACAAAATAGTATTTAGTTATATTATTGCCTTGTTTCAGTACAGTTTCATGCTCACACGCTTAAATTGTAAATTAGTCTCATGTTAAAAATATATGCATGTTTTCGAACTTTCGAATATCACATGGCCCTTCAACTTTTTATTGTTTTAATTTTAATAAAAAATCTGTTTTCCAGATGTTTTCCAGTGGCATCTGGAAAACATCAATTAAACAGTCTTATGAAGTTCAAGAGATAAAGCAGAAGTAAAGGATAAAATAGTGGAGACACTTAAATCAAATTTAGGTTATAAAACCAAATTCTTCCACACCATTAACTAGAGAACTGATCGGTTCAAGAGAAACGTATTGGGAGTGCAGGCCAGTCTTTAAACAGAACCTTTACTAGAAAATAAAATTTAATACAATTCCAATACAATACTTGGAAGTTTTTTGGGGTAGTGAGACTAAGTGTAAAAAAATGTTTGTTACTAACTTTGCATGGCATTTTATCTAGAAAAGTACTCAATCTACCAAAACGAGTCGTGGTAATTCATGCAACTTACATAGAGGTCAATGTATGACCTCTAAGTCATTGTATGACCAATATATTAATTAATATATACTGGGATACATCATACACATTAGATGATAAACACAATAATTTCAGCTCACACCAATATATTCTCACAGTGGCCATTTTGATTAGAGCAATGGATGGTTTTGTGGATCCATTGGTGAGAGCCAAGTGGGAAGCATCTGGCTGAGTAAGACATTGCTGTATCATTTTGTCACTTATTTATGGCAGCCTCTTGACTCTCAGATAAATAGTAGCTGCCACTTCTGTCCCATCTTCTGCCCTGCTATTTTTGGCTAAATAACCTTGATTGCAAAAGACTTTTAATCCAGCAACTTATTCTCACTGCTTAAAACATTTAGAGTACACAATAAGGTATAAGACATCTTAAAAAAGAATAACATACAGTGCAACCTAGCTTTATTTGTTTTATTTTAGTTTAAAACGTTTGTTATTAATGTTAGTTACACAAAAAGATAAGTAATAAACTCATTTTTAAAGCACTATGTTTATTATCTTTAGATATAATGAAAAGGATCTAAATAAATAAAATTAATATGAGTATTTTGCATTCAACATGTAAATACTGTGACTTGTCTTATTAAGCTTTAAAACACAGTATGGCAGATGGAAAATATTTCATTAACTTGTACAATTGTCTCAAAGAAACATAAAATGCAGCTTTCCTAAGATATTGTTATTTTTCATTGTGTGCCCTGTGACTAACACCACAAGCTCAAATAAACACGCTCTTACCACCACTGCTCTCAACATCTGGGAACAAGCCTCCTGGTGCTCGTTGATTTCTTGCTCTCTATAGGATCATCCCAAATACACAGGCACACCTCCGCTGTCACAGATTTCCTTCAATCATGGAGTTGTGCCAGGATATAAATTGTACTACCAGAACAACACAATGAACAATGGAGTTTTTACATCAATGGTAGGATTAGCCAGAGCCTCCCCCTTGCTGAGCCGCCACCTGACTGGGGCCTGATACTATAGCAGGTAGAAAACAGTGCAGCTTTGTCCTCCTCCCTTGTAAATTTAAGGTCTTTTATTTGTTAATCTGGGTATTTTTTCTTGTTATTGCCTCAGAATACAAATGTATTTTTTTTAGCTTTACTGCAGGTAGATGTGAGAATGAGGGTTGTTTAATGAGATTACCAGTCGTCCAGTTGTGATGAGCAAGTTTTAAGTTTGATTTTAGACTTTCTGTTGGATTTGCAGGTTTGTCTAAAGCGAATCTTTGTACAGAAATAAAAAGTACCATGCTTGGCAGGTTTTTGCTCATATTTGCTTGCTTCTTTCTATGTTTTGTATGAAATGTGAAAGCGAAGAGGCTGGAATATTTTCACTCCTATTTTTATCTGGTTTAACTGCTCATGAAATAATCTTCAGACTCATATATACCCTGGAGAACATCTATAATCTATATTCATTTATTGGTTTCTGCAGTGGCCAGCATCCAGAGACTTCCAGCCGTGTCTGTGATGACTGACATCAACTTCCCCATGAAAGGTCGTAAAGGCATGGTTGACTGGGCCAGGAACTCGGAAGATAAAGTGGTCATCCCAAAGGGCCTCTTTGTTTCCCAGTCAGCAGGTATATCACTGAATACATCCAGTATTTTATGGAGCTGCATCACCTCCTGTCCAAATAATTTTATTCTACAACACTCAAAGCCATACAGCCTGTCTTTATGTAAATGTTTATTTCTGTAAATAAACATTTACAGAAATAAACATTTAACTCAAATGAAAAAAAAACCCTTTATCAAAGATCCATCAATCCTAAGCAGAATTGTTGTTTTTATGTAACATTGCACATTTTTTGAAGTGTATTGAATATGTAACCAAAAAGTGTTAACATACTTGTTCTTTTTTAGTCAAGAATTTGTTTCACTCCTTTTATGGCATGAATTCAAAAACTGCAGCTGCCACTTCATATCCCAATACAAAACCAGGCAAAATTGTCAACTGGTTAATCAGTCTTATCTGTTATGAATCAAACATAACAAAGGAAATTACTAATTAGGACTCTGAGTCATATGCAATCACAGCTGCTTTAGTCCAGAAAGCAGATTCCATAGAAAGCAGATTTTATACAAGCATGAGTCATGTTTTACAAATTTTTAAATGCGATAGAAAAATGTTTCTTCTTTTTCTTTTCAATCAAGTTGGTAGAGCAGGTGTATCAAAAATAAATCATGTTCTGAAATAAATACAAAAATAGATAAAAAAAAAAATAAAATAATATCTTTAAACTCATAACCTGATTTCCCATTTTCTATTTCAGACATGGAAGGATCACCTGTGTTCATTTTGGGAACTGTTCTCTACAAAACTCTTGGACTCATGCTACCTTCACCAAAGTAAGGAAAGCACACACACACCCATGCACACCTCATGCGCACATGCACACACACACATATACCTATCGTAATATATGATGTAGCTTATATATGTCTATATATATATTTTTTAATTATTTTTTTATTCCCTTCTCACCCACCGTGGGTGGTTCTTATCCTCTGAGCTCGGGTCCTCTACCAGAGGCCTGGGAGCTTGAGGGTTCTGCACAGTATCTTTGCTGTGCCTAGAACTGCACATTTCTGGACTGAGATGTCTGATATTGTTCCTGGGATCTGTTGTAGCCACTGCTCCAGTTTGGGGGTGACTGCCCCGAGGGCCCCTATGACCACAGGCACCACTGTGGTCTTCACCTTCCAGGCCCTCTTTCCCTGAGGCCCTGGTTTTTCTCCAGTTTCTCGTGCTCCTTTTTCCTGATGTTGCAGTCACTCGGTATTGCTACATCCACCACAACGGCTTTCCTCTGTTGTTTATCCACTACGACAATGTCCGGTTGGTTCGACCTTATCATTTTGTCTGCTGGATCTGGAAGTCCCACAGGATCTTAGCTCGGCCATTCTCCACCACCTTTGGGGGTGTTTCCCACTTTGATCTCGGGGCTTCCAGTCCATATTCTGCACAGATGTTTCTGTACACTATGCCTGCCACTTGGTTATGTCGTTCCATGTACGTTTTCCCTGCCAGTATCTTGCACCCTGTTGTTATGTGCTGGACTGTCTCAGGGGCCTCCTTGCACAACCTACACCTTGGGTCTTGTCTGGTGTGGTAGATCTGGGCCTCTATTGCTCTGGTGTTTATGGCCTGTTCCTGGGCGGCCAGGATGAGGGCCTCTGTGCTGTCCTTGAGTCCAGCTTTTTCCAGCCATTGGTAGGACTTTCTGATATCAGCCACTTCAGTTATTTGCCGGTGGTATATCCCATGTAGGGGTTTGTCCTCCCATGACGGTACCTCCAGCACCTCAACTTCTGTTCCCCATTGTCTGAGACATTCACTGAGCAGATTGTCTGTTGAGGCTTTGTCCCTGATGTATCTATGGATCTTGGATGTTTCGTCCTGGACAGTGGTTCTCACACTCACTAATCCTCTGCCTCTTTCCTTGTGGCTCGTGTACAGTCTCAGGGTGCTGGATTTGGGGTGGAACCCTCCATGCATTGTTAGTAATTTTAGTGTCTTAACATCTGTGGCCTGTGTAATATATATATATATATATATATATATATATATATATATATATATATATATATTATATATATATATATATATATATATATATATATATATATATGTATACAGTATAAGTAAATATATATAAGATATATATATTATATATATATATATTTACTTAGAGAGAGGAAGAGAGAGAGAGACATAGAGAGAGATTAAGCAAAGCTGAAGAAGGAAGTTAGAGGACTTTGTTGGCTCTAATTTAGGAAATAAAACACTCAATGTAGCAGGGAGTATATTGTTAATTAGGACTGACACAATTGTCTTGAAGAGCTGTAGGTTGGGCCATATAACCATCAGATGAGTGCTTCAAGACAACAATTCTTTGGAACTGATAAAGGACAGAGCGGTGATTCAAGGACATGTCAACACAGCTGTGCAGTAGAGCAGCTGCAGCAGCCCTCGGTGTCTGTGTGAAAACCCATAATGGGCCACTTCAGATTGCCCTTTCCATACTGACAAGGGGATAAGCTTATCAAGAAGGGACTGTTAGAGTTGAATAGTTTCAATTTGTCACTTTTGAAGCATGCAAAGCTTTGACAAAACAAGTAACTTTTGTAAAACTAAATGTCAGAAGTTTAAGTGTACTCTGGATGGAGCAATTTTGTTAATTGATGTCCAATTAGAATTAAGACTTGAAAATAGAGTTGTTTCACAGGCAAAAGGCAGATACAAAAAAAATACTAAAAAAAAGGAATAGCTCCACTGGTCTTTTAGCTCAACTTTTCTTTCAGTATGCTGCTGTTATTATCAGGTAAAAATGTTCTGGAAACCATTTGTTCTTTCTAAAAACAATAAAAGAAAAGCAAAGTTTTAAAAGCAAGATTTTTTAAAACATAGATTATGGTTTGTTGTTTGTGATTCTTGCTGAGATTTACATAATTGTTTTTACTGTTGACTACAGAAAGAAGATAACTTATATAGATTTGTAAAATATTTGCTTTGAAATACTGAATACCAATAAGCAATATGGCAAAAAGAAGCAGTGGAAGGGATTTAGTAACAACATTTATGAATCTGTGTTTTTTTTTTTTTTACTCAGGAATGTCACTGCTGTGAACTCCAAGGTTATTGCTGTGACTATAAGACCTGAGCCCAAGGCAACTGAGTCCCACCTGGAGATTGAGTTGGCTCACCTGGCAAATGTAAGCACCACAGTAATTTTGAACGATGTTAACTGTTATAATTTCATTGTCCATTTCTAGGGAGGGTGGCTTGATGATACAAGTAATACTTAAAATTAATTTCAAAAGTAAGAATAAAATTGACAATTAATTTAGAATAAATAACCACAATTTTAGCTGCAAAAAAAATGTCTGATCGAAAAATCAAACAAATTGATCAGTCAAAGGCCTGATTTCTCAGAAAAATTTGCATATTTTTTGTAGGGTGGAAGTCATTAGGACTTCCATTCCAAATCTGGCTTAGATTTGCGTTTTGTATCATAGTGCTTTTAGTACATCAAGTTTCAGACATTTGGCTGATTTGGTATAAAGTTGAAAAATGTTCCCATCTTCACTATTCCACTCTCTCAGTACAAGATAAACTAGAATAAGTTGCACTAAACCACCACATGGCTTGCTGCTAAAGTTAGTATGGTCTTCTTAGATTTGAAACCCTCTCCTTGATGGTTCCCAAATCATTCTGGACAGATCTCCTAAGTCTCATTTCACAAAACAAAAACAAACAAACAAACAATAAAACATGTTTCATGAAAAACCATAAATCCAAATGGGTCACTGCAAATCATAACTAAGCTACATAGTACCAGAGGGGATTTTTGTCTAGGAAAGACACCAGTCTTCCCATTTCTACTTCTCTGTGAAAGTGGAAATGCTTTAGGATCAGGGTGAGCCTTGGTGGTTCCTATTTTATTTATTTATTTTTTTCAACATTTTAACTAATCTCCTTTCATATGAGTTGGACACTTTAACATAAATGGTTTATGCAGTTGGGTGCTCCAGGAAGACAACGGCTAACATTAATCTTGTGAAATGATCCCAACCTCATCCCTTTTGAAATTGTGTGATTTAAGCTATGAGGGAGCCAACTAATGATGAATAAAATTAATGCTGTCATTGTTGATAATAAGAGTGGTCAAATATGTCTGTGTAGTGTATTACGTTTGACCATGTTTGGATAAGAGAAAATTAGCAATTAAATCAAACTTGTGCAACTATTTCTTGTTTTTCATCCATTTGATCCATGTTAAAAAATGAACCATTCAGACAAATCCATCAAGGCTTAAAATTTAACAGCTTTCATACTCATGATTAATACTGCATATGTAAACTTTTCGCTAGCACTGTAGCTTGGAATTTAATGATAAATCCCAAGCATTTTTTTAGATATGTGACAACTAATTTTTACATTTCATATGGAGGCTGCCATATTCTGCCTGGTGTAAATAGATGTTGGGTATGTCTTTATTGAATCTTCTCCAAAGATCATATTGTCTATTGCCTTCCTTTAGGAGAGACACACTGTCGGTCAAATGGCTTGATAATTAATTTGTGAGCACAGAGTGTCTGAAGCTGCAGTCAGTTAATTACAAGGACAATTCCTTTTTATGGTCCAGACCTTTTTTATGCATCTTAGACATAAAGCACAAGTAAATCTGAGCACGTCATCAAATGTGTCTCACTGTGTGGTGCTCTGATAGTGCAAACCATGGCCGAATTTATGGTTTCGGTGACCCATTAACTATATTTTTAGAAGACTATCATTGGACAAACACACAAGTATGTGATAATGATGGTGTTGTGATTATAAAAATGATTAGTTATTTGTGATTTACTGAGATTTTTTACACCTTTCTTGTATTCTAGGGAACAATGAAGCCGTACTGTGCACTCTGGGACAGCAGCATAATGTAAGTGGGCATGTGATAATCTAATCCATATGAGTGAACATATCTTAAATACAATATGATGCACTGCAATAAATTAAACAGTTATACAGTTAAGCAAAGAAATGTTATGTTTGTTGAGACGCCCACCGATTCATGTGGATTTTTTTTTTTTCAATGTCCCTGGGTCAGTTTTGTTCAGGCACTACAGCTGCAGTTTTCCTCTGCAGCAATTGCCACCATGATTTCTGAAACTCATGAGTCACATTTGAGTTATATGCTCATTTCTGAAAATCATAATCATAGAAAAATCAGGTTTTGTTTTTAATGATGCCATATTCTTAAGCAAAAAGAACAACAACTGCAGATGTGGAAAGTGAATAAATTAGCAGCAGGTGTTGATATAGATATCTACTTGATTAAAAGAGTGCTAAAGCATCAGTCCTGCATTGCAGTCCAAATGTATTCAATATTTACACAACTGTTTGTAAATACACTGCTCAAAAAAATAAAGGGAACACTCAAATAACACATCCTAGATGGACAGTTTGATTTCACAGAAGTTTGATTTACTTGGAGTTATATTGTGTTGTTTAAGTGTTCCCTTTATTTTTTTGAGCAGTATATTTCTAATTTATCACACTTCAATGTGTTATATTGGGATTTTATATGACAAACCAACACTAAGCGTGGCATAATTGTGAGTGAAAGAAAAATGGAAATGTGCTTTTCAAATTATTTACAAATAAAAGTCTAAAAAGTGTGTGGTGCATTTGTATACCCCAAAAATGAAATCCAGTGAAACCAATGGCTTTCAAAAGCTTGTGTGTGATATAATTTCAGTATAAATACTGCTGCTCTCTGAAGGCCTCAGGGATTTCTTACAAAACATTGGTGAAAAACAGCCTCATGAAGACCAATTCACCCCTCAGACATGTCAAGGAGAAAGTTATTGAGAGCTTTAAAGCAGGCAGAGAGGCCCGTGGTAATTCCAGTGAAGCTGTAGAGATACAAAGCTCAGCTGGGCGAATCTGTCAACTTGATAACTGTGGAGTCATCCACTTTTCTGTGGCAGGAACAAGCAGAGTTGATTTGGAAGATGGATGGAGATAAATGCAGGTCGACAGAGAACATACAGCCACAAAAATAATGTTATGCAGAGGTGTCCAGCGTCAGTCCTCAAGGGCCAGGATCCAGCATGTTGTTGTTTTCTCCTGGTTCAACACACCTGGATCAAAGGATGGCTCATTGGCAGACTCCTGCAGAACATTGACATGCTGAGGAAGTAGTAACTACCACTATGAAGAGAAATTAGACATGAAGGACACCGACTCTTGAGGAACGACTGATGGAATGGTTTAGATCAAAGCATATTTAGGAGGTAGAATGAGACACTCAAAGACCAGACTTGACTTCAGTTAAGAAACTGTTCATATGTTTATAGATTGGCTCCTTGGAGTCTGACTGAGCGTGAGCTATTTTGAGAGGAAAATAGTTCTTTTGAGACATGTCATAAAGACATGTCTGAGTTTCAGCAAAAAGTAGTTTTATAAAGTACTTACTCAGGATGGCTGAAAGCAAATGCACCCCTCTCCCTTCAGATTACATTTTTGTAGATGATGTTGAAATGCATGATTCATTGTCCTTCCACTTATCAAATATAACACATTAACCCTCTCAGGCTCAAATTAAGTTGTAGTTGCAGGAAAAATCTGATATTTTCTGCAACATCTGCCTGGAAAGGGTTAAAGTTTGCGGTTGAAATGTTTGAGGGACATTAATAATCTGACAAGGTGCTATAAACACTGAACGTCGAAACATTTCACACTGCTAACCTTAAGCAGTGTGATTTTCCCATTTCTCTGCTCATAGATTCTGATCAGTAATTTATATTTCATTGAAAGTATTGTGTGCTATCAAACTTTGTGGTACTTTACCTGTACTTGGCATTATGGTGATGTTGAAGTGGCTTATGGTTCTTTCTTTGCCACTTGATTGATTTTGTTTCTCTGTTGCCAGTGTTCTCCTCATCCTATCTCTTCATGCTATACTAAAAACTAGAAACAGTAAGTGTCTTTGTTCACACAGAATCAATAGTAGGACACTAGAGAGCAAGTAAACTCTGGTAGGGGTTGGAGATAGAAGTAAGAAGCTGAGTAGTATGAGGAGTTGGCCTCTCTGGGCAAAGAGAGATAAGGCCATCCTCTAAAGGACAAATAGCAGAAGAAGCTGATTGAACTGTTGCTAGGAAACTGAGGGTAAATGTTTTTTAGTACAATGACAAACATAATGCAGGGCAGATGAGGGTGGTAGCTCATAGGAATGATGGGTAGGTAAAGAAGATTTGACCTAATAGCAGAGCAGAGTTTTGGTGTTGGGTATTATGTATTTAGAAGTGGTTTATCAGTTAATGCTGTTTTTTTTTTTTTTGTTTTGTTTTTGCTTGATATAGCCAAATGGCATAACCCATTTTAAGGACATAGACCTGGTGCGCAGGTCCAGACCTTGACATTTACCTCCCAGCAACTATGGGATGCCTCCTTGCACCAACACACCTAACGTAAATAAATTCCATTATCAGCATGACACTCAACTCTATATAGACTTTTTAAAGGAGTCATTTTTTGATTCAGGTTTGTTGGCAAATGTATGTATTTTGAAGCATTGTAACTCTTAAGGACTGGACTTGGGAATAGCAATACCATCACTCACTATTATGACCTGGAAAAATTGTCCTCAAATTGGATACAATACACAACTTAGAGTTCTGAACTTGGAAATGGGGTGTAAATGGTGAATGCAATGCAAATATGTTCACATTTTCAGATAGCTGTTTCAGGAAGCCTCTAGTTAAAATAGGAACTCATACCATTTACTTACGCTTTAATCACAATGAATTTGCTGGAACAAAGACTTGTCTTGACTCAACATCCACCCTAATGAATCAATACCTGATTAAAACCTTTAACTTGGGACCCAGATTTCATGAATAATCTTTCTCTTGTGTTAGCAAGTTTGCAAGAGTGATTATTTAATTAAATACTTTTTTGCTCCTCCAAGTTACACCAAAAAATTTGCTCTTATGATAACATTACACACACATCACAGGAGAGAACTGCTGCGGTGAATTGCTTGTGCCAGTTGTCTGTTGGTATGAGAAAATGAAAACTTAGATTTTTTTTATTTTTTTTTCAGATTGTTGGTTATTACTGCTTTATAACAGCTGTTCATCTTAGGTGTACCTTTACACCACACCAATTTGTGTCTCAAAATGAACTCTGCATCAAATGATTTTGATCATTTTGAAACAAAATCATCTAAAAATTTGTCCAGTTTACTGTGTTTTAACTGGTAAGCTTGCTTCACTAAAATATGCTTCCAGTTCTTCAGTATAAAACCTCTCCCTGTTTGATTCATTCAGATATTTGAAATAGACTGGTGTTCTTCTATTTTCCTTTGAGCATAAACATGTGTCATGTATAGGCTGATAATGAATTGAATGTCATGGAAAAGATAAATATGTTAAATGCATATCAGTTGGATTAGGTCTAGAAAAAATGTTAATTCATAACCTATGGTGAAAAAGTGCAGACTAGATGGCACATAATGTGAAAATTGTAATTTACTCAATATAGGCATAAACTTTAAAAAATAGGTGTGTGCCACTATTGTAAATATATATATATTTTTTCATAATTGCCAGTTTTGTGCTTAAGTGGTTTAAGATTAATTATTTCAAAACATCACTGTGACACATTTTAAGGGAATTTCCAGTCTACTGAAATAAACAATACCAAACTGTAAATGACATTTGCTTCAAGTATTAAATATTTTTTCCAAAGATAGAATTTAGTAGAAGAAACTGTTTCACATTTTTTCTGCTAAATTGTAAGCACAACCATAGACAAAACTGGTTGGTAAACAGTTCATAATGGAAATATATCTGTAAACAGCATTTGATTTCAGCTTGATTTTCCTCTCTTACCTCCTTTGAGAGCAACTGGTCTATTTTTGAACTGCAAAGGTACAACTAGGACAACTCTGCTCCATTCTCTTAATAATTTTCACAACCCATATGCTTTCAGATCAGCATTTTTTCTGATCTGCATTAAGTCATTTTAATCAGAGTGCTGCTGAATGACTCTGTGGGACTATAATCATCTTCATTTCAAACATTTGGCTCTGCCCATTACCCAATGGCAAGCACTCTCAAGACTCGATGATGGGACAATGCACCATCTGTCGAACACGTTGGTTTAAACCAAATTAGGGTGCTCTTTAGAACTATTGGCGGAGGAAAGTTGTGGGAAAAAATTGAATGTTGGATCACTATGACAATGCCCAGTTTTATTTAAGACTACAATAACTTAAAAACTTTTAAAATTGTTTTAATTAGATTAGTTTCGAACCAACAAAGCTGTTATTTTCATGACTAAATATAGGTTAAAAATGAATATATGTAAAACATAACATTTAAATTCAATTGAAAACCACAGTGAAAAAGTGAGCCACAAATTATATTTAATTGTAATTCATAAACAATAATATATTTGTATTCATAACAGATTTATTTTTACATCAATACTGTTAATGGAGACAATAGATGTTCTGTAAAAAATAAAATAAAATAAAAAAGTCCTAATGAAATTATTCTTAGGTATATTATCTTTGTAACTAGTTTAAAAAGTTATGGCACATGCTGAAATAATTTGATTTTAAACTCTGTATTGTGTTTTATTGTGGTGGTGAGAAAGACAAAGCACGCGGATCATTCTGAGACATCTTCCCACTTTTGTAATATACTCCTGAAGCATACTTCAGGAGTATATTTAGTGTTCTTGCTCTATAGCAAGAACACTAAACACTTCAAATAACACAACCTTTTATTACATTTTAAATGTCAATGTTTTCTGCTCTCAAGCAGATTTAAGAGTTCAGGCAGCCCACCACTGAGGAGATAAAAAACTAAATAAATTAAAACACTATTTATATCACTGTAGAAGAAATTGATCAGCTCCTTTTTTAACATTTTGCTTTTTTTATTTTATAAAAATATAACATATTCTAAGTGAGCGACTTATGCCTAAACTGGATTATATGCCTAAACTGGATTATATTTTATATTAGGTATGTCACACTCAATACTGCTGCTGTGGGGATTCATTGATTTCTTAAAACATGTAACACCAAGGAACAGTTTTGTTTTTAAATGTTAAATGTTTCACTTCATTTGGTCTGCTTCTGTAGCTGGATGACTGTAGCATCCTCTGAATGCCTGTAATCAGTGCATAAAAACTCACCTCACTGTGTGATATTTTGATCTTTAGAAATCCTCTTTCAGATTATTCAGAATGTCTAATTTGAAATGTCAAACAGAATAGAATTAAAATTTACCCCTGGGACCACTTTTTTTGTTGTTGTTAAATTAACTTCTTCCAATATGTTTTTTCTTCTTTCACACATCTGTAATACTGTTTTGGTACATTAGCGTGTGTTTCTGTTGAAGGAAAAGAAGATTCATGTCATTGTTGACATATGTGAACATTTTCATTTTCATATAAATGAGATAATGAGATACTAGCTTGTAAATATTATGAGACACTATATCATAGTAATGAGATACTATCTCATAATTATGACTTAAGTACCTCATAATAATGTGATAGAATTTTATTTTTATTGAATAAAAATACAATAATAGTTGTATTTTTATTCAATAAAAATACAATTCTATCACATTATTATGTGATATCTTATGAACTCCCCTGCCATGCACTGCAGTTCATAAGATACAATAATGAAAAGTAAAAATTGTCAAATAGAAGCACTGATTTTTTTTTTAGCAGCATGGCAGAAATTCGCTTCCATAATAAATACAAATTTATAGGTTGAAAAAAACTACACCAAGGACTTCAATCATTTTTAAAAACCAAGCAGAAACACAAAACCAGAGCAAGGAGAAGAAGTACATGACAGTCTGGCTGGAAACAAAGAAAACGTCTGGGTATTTATACACTTGGGTAGCTAATGACTAACAGTAGGCAGGTGTTGATAATTAACTGAAGCCAGGTGAACAGAGAGAGCAGAATGAAAGAGGGACCATAAACCTGGGAACGCACTAATGATAACACAACAAGACAGAGGATGGAAATGAGTGACTAAAGCATAAACCCAAGATGAGCCAAACAACATTTGAAACAAAAACCATAGAATAGAAAGCTTTGTCATCATGCAAAAAAATAACCATAATAATAACAACGGAAACATGATGACAACTTAGACTGTGTTAAGCAAAACCAAAGTAAACATGGTAGCCTTTTCATGCATCTTTCACTGTTTTCTTCTTGAGGAATCAAATCTTGTTTTTCATTAATATTTAAAAGATGGAAAGCAGCAGGCACAGCTTCAGGTTCCACAAACATCTGGAGAACTTGGATTCGAGCCAAATAGGCAACAAGCACTGCCATGCACTGCAGTTCATAAGAACCCAAGCTCTTTGTTGCAACATCAGAAGATATAAAAGTCATATTCTTTATTTGATGAGCTGAAATTCAAATCACAAACTAATAACGGATTAGAAATATGAACAAAAAGATTTTTTCTTTAATACTAAATTCCAATTATCTATAATCCTGATTGAGCTGTCATTACAAATAATGTTTTTTATCCTAAACACTGATTATTTCTAATAGGACATGTCACTATGTAAAAATACAAATTCTACTGTTTTCACACAAAGGATTAAAACAGCATTGCCTTGCTGCTAGCACACATGCAGCAATGTTTTGTAAATGCATGATTGTAGACAGTTTAAAACACAAATATTAACTTGAAAACACTTTGCGTTTGCTAATTAATTCACACTGGGATTGATTAGGATATAGAGTTGTGCAATGTGCTGTAATTTGTTCTATATGGCAAAAGAATGTAAGTTTAAAAAAACAATGTGGGTGATGTAGACTGTAATTCCAAGCTCTGCTCTCGTGGTGACTAATGATGGACTCTTGGGAACACATTTTGCATTAATTTATACTAGGTGTTATTGATGCATGTGTGTATCAGCACAACATGAATTGGACTAAGTGTGTGTACCCTGTCTTTGTATTTTTTATGCAATAGTTTGAAAGTAGCATGAGCATGTTTCTGTGACATTTCAAAGGCACTATTTTTTTTATTTTATTTAATATAATTACATTTAGAAAAATTCCTATTTAGATTTTGCATGACATGCAAACGGTAGCTGAAATGATTTTACACTTGACAGACTCATCTGAATATTCAGACTCTTATATGTCTACCACATTATTAGAGTTTTTCCTCACTTTGAGTTAATAAAACCTTTCCTGCTACATAGAAATTCACGCTCATTTTTCATTCTCTTCATCGAGTTAAAATACTCAGTATGGCCTAAAGGCTGATATAAATCGGCCATCATCAAGATATCCAAGATGGATGGAATCATTTTACAGCACTGGCTCCCCACCCTCCTCTCCCAATCATCATGTGTCAGTCTTTCAAGAATTTATAAAAACTGCCTGAAGTGCATAGCTCTAGGAACTTGCCAACCCTCCCCTCTCCACCTTAGTTTCTGAATAATACAATGTGGACATGCAAGGAATTTAAAGATGTTATAACATGCATGAGAATATTCAGTGATGTGATGAGTATTTAACACACATTGTAAGTGGATACCATTGACATTTAAAAAAATAAAATCGCTGCAGGATCTCTGTGTTTCTGGTGCATGCAAAAGGTTATGAAAATTGAGAGAAGCATTTCTTTATTTAAATGTTTAAATACTAAATCAACCCTAAACTCTTTCAGTATTATATGCCAGGTTTATCCTGAATTTGCCAAAAAAAAAAGAAAGTAAAATCTTATTGCGAAGGAGTGGAGTGGACAACAGAAAGACAGGGATACCAACATGTGTTGGTAATTACAAAGATAACAAACTAATGTTTCTTACAGTTTGAAACAGGGTTTATATTTCTTATTGGGTCAATAATACATTTGAACAATTTTCTAAATAATATAAATCAATCTTTAGCAGATTTTTCAATTAAATCTGGGTTGATTAAAGGATAAGTATAAACACTACAGGTTTGGAATCCTACATCAACGCCTTCAAGCATTCACTGTGGCTTTGTTTCAAAGCTTCTGCAAAGTCCCAAGATTTATTTCTAACGTAATGCAAAAGCTTTGCATTACGTTTTTCCCAAGATCTTGAATTGATAAAGGAAAAGTCCAACCACTCTACAGTGTCTTCTCTAGCACATACCAAAATGTCTAAATTTTGGTATGTTAACATCTGAACTTTTGTGGTCAAGCCACAAAAGTTCAGATCGGGGAGCAGCCATGTGTTGGTCAAGCCAACACATGGCTGCTCCCCGACCCTCTAGAGGAGGACTGGCTGTCTGGTGTTCAGAATCAAACATGGAAAAGCAGCATTCAGTTTCTATGCATCGTAAATCTGGAACAAACTTCCAGAAAACTGCAGAGTTCCTTTAAATCAAGGTAAAAACCTTTCTTTTTTTTAGAGCTGCTTTTGAACCATAACAAATTAAATATTGACCAATCATCAATGTGTATTGATGATTTAGATGATAGCACTCATCAGAATGTAATGTTCGTTGATTTCTCAAATGCTGACTGTATGGTGTTTTATATGACTTGTTTTTTTGTATTTGTATATGATGTAAGGCACTTTGAACTGCCATATTGCTGAAAAGTGCCACACAGATAAACTTGACTGATGAATTGACCTTCTTAAAGAGACAGAAGTCAATTTCAAGATATCAAATTGTGAAGTCGAATTTCTTCTAAGTTGTAATCGGTATATGCAACATTTTTAGTTACTTAGCTGTGTTATAAAAACTGCACCAGGTGGCTGGAAAATACATAAAGGTTATATTTTCAACAGGACAAAACATTGTTCTACATCTGTCATCTTCCAGAAATAGCTAAAATTATTAAGAGTAACTGAGTTCCTTTACAGATTCCAAGTCAAGTAGGTTTTGTAATATGGCTGTACATGCATAACATTGCAGTCAGCAAAGGGTATATCATGAATGTCATGTCATCAGTTTCACTTTGGTTAACATCAACAGTGACACTTTCTCCTGGGGGCATTTTACATTCTGGAGGCCACTGAGGCCTCATAAGGTCATGCAACATGTCAAAAGTAGCCTACAGAAAGTCCCCAGTCAGCTCCTGCTCTCCTTTCAGATTCTTCTGTGCAATGCACGAAGGGTAAGCCATTATCTAGCAAGTCAAAGTTAGAGATAGACTCTTCACCAGGGGAGATAAGAAGAATACATTCAAAAACCAAAGACAAAGAGGTATCAAATATGTCACTTTGTCATTCAGCGCTGGAGACAGAGTCTGCATATAAATGTTAAGATTTCAAGCCCAATACTGCAAACTGTGATCAAGCTCTTTATTAAAAAAAATAAAAAGCATATTGTTCCAAATGTGCATTTTCTTTCTCAGTCATATTATTTTTTAACCAAATAAAAGAAGGTTTTTTTTGTTTTCATCCTCTCTAACTTTGCAAGAGACCTTCCTCATGGATTACAATTTTCAAAAACTTGTTTAAGTTTAACTTGTCACCACAACCATCAGCAAGCTGTTGATTTTTGAAGGGTATGCACACAGGGGCTTTTGCTTTCTGTCATGTCTTTTTTTCCTTATATTTCTCATGATAACTTCACTACACCCACTGATGGCTCCTTTCTCCAGCAGGCGGAAACAACTAAACCTATTTTTGATCAAATGTTTTGATCTGCGATTCCTAAATAGTCACAGATATTGCTGTTTATCTGTGATATTCTCCATGAAAAGGCATGGAGAAAGCCATTTAAACAGTTTATATTACCCAGATCATCCATCTTTTAAATTCTTCTAACTTTTATTTTATGGATTATAGCTCTTGATTCCTCCTCTGTGAAATCATTCCTCCACTTTGTCAGGAAAGATGAGCTCAGAAATTAATAAGTGCATTTCAAACGAAGCGTTTACTGAATTTAGTGTACTTAATTTACTTACTGCTTGCAGCCATTCTGTCTTATGTTTAATTAAACAAATGCCCTCCAAAAATTTCTTTACAAGTCTGTCAAATGGACGAATACCAACTAAGATGCATTAACTTGCTAGTCATATTATAACCCAATATGGGTTATAATGTGTATCAGTTGATAACACAGTGCAGCAGTTTAGTAAAGCAGAGTGGGAACAGGGGACGGGGGGACTGCGGTGTGGATGCATTTACCTCTAGCAGTGGTTTGAAGTTTGCAACTGGCTCCAAGGTTCTTTTCAGGAATAATAAATATTTCTGCCATATTGATCAAATGACACCCGGTGTGGTGCAAGGGATTGCCTTGCACCACACTGCTCTCACAAATCAACATGCAGAATGTTCTTTGTTGTCGTAAATCAGCCACATGCATCTTGTTTTGCCTTTTTGTCATGAAAGGGTTGATGCAGAGAAGAGCAGAGAGACAGACAGATGTTTTACAGGACATACAGGGTAATGGCCATATCTTATAAGTTTCTAAGTTCTCTTGCCAAGGCAATTTTATATGCATAATATCTTTCTCCAAGAGCTTAAGAAAGAATAGGACAAGATGTATAGCTGTAATACCATTTGCTTGTTTATTTATGAACTTCTTCATGTACTTTTGTTTTTCATCCTTCATAGAACACTGTTTTCAATGTGTTTCATTAACTCCTGGCACAAATGACACTGAGATCAGATGTTTAAGTTAAAAATTGGACATAGTAATGTTTAAACTGGTCGTACTAAGGCATTAGGGAAACTCAAACCGGAGTCTATTGAAATAGAGGTCTTCAACTCAGGTGCCTTGTTGGGTCTTGTGTCTCTTTTCTTACTCTTGACAGTACTTCACAGATATTTTTGTGTAGTTTGGGTTACAGAGGTTTGTGGCCAATCATTCACAGTGATAACATGGTCATTACACGGAAAACAGGACATTAACAGAAAAAGTAAGAAAAGAAAAGTCTTGTCCCTTCTCTACCCAGCCAAAATAAAATCCTCTGAATACCTCAGTGTTGCCTCTCGACATAATGGCTCTGGCCGCAGTTCTGCAGTTAACCCTGCTACCTTTTTCCTTCCACACAACTTTGCATCCATTCTTTTGGCTTCAGTATTCTTCAGCAATAAATCTTTAGAGCTTACACTTTAGTAGTGGGTTATTGAAGATGAATGTCTTCCGCAGTACATTAAGCATTTCTCACCAGAGGAAGTTAAGGTTTTCAGTAGCCTTAGATCAGAATTTCTATTCAATTTCAGTTCTGTTTACATAGTGCCATTTCTCAGCAAATGCTCTCTGAGGCACTCTACAAGAAAGTCATTTCAATTCAATCAATTCAGTCACGCATACGTTTCAATCAATGCTATCAAACAGTGCATTAAGCTCAGTTTATTGTTCCAAATTGGCTTAAAAAGTTTCTGTAAAAGGAATCTTAGCAGATTGCGTCGAGTCATTGTCGTGCGGCATCCACTCCCCCTGGATCAGCACGTAGCGACAGTAAACAACCACTTGCGTTGTCGTTGACTTTACAACAATCCCTCATACCGCGCAGGGCTGTAACTACAGTAGAGAGAGAGAAAAAAAAAACATAGACACATATGTTCGTTTTGAATCTATGTAACATTGTTTCAGTTTATAAATCAACAACCTAAATTAAATGGTGTTGTGTGTTTAAACTTTAAAACACGTCTCATTTTGTTATGGTTCGGGGTTTGCCTTCTAGACCCCTGACAGCAGGTGTTTGTGATCAGGTTGCAGTAATGACACCTGTTTACGGTCACTCGCTTCCAGCCTTTCTGTCAACAGGTTAGGTCTCCTCATTGGTTTTTCTACTTCAAGTCTCAAAATCACTAAAATCAAGTCGCTCCTCTCGCGTCTCTTCCCAGCGCTGTAAAGTGGGGACTGGCCGCAACCACTTGCGCCGTCTCTGCGGGGTGGTCCGACTTTTGCTGTGGTTTAATTTATCTGTGAATTTTTGTCGACTTTTGTGTGCAATAGCTGTCATGAGAGCTTCTGTATCCCCCTTGCTCTCAACCGGTAAATTAAAACAGAATAAGCAGATCGTGTGAGAACTTATTTATTTTCTTTATTGTACCAACCCCCCCGCTCCTCTTCTCTTACTCTGGCGGTGTGGAACAGAGTATCAATCTGATGCTGCCCATCGTTTCCAGGGTGAACCCCCCCCCCTAAGGATGCATTCAAAAGCTGCTAATTAAAACAGTTGAGGGAAGAAGAAGAAAAAAAAAAGCGATAGGAAAATAGAGGGGTTACCTAAATCAGCCGTTTGGATTAAAGAAAAAAATCTACAAGAAGGAAAATCCAAGGTAATAGTAAGTGTTTTCATCTTGAGTGCTATGCGGGGTTGACGGTGTTTTGATACCAGGAGGCCGGCTGGTATTTATGCGCGTATAGCGAATCAATCAGCACCGGTCTGCTTAGACAGCTCCGCGCTTCCTCCCTCCTCCTCCTCCGTATCTCTGCCTCTCTCTATCCGCTCCAGCTGAAACGTTGCTTGGAGCCGCACAACGAGCCGTGTCTTGTCTGCTCGCCTCTCCTTCTTTTTTTCCTCCTTTTCCCCCTTATCCCTCTCCATCTCTGCGGATCTACTCTTGTTTCATCTCGCCGTTTGAAAAACCTGAAGCTAGACACCAATGAGTCCCGTGAAGTAGTCGTGTCACCACCGCTGGAAAAAAGAAAAAAAAAAATCAAGAAAGAAAAAGGGGAAAGAAAAGAAAGAAGAAATCTTTAACTGCCTTTGCCTCCTCCTTGCAGGAACGATTCTTGGGGAGCCTGGTCCGCGAAAGGATGCAAAACGGTGCTCACAGATGCATCCCATACAAAATGCTCGTGTGATCGTGTATCTACCTTCGCCATTTTGGCTCAGCAACCGAGAGGAATAGTGAGTAGCGTATTGATTTGCTATTCTGTGTGGGTTTGATGGGCTAATGTAAAGGTGAAACCCTGCGTGTTTGTGCGTGCGTATGTGCGTGCGTGTGTTGGAGAGAGGAAGAGAGAGAGCGAGAGAGATGGTGAGAAGAGAAAATTGAATCTTTGGCGTGCTAATCCCCTTAAATAGTAATTGAGCTGTGCAGGGCGCGTGTGTGGGGATATTTTCTAATTTCTGCTCAGATTTGCATGGTCCACTGTAGGAACATGGATGTGAGAGAGGGTGTGTACATGCTAGCACTGGTGTGGCATGCTCTTATATTTCCATCAATCAAATTTATTTAGGGATACATTTAAAAAAAAAGTGTAGTGTTATTAAGATTTTTCCATCATCAGTGGAAGCAGAAACCTGTAATTTCAAGATAAGGTAACTAGCACTGATGACATGGAACATTGATATAAGATCTGATTCTTTTACTGCAACGACAAATAAAATATATGACATACTTTGTCTGTAGGCCTGAAACATTTACAGACAAATAGCAAATAACCAGCACTTGTGCTACCTCCACCTATATATATATATACTGTATATATATTATGGCTGCAGGTTGTGATTAGTCCACAAGCCGCTGATTGGTCAACAACTTGTACAAAGGATATAGAAGGGTCTCCAGTGTGCAAATCTATGATACTGTATATGTTGCTATATATATTAATGTATGTATGTGTATATGTTTGCACAAATGTGTTTATGTGTTGTTATACATTTTGTCTGTTTGGGTTCCAGTTCCTGCAGAATTAAACAATTATACTGTTTTTTCCACTCATTGAGTTTTTATTGTTTTTTAAATTAAGCATCTATCTACTATGAAATAGAAACCCTTCGTTTGTGCTGTGCATCCGAAGCCCACACATATACCTCAAACCGCCCAGTTAATTAAGGGGCCCTCTGTGGATTGGGTTTCAGATTGGTGGTTGTTTTGATTGCTTCTCTACTTCAGGCGATAATAAAGATTTACTGTCCTGCATGAACCACACATACAGCCTCTCACCAACTGGTTTGTCTCTGTTTGTCTCTGTCTTCTCAACAGACTATGGAGTACTCAGGGGTCCCATCTGTGACACTGATAGTTGGCTGTGGTTTGTCTTGCCTCGCCTTGATCACACTGGCGGTCATCTATGCCATCTTATGGAGGTAAATGAAACACTCCAAAGACATATGCTTAAGCCATATTATGTGATACTGCATTTGAGTTCTTGTCATATATTTAATGTGGTATTACTATATTTCATGTTCTATCAGTAAAACATACAGTTGAAAAGTGCTCAAGAATAGCTGTTTTTTTTTCCTCTTGTATTTTTTTCTTTTAGATATATTCGATCTGAACGATCCATTATCCTGCTGAATTTCTGCCTATCTATAGTCTGCTCGAACATACTAATACTTGTTGGACAAACACAAACCCACAATGTGGTAAGTCTGACGTACAGATACAGAAAGAACAGTTTGGAAAGTGTTTATAGACATGTTTTGCTGTGTTTCTCTGCTTTTACAGTCATGGTTAACAAAAGTGCACCCTTCATCAATTGTATGGTTATAAAGTATATCAGTGTCGCCAACCTTTTCAATTCTAAAAGCTATTTTTGCCTTTGCAACTATAAAATTTGGCAAAAAAAACAAAAAACAAAAGGCGGCATCCTTTGTGAAATAGAAGTTATTTTTTATTCTAGATTTTAGCAAGAAAAATCAACAAAAACAAACCATTTATCATTTAAAATGAACTATCTTCCTTTTGTAAGCCTTTGCTCCTCTTGTAAATTCTTTCCATATTTATCTACGCAGAGATTGCATCAAACTATCCAGAAAACTGTCAAACCCACTTTTTTCCATTGCCTTTATAATTAAAAACATTGTTCCTGTCTATACAGTTTTTGCTCTGCAATTAAGATTCACAGCAGAGGTCCTAAAGATCTACATGCGGCTCTGGAGCTGCATGATGAGAACGTGTGGCATGAATCAATGGAACCTTCTTCATGCTCTTAAATGATTTAAATCTAAACTCAAGTGGACAAAACCATGCATCACAGATTCTGACATGGCATTATTTATTTCCAAAGGCAAATACAGATGTTAAAAAAATTAAATACATCACTAACACTAGATGGTTATAAAACTATTTTCTTTTACTATGTATTAAAGCTTTCTTTGTGGTACTTAGCAGTTCCCAGTCACTTTGAAAGTGTCAGATTCATTCACCTTTTTTATTCAGTAGCTGCTTTTGAATGTGTTTTGTCAGATTAGGAGAAAACGATTTTTAGAAAATTGCTTTTTGTTCATGAAAGTATTTTCCTATAATGACAACAACAATGGAAGTGTTCTAAAGCCTTGACAAGACCGTTATTGGCTTCAAACTATTCCCCTCTGGTGAACTTTATTAGTCCAATCTGTTATTGAAAGAGGTGATTTAAAGGCAATTAAAACTGTGAATCCATAAAGAAGAGTACAATTATGGACATTAGGGACTGTTGAATGATTCTGAATCTGGTTTTATTGCAATCAGACCTTGCACACACAATGATTCACATTTCAGGATTTAGGTATATGTAAAATAGGTCTAAACCTATTTAAATGAGCAGATACAGGTTCTGCAGCATATGTTTTACATGCAGTACAGAAAGAGAACCATGCCATTAGGCATACCGATAACTACAGCTTAAACTACTGTAGGTTTTAGATAGAAAACCGTAGAACTGTAAGTGGAAGACTTCTTCCACTAAAATATCTCACTTTCTTTCTCTATTGTCGTAACCAGTCAGTAAACAAGTGGCTGATCTAAAAGATTGCTTGGGGAAAAAAATTAGTTTAAATTCACAAAATGCCCACACAGATGCCCTTCTCAGTCATCTGGCAGCTCTACAGAAAGATGCATTGTCCAACTACTGGCATTTTATTGTATAACAGTTTTCTCAATGTCTTTGTACCTTTTGCAAAAGGCCTTTTTTAATTCTGAAACTTATCATTTTCCACTTTCTCTGCATGGATCGAGGGTCTTTTAGTCTGCTGCATCACTAGTGTGGTAAACTTTTAATCACTTGGATTCTTATACAGTGAAATCAGTTTAGATTTTAAACATGTTACACACGTTTTAGTTATAGCTTAAAATGTCACATAGCTACTTGTATTTTTACTAATGATGCAATGCAATTTTACTTGTACTGCAATGATGGTTTCAGTTGTGATTAAAACACATTTTCCTCGATACTCTTCTCCTTTTCCATCATCATGATGACTATACAACTCTCAGCGAGCTTTAACATGTCAGCCACAACAATCTGCATCAATGCAGATCATAAATGCATTGCACTTAAATGATGGTCGCTTTCCCTGCTGCAGTCCAACTTCAATATGGGAAAGATTGAAAATGTAATTATTAGGATTTGATATATTAAGTGACTCCTTTGGATTCAGATGTGTTTGTTAAATCCATGTGCCCTTGCACCACTAAATACCATGATACTTATTGTTTGATTAATAAATAGAAATAAGAAGTTAACATAAAAATCCACGATTAATCAAACTTTTTTTTTCTCGAAACGCTGCCCATTAAATGTGACAGTTCATATAAACAGTTACTTGAAACAAAACTGACTCATTTCATGCCAATCATTTTAATGTCAGAAAATATCAGAAATTGCATGAGCTCATCTGCTTGTTTACTGGCCCTTGCATAGCTGACAAACAGTAGTAGCTTATTCCATGAATGTACAATGCCTCAGGACATTTTTTTATAAAGCTGAACTGATTTGAAGCCTTGTCAGGTTTAATCAGTCCTCTATTCATCCACCTTTTGTTGATTATAAGAAACATTTCTTAACATGGAACACTCACTCTGCAGGCCTCTAATAGGTTGTCTGTCTATAAAATTGAAGAGATGACACTTTTTTCAGAAAATCCACTATCGTACTTAAGATGTCATTTTGAAGTGGTTTAGAAAGACTCCGTAAGGAACGTTGACACTTTGATTTAATTCACGTCATTTGTAATGGGCCGACCTTCAACATTTTTGCATTAGCAATAAGTAAAATAATGAAATATCAAAGAGATAAGTGATTGCCTTTGCAAAAAAAGAATTGGTGTCCATGTTTCTTAAAAAAAAAAGAAGCTTAAATTCAGTTAGTTTAGTCTGGAAAGCGTGTGAAAACGGCATTGTTTTAAGTCTTGCTACATATTTGTGGCTCTTTTGGAGCCTTAAACATCTTTTCTTCCTATATTGTTTTATATTTATTTCCGTCTTTGGTGAAGTAAATCATCCCCATAGCATTATACTGTCACTACTACATTGCACCTTCAGGATGTTCTGTTCCAAATGTGCACAAATACAAACGGATTTCCTAGTTTTCATCTTATGTACATTTTTTGTGCCAATGATTACTTTTTTCTCCTTTAGCTGACTTGTGAAATCTTGAATTCTAATGGTTGCTAGAAGCCAAACTATCCAGTTAAAGTTGAAAAAGAGCACAATATGGTAGATTTATTGAGTCACATTTGTGCTGTTGGAAAAGAACAACTTCCAGGACATCGGAATTATCAAGATTTCCACATTTGCTCCCCATTGAAAATGTGCAGGGAAAAATATTTGAAAAATATTTCATCTGTTTGATCAGATGTACAGTCGAGCCCCATGTTTGAGTGGTGGGCCAGGAAGGGGAGAAAACACAGTCCCTGTGTGGGTTTAATTGCCGTGGTGCCTGACACTGCCTCACTTGTTTTTCCTCCATCTCCTGTAAGAAGTGCATATAATTGGCTCCTCTGTTTGTGAATTCAGGGTTGCTCGTCATCTAATAGAAATCATCTCTTCTCTGTGGAGGTGTCCACTGGGAGCAGAAAATCAGTGAGTCACCTGTGTGTGCGTCTCTACGCTGTTCTGCTGTCTGCCATCCCTCTTTATCTGGCTTTATGGAAGGGAAGGAAGCAGAAAGAAGCAGATTTTAAAAGCCTGGCAGCATTAGGATGATTGTGTAAAACTGAATACTCTAACGAGGATATACACAACAGGCATCGAAAGTCCAGTAAGAATAAGATAAGAGAAGCTCATCTTTATAAACTGACGCATCGAGAAAGTCTTACTTTGCGTGAATGTGGCAAATTATATTTTAGTCCAAATATCTTATTAAAGATTTGAGTTGCCAAACTAAACGTTTTATCGGTTTTAAAAATGTTGAACAGGTATGTTTATAAGAATATAATCCTGTGTTATGATTGCAAGCAAGATGGTAAAATGCATTATATTTACAGTGTTTTACATAAGATTTAAAAAAATCAAATCATGTTTTTTACCTTAACCGTAATAAATAATGATCTATGTACGGTATACTTGTTTTTTTGTTTTATTTTGTTTTTCTGTTTTGCTTAAGGTTAAAAGTATTTCTGTAATTTCATACATTTTAGTAATCTTAAATTGCTCTGTAATAGTTACATAACAGAAATCTCCTGGCCAAACTTAAATGAGTATTTAAATATATTTAGGACTTAGAAGTGTCACACATTTAACTATGTAATTAAGAAGTTGACCAGCAGAAGTAGAAATGATAATTTTTTTTTTTTTTTACATTTTTTGTCAGCATTGTTTATGTTAACAACACTTTTCCACCAGCACTACCCTTTTGTTAGCTGCTCTTGAAAAAGCTTACCACCCAAACAAGTATTCTTTAAAGCACCAAGGGAGGGTGCTTCAGCCAAAATAACAACCATCCTCTTCCACCTACACTGAGTCAGAGCAAATTGGAATTAGAATTAGAAAGTCGCATGATTTGGTATTTTTTCATAGTTATAAAGCATTTTAAATAATGCTAGTCTCTGCCAGACTTTCCACAGATGTGTTGCAGATCTAGTATGCCTTGATGGCATGCATATTAAATATCCTGCTTTTGACAAACTGTTACATTTGACTCTTTTACCAGTGATATATAACTCCTCAAGTGCATATTTCAAGCAATAAGTGATTAAACATTTTGAAATAGGTTGTATTCATACTGAGAAAGTGTATGAATATGCCATTATTCATAAATAATGTCATAAAGGTTAAAAATGTAACCTTTATGATTCTTCATAACAGGCCAACATACTGTAGCAAATAACAAAAATGTGAACTGGAATGAAAATGACACGACTTTCAAAAGTTTTACAAATAGAACTCTTAAAATATGGCTCAGAAATGTATGCAGCGTTAATGCAGCTGCAATGCATTTCATTGCAGCTATCATTATTTGGAAATATACCTCAGTCAGTAGTCTCCATCAACATACCAAATGTCCAGGGTTATCATGGTACTCTTGGCTCCTTCTCCAGTTAATCATCTTCCTGGTGGGGTTTTCAGTTAAGTTGGTCCGCAATGTCTTTGCAGTTGTACTCTTTCCTTTGTTGGATGAGATTTGGATAATTATTCAAGATTTCAAGATTTCTAGACTAGTACATACTGATGTAAGCAAACCTAAACTGTGCAAAGAATTCTCCATATCCTTTGGAAATACAGTTGGTATATATTGAGTACTTTTAACTAGCAGTATCCAACAATATGATTTAAATTAACTACACTTTCTACATTTGTCTCTTAGGAACTGGTTTTTCTCTGTCCATATTTGCTACTATAATCCATCACTTTTTTTTTATTTTTTTTTATCGCTTGACAATATAGTTTCAGTTCTTAATATCTGGGAGAGGATAAAGACTGAAAGGTCTTAGCTGAACCTTTGGAGTTTATCGAGGCCACAGAAAAGAAATTCTTCACATTTTCTCCCCTCATCTAAAACTGCCATTACCGAGCTGGCCTGAAGACACCCCGTCACTGCCTCCCCTCACCTCTGTGTCTATCAGCCCTGCCACGTTTTAATATGGGCTCTTCCCCTGTGCCTTTGTTTCCATGGATACCGACACAGTGTGCTCAACATCTCACAGCATTTGTCTTTCAAAAGGGCAAAGTGAACTATCGGTTTATATCTCTTTTTTGGTATGACTCTCTGTACCAAATATGTGCTATCACAATGTGGCCATGTTGTATCTTTCTCTCCCTTCTAAAAAAAACAAAACTGTTTTATTGTTCTAGAATAATGAGGCTGGATAGCATAGGCATCCAAGTGAACCATGAAACATAACGGTTGCAAATGACCTGTTTCCAAGTAACAAGGCAGGCTCTATTTTCAGCACCATGGACAGCACATGAGCAGCAGCCACATCAGAGCTAGCTTTAGGGGAAAGTCCAAGAGGCATAATGGCGACCAAACTAACATGGTTTCACTTTTGTTCGATACCTTAAAATCAGGACATAAATTTGACTTCACACTGGTTGTCCTAAATGGACAATTTAGGTTGTCCATCCATGGACAACCTGGCTGTTGTCTATGGATGGACAACAGCAATGGACAACAGTTTTAACAGCCATGTTAAGGTGTGTTGATATTTATACCATTATGATGTAGAGTACTTTGTAAATTCACATAGACAAATATGAAGGTGGCAATTACATAATGATTAATGTTATTTTGCAAGTTCCCTGTCATGCCCCTTAAAAATTTTAATTGTATTATATATAGTTTTGTCATATTATAACCACAAACCTTTAATGTGTTTAAAACCAGCACAAAATAGTTGTAAAATTAAAGATAAGCAAATTTTGTTCCCCATCAAAAACTTACAGTCAATTGAAAGCAGTTGTTTTATTTTGGGGTTGTCAAAATAATAAAGGAGACTTCAAACAGATGGGCACCTGACTTTCTTGATTCTTTTTTATAAAGCATTGTAAAAATGATTTGTAAACTTTTCCTTACACAGTTATTTGCTTGCCATCGGTAAGAGTAAAATTAAGACATAGTTTTAAAATTCACAGCATAGTTCTGATATTCTGTAAGATTTAAGTTGAAGTCTTTAAAGTTAATACATGCATTTATTTAAGTGTTTGTCTATATTAACACCAATGTGTAGGTTAGTAATATCTCTTGAGAATATCGTTCCCAGGAATGAACTAACTGTGGATTATTGGCTTGTGTGAACCCTTTGATCACTGCAGGGGATTCATGGATTTATGATGGCTTTCGCCTTAGGAATGTAAACTTTATGGCAGATCTCACATTATGATGTAGACAGTCTGGAATGTGAATGTGCTTCTTAGCTCTCTTTGTAAAGTAATGGGATTCAATTTCTTTGCCCCATAAACACCTATTGTACTCAAAAAAGGCTTGTGCATTGACACGATTTCTAAAATACTCGTGGAGCAAAAATGGAAAAGTGATGCAATGTTGTCAAGCCTTGAAATACCACATATGCACTCTGTTTCTTTTTAAGTAGCTTTTTCCCCCTCCTCCTGTCTGTGTAAAACACTTGACCTTGGCTCACATGCCTCCAGGTGGGATCCCCAGCATACTAATGAGGGTTAGTGCAGAGGAATGCTATGCCATCGCTTTCTGTGTCAGCTTGTCTGGCTGGGACTTGAGCTGAACTACCTTCAGCACCTCTGGTGTTTGCAGTTCAAACTGATGCCATGTTCCATTCGTTGCACAAAATGTTTCAACCAAGATAGAAAAAATAGTATGAAAGTAATTCACTGATGTATAAATAATGTAGTCTCTAGTCGGTTGGAAATTGGTTTAAATTGTAGCTCAAGTGCACAGAAATTCAAAGAGCAAAATCCCAATATGTCATTGTTTTCTAAACAAAAATGAAGACAAAGTGGAAATATTTTTTTGAAAAATAAGAGAACCCTAAAAACTACAGATATTTACAAAATACATAAATCATTTCTAAGGTTATTTCTTAATAAACAGCTGATTCTGATGTATCCAAGTTTGTTGTAAGGAAAAAAATAAGGTTGTGGAAGGATAAAGGAGATAGCCACAGCTTTGAGAGGATTATGGGGTCCGTTTAAAAGTTTGAGGGAGTCAACACAAGTCACTCTCCACAGTTATACCAAGGACATGAGTAGCAGACGTTGCATCGCTTGTGTTAGGTCATTCTTGAACCAGAAACAATTTCAGAAATTTCCCTTGAAGTAAAAGGACTGGATTATGACTTTGGGGAATGCATTTTGCTTTTTAAGTGAAAGTAAATGTTGGATTTTATTTGAAAATCAAAGTCTTAGAAGCTGGAGAAACAGAGAAGAAGCACATAATCCATGTCGTTTGAAATCCAGTTTGAGGTTTCCACAGCCAGTGATGATTTGGGGAACCATGTCAATTACTGGGGTTGGTTCTCTGCGCTTTCTCAAGTCCAACGTCAGCCCAGCTGTCGACCAGTAAATCTGAGAGCATTTCATGCCTTCACCAGAAAGCATGATGACAAGCTTGCTGGTGACGCTGACTTCATTTTCCACCAGGTTTTGGCACCTGCTGACACTGCCAACAGTACCCACACCTGCTTTAATGACCATGGTATATGTGTGCTTGCCTGACCATCAAACTCTTTGACCTAAACCCCCAACTGGAAAATATTGAGTATTGTTCAGAGTAATACGAGAGACACCAGACCAAATAGTTCAGAGAATCTGAAAACTGCTGATAAACTAAGCTGGGCTTCCTTAACACATGCTGGCCACCTGTATGCAATTTAGCACAGATGGAGTAATTCATGCTAAAGGAGCCCAAGCCAAGCATTTAGTCTATTTGCTGCAAAGTACATGGTTATTAGTTGAGTAACTTTTTTCAGTTTTTTTTTGTTTTGTTTTTTTTTTTATGCATCCATGTGACCAATTTTCTAAAAAACTGCATTCTGGGTTTTTATTAGCTGCGAGCCATAATCAACTTCTAGAACATTACTGCACATGCTCATCAAAGAGCACTTCCAAGAAATGAAGAAACATTAATGTAACCGCTGTGGAGTGTCTTGGTTTATAGGAATATTTACAGATTTGAGAGTTAACTATTTTGTGTTTCAGCAGTATTAGAGCTGCATATAAGTGCGCTTAGTGGATTAAAGGCAACCCACACTCATTAAAAGAAATCTCCGTGACAGTTTTTTTTTTCTTCCATCAACAGGGTGTGTGCATCATGACAACTGCCTTCCTGCACTTCTTCTTCCTCGCATCCTTCTGCTGGGTCCTTACGGAAGCCTGGCAGTCATACATGGCGGTGACAGGGAAGGTTCGCACAAGGCTCATCCGGAAGCGTTTCCTGTGTCTTGGCTGGGGTGAGTGAGAGGCTCATTTCACCGAACTCCTCGGGTCACTTCTTATAGCTGCCGTTTTCTCTCAGCAGCTTTTGGCGAGGTGTCTTTCCACAGCAAGCTGTGCATCTTTTCAGAGTGCTGCTCTCGTCATCTCTGTAGGGCGGCTGGATCTTCATTCTGTCAGGCTCTTTGTTGTGATTCCTTTGTGCTTCAGTCAAGCTCTCAGAGGACTGGATAAATAGACTGGCCTTGAGCAGAGAGTGTGTGTGTATGTGAGAAAGGATCGAGGTGGGGGAGTGTTGGTGCAGCTCTCCTGTACTGTAGCAGGTTGCAATGACCTTATGTCTTATAGAGAGGGTGGAAGCCTGGCATTTACAGTACATTGCAGCAGAATACAGTTTGGGGTTTAAACATCTAACATTTTGCATAATTACATACTAAAGCAGTATTTAGTATCAGGAAGTTTCAATTCTATTTTTTTTATGTTTGACAAAGTCTCATAGTCAATTTTGTTTTATATCCTGTGAAAGAAATGCAGTTGATTGAAATCAAACAGCATAACATTATCTGTTCATAGCAGATTCTATAAAACAAAACAAAACAAAATGGAAAAAAAAAACCACGGTGCAAAATATTAGCACATCTGGTAAATTATCTGCATCAAAATGCAAAGATTTCTCCTTCATGTGATAAATGTCAATCTGAATCCCATGTCCAAATAGCTCCTTATTTCAGACTACTGGAGACATCTCTACTTAAAAAAAAAAAAAAAAAAAATCAATCTGATTATGAAAGAGCCCACTCTCATTCTTCTTGTTACCTAGCAACACACAAGGCTCTCTTAGTCATTGCAGTGCCACTGCTTGCTGCAAAACATGGACAACGGCTGTTTTACTATCACTTGGGCAGCTTAAAAAAGTCTAAGCAGGCATTTTGGTGAAAAACAAATTACAGGTAAGTAACATTTAAGAAAAGATGCATAAAAATTATATGAAAAAACAAAGGCATGCTCGCACAAAGCCTGGAAAAACATTTAGTGAATTTGACATGTAACAGAACAGGGGACACTGACATGATCAAAAATCACCTGTGAAGCAACATGCGGCCCAAAGAATACTGTCCGTGTCTTAATTCAGCTCGTCTCAGTATAGCACCCACACCGCGCTGTTGCTGCGCTCTGATTTATGGCGTGCTTGTGAGCACTCAGCACACTTTACCTCTTCAGCACTGCAGAGAGGCACAGGATGGCCACAGGGTCTTTGGCTCGTGCCTCCAGGAAACTGATTACATCAATTGCACCTGCCCGTGCCAGTCGGAGAGGAAACGCTTTAATATTCTGAGCACACAATAGTGAAGACTGAATCAATTACCACTGATCCATAATGAGGACCCACATACAAAAAAAAAAAAAAAAAAACTTCTATTCCTAGTGCTTGGGAACGAGGTGGGGGGTTGAAGAGTGGTGAAATTTTCACAATGCAGAGATGAAATCTAGCTCCATGGCTTCCTATGTGTGATGCACTACTGCCATTTTGTTAAAGCACCATGCAGTCTTTTTTTTCCTGTCACCTCTTAATGGGGGTTTTACAATACAATGAGTAAAATGGTGAAATATATATAGCTGATCATATACTCTCAGATATCTGCATAGCCTCATGCTGTGGTCTCTAATGGAATCACTTTAGCTGCACTTTGTTTAATGACTGGAAGGTACATCGCCTTGCTTCTTTTCTGCGTGCACTGAAGTACATTTATGTTCTTGTGAGTTAAATTGCTCAAGTAACTGTTTAATGTTCTCTTTTTGTTTTAAGGATTGCCAGCTTTAGTTGTTGCCATTTCAATGGGATTCACTAAAACAAAAGGCTACGGGACACCACTATAGTAAGTTTTTGCCTTTTTTTTTACTCCTCTCTTTAATATTCTGCACACAGACACGTTGGGTTCATGGCAACACTTAAGAATAATGATCAAATCCTTCTGCAGTGTCTTACTTATCCTAAATAGAGCCATAAACAAAGTCCCATGAACCCAATCAAATTTCAAAATAGCACAGCAAGACCCCAATTTCATGTGAGCTGCCTCTCTGCTGGAAACCAAATGCATAAACACTGCTTAAAATCTCCTTAGCATTTTATTGCTCTGTGAAACTTTGGGTGTGGAGTAACAACATATGGCACCTCTCCGCTGACAATTGAGCAAAATAACAATTGTGTGCTGGAGTGCACCATTAACGTGGAAGTTAATGCAGTAGTGGGAGTTAATTGTTTTTTTCCTTGTTTCCCCCGCAGCTGTTGGCTCTCCTTGGAGGGTGGGCTCCTGTATGCCTTTGTTGGACCCGCAGCAGCTGTTGTTTTGGTACGTCTTGGTTACCGACGTCTGATTTTTTTATCCCACTTTGCTTGTTTATATAATACAATCTACTTAAAAATGCGAATGTATTTGTCACTTCATCAATTATTTTATTAGCAATGAAATGCATTTTAACTAACGATAATGTTCATGTTTTAGTCATGATTCAATACGATTGCTGTTTAACTGTGATGTGGTTTCCAAGTCAAAGCAATGAGCATTCAATCAGCCCTGTGTTCAAATAATCCCTTTTTATTCACCATATAATAGTCTCCCATGCAGCAATGGAGTTATTAAGTATTTATGATTTAGATTTGTCCAGCGTCTCATATAGGCTAATTTAATTGCCCTATATTTACATAGTTGTAATTAGAAAATGACCCACAGACTCATCATTATCCAGATTGCTAAATTACTCAGACGTCAGAAACATAATGCTCTTTTTCGCTGTCGTCTTTCCGTACTTTGGTAGAATTTGATTTGAGTGAAGAATAAAAAAATACTTTTTAAGTCTTTTTTGGCTGTAGTTTTCTTCTGTGATGGACTTCAGAGGAACACAAGCTCCCGTCTAACCATCTGCAGTGAGATGGTTAGGGAACGAGGTGGGGGGTTGAAGAGTGGTGAAATTTCTCACAATACAGAGATGAAATCTAGCTACATGGCTTCCTATGTGTGATGCGCTACTGCCAAAATGTCCTGTGAAGGGAACATTTCAATATCTTTTATCAGTGGTTCTTTTACATTTGAATGGTTTTTTTATGGGTTGTATCAATACAAAGTAGAACACAATTGTTTTTTGAAGGTACAAACTGAAGTATGACATAGGTGTATATCTATTACCTCTGTATTTATTTTGGGTCAGTGTTAGTACTTTTTTGCTATTCTTCTAAAGTTCAGTCAAATTAAATTGAGAATGTTTGGAAGCATGACTACTCAAATACTGTTAAATACTCTCAGATGGATTTTGGTCTGAACTTTGACTTGACTATCCTAACTGCCAAATATGCTTTGATCCAAATAGTCAGTTGCAACTCTGACTACAGTTGCAACTGTAGTCAGCTGTAGCAACAGAGCTGAAAGCAGCTCTGTTGCTGAAAGGTGAATCTTTCCCCCCTGCCCCCATCTTAAATCTGTTGAATTTATCCTAAACCATTCCCCTGTCAGCTTTAGCCAGGCTACCTCACCTTGCTGAGCTAAATAAACCCCATACCAAGATGCTGCCACCTCCATGCTTCAGCTTTGCATTGCTGTACCTAACCTGTCACTTTAGGTGAATAGCCATCTTTTTCTGGGTTTGTAATCAAGGCATACTCCATTTTTTCTAAATCAAGCAGTTAACATTTCTCCATGATTTATTCAGAGCTCAGGATATTGCTTTATCACCCAGTCATTTGTCTGTTCCCTATCTTCGTCATGTTGCTCTAACCCATAAAATTCCCCGAAAATAAACTGAAGTTTGTGAGTGTGATGTGGCCAATCTGACAGGCAGATTTTTTTCTTCGGGGTACTGGGATGGGATGAGTGTACAAGCCATGTCTCATCCATTGCCTGAAATGTCATAGAGAAGAGCAAACAACAGAAGCTGGAGGTCAACGCTCTTTGCAGAATAATGACATCAGTCGTCTGAGTCTGCATATTCTGCTTTCCTCTCTTTTAACAGGTCAACATGGTGATCGGTATCTTGGTATTCAATAAGTTAGTGTCCAGAGATGGAATCCTGGACAAGAAGCTGAAGCATCGTGCAGGGTATGACAGCACATCCTTGTTAGTACCAGTTTTTCTTCTTCATTTTTGAATATTCACATTTTTCAAATACAGTCATATTCAATAAATTAGAATAGTTATTCCAGTGAAGCTTGTTTGTCGGAATAAAAGTAACCTTTGAAAAATAACGACCTTTAAGAAGGCATTGAACATAATTTCTAAACATGTTTATTGGTCTGATGTAGTATTCTAATCTTAAATATGTTTTCATTTGCTGTAAGCACAAAATTACAATAAACTACCAGAAAGAAAGGACTGAATACTGTGTATAATTAATCCATATAATGTGTTTCACCGAGTGGAGTTACTGAAACAAATTCTAATTATTTGAATATGATTGTATAAATACTGCATGCTTTGATTATTTTCATGTACATATGGAGATTTGTACCTACTTTTCTATTTTATGTTGAAAAAAAAAATAGAGGCATAAAGAGGTTAGTTCCCTCTTGGGAGTGACACGGCTTTGTATTTCTCTGGCAGAATGAGTCCGAGATGAAAATGACTAACACCCACACAGTCACCGACCATACTGTTGCTATAGAATGATGGAGGAAAAGAGAAGTCAGGTGGATGTCAGAGTTGTTTGTCATGATGTTGTCCCAATGTCTCTTGTGTCCCACAGACAAATGAGTGAGCCGCATACAGGATTAACTCTCAAGTGTGCCAAATGCGGTGTTGTATCAACAACTGCTTTATCAGCAACAACAGCAAGCAATGCAATGTAAGTGCCTGTCAGTGTCTGTGAATCAATAAAACGATGCTGCGGGGAGTTTCTTTATGTACAGGGTGTCCACTGCAGGGTGCGCTAAATTCAGTTTCCAGATGCACCCACAGTACCTCAGAACTACAGTGTGGGGGAGCTTTTGAAATGAGCTTACATAAACATCAGTATGCAGAGCAAAGCCCCACCGTCATTCTGGAGGAAAGAGGTCGTCATGGAGATTTAACTCAGATCTCCAGACCTTATCTTGTTTATCTCCTGCACAAAATCCTTCCTCTCTTCTTCCAGGGCGTCATTGTGGAGCTCCTGTGTAGTCCTACCTCTGCTGGCTCTGACCTGGATGTCCGCCGTGCTCGCCATGACGGACAAGCGTTCCATTCTCTTCCAGATCCTCTTTGCTGTCTTTGACTCCTTGCAGGGCTTTGTCATTGTGATGGTGCACTGCATCCTACGGAGAGAGGTAGAATCAAGTCACCTTGTTATTTCTTTACTACTGACATGGGTTTTAAAGCAAATGTCCTGCTGGAACAAACAAATCTGTCAATGTTTGGATAAGTAAATTTATTCACACTGAAATTCCTCTCGGCTTTAGGTGCAAGACGCTTTCAGATGCCGGCTCAGAAATTGTCAAGATCCAATCAGTGGTGATGCAACAGGAACCTTCCCTAATGGGCATGCTCAGATAATGGTAGGCACTGTCACCCTGTTATCTGCAGTCATTAGAGAGACTGTTATTTGACTCAGTGTTCCTTTGTTATGTATAAAACATTTCCACCACTCTTTTTGTTCGTTACCAACCTTGAATAAACTTATTTGCTTTTTGTATTTCTATTGTCTTATTTTTGTTCATATTTGTAGTTTTCAACAACTAGACATGCAACATTATTTTCTTTAGATTTAAAAAGAAACCTCACAAATGTGCCACAACATGCAGGGTAAAACTTCTGATCATAATGAAAGTCATTAGTTTTGTTTTCCTTTCAAAGTCCCCAGGTCTAATTGTTTCTTTCAACTTATACTACTTCTATACCCATCTCTTTGTTTTCCTCTCATGGGATAGTAGGCGACTGCTACCCTCCCTGACCTCTGAAACAGGACAACAGTATTTTGATGTTGCACAGTCCCGCCATTGGCAACTCAAAGCAATGATCGGCAATTAAGATTCTCATAGCCATTTGAGTGGTACAGTTTTCACACATTAGCAGAATGGTGTCAAAGCTGCTGACATACAGTCTGCTATCAGTGAGCACAAAAGCTTTGCAACTGCTTCAGCTGCATTTATTTTCCTTCCTTGAAGCAGAATAGAAAAATTAATGTTGTTGGAAATAATAATAATAAATGTTTTATATTGATTTTTATAGCTAGCTACGATGAGTTGGCACTTTATTTTCTTGCATAGCATGTAGCACCCGTCACATTTATTGGCAGATCCTGGTTAAATATGTATAAAAAAAAAAAAAAATCAAATAAATTCCTCTTATTGTAGTACCATAATTCTATTTCTGCAATAACAATGAAATGTTTGTATCTTTGCCACATGAAACTTGAGAGTTCTGACCATTTATACCTAGTATTGCAAGTGGTGGAACGCTAGAGGTTTAATTTTGACTATTGAAACAATAAAATCCTCTGTGCTTAGCTGAGCAGTTTAGATTTGAGTACTGCTTAACTATGCCAATCTGGTTTTGTATGATGGTTTATTGTTTGCTTGAAAAAGAGAAGAGAGAAAAAAAAAAAAAACAACAACAAGGCTGCCAGCTATTACTCTGCTGCTGTGAAGAAGTAAAATATTAATCCACCCTGTTTGGAGTTCTTTTCATGAATGTGTTAAGCTCTTAATAGCTACTATATATCTGTTGAGTTATTGCAGGAGAGGCAGCTGATATTACTGCGTGTACATTTTTTCATAAATGTTTTTTGTTTTGTTTTGTCATATAGTTTTTATCAAACTGTTGAAAAGAAGTGAAAGGCCGCCTTTTTGTGTATTTTTTGATATAGTTAAAACCCTTCAGACATAGGCTAAAATGGCTCCCTCTGTTGTTTCTTGTGGGCATTGGAATCATCTCAGCTCTAGTGTTAAAAACATTTTGACTATATATTTCAGCAGGTTTGGTGAATAACTATTTTCTTGAAGTCTTTTCTTAATTCATGAAGACACCCTAAACCTCGAATAGCATGTTCTCTTGTTTTTCTCATTTTGAAGAATAAATAAGAGAAATGGGCACCTGTGTCATGCCACATCTATACGTAAAAGAATAAAAAAAAGTGATGTCACTCCTATCAACTTCAGGAAAGTATGCATTAAAAATGCTTTATATCCTGTAGGACAAATGTAACCCCCTGGATGTTTGAAGAAAGTACATTTGTTAACATGAATGTTTTTTTTTCCCACTTAACCCAGTTTCAGGTCACATTTTTCAAAATTAATTTCAGTTGCACTACTGTACTATTTTTGTTTTATACAATTGCAATAGAAATAAAAATAGTTAACTTTTTAACCATTTTTAAATGGTTTTAAGTTTAAACCATTTAAAATCATGCTACATAAACGTGGAAGGCGCTGTTCAAAATAAAATGTATAATACATGAGGTGAAACTCACTGCCAACTGTTCTCTTTCTACAGACAGACTTTGAGAAAGATGTGGACATCGCCTGCCGATCAGGTACAGAACATATGGTCTCTTACTAACAAGATTCCCCTAGCTCTGGTTGAAAAAGGTGTAAACAGTAAGAAAACAGCTCAGGTTATATAACAACCAACACAGCCCCACAGGAACTTTTCACAGTTCTGAAAACGCCAAACTTTATTGTGAGAACAAAACATCAGAAACAAAACTACTGGAATGCTCAGTATTTTTGTGTGACATTTGTTATGTTTCTCTTATTTACATATTAATTTTATTGAAAGGGGATAGGATTAATCACTAGAAACGTTAAAAAATGAGGACTATCAACAGAAAAAGTATATAAGCTTCCCCCAATATTAATGAGAGTAGCAACTTGCACTAGACTGAAGCATCATCTATCTCCAGTCTCTTCTAAACCAGTGAAGAGCACATCTTAAATGGAGCTTAAAGGAATTACTATGCTGACCATTATTCAGAGCTCAGCGAGAAACTGAAGCTAAAGCGGCTGTCTGGCATGCTTGACTTACATGGTGCTGTTTTGCGAGCTAAAGTGGATGTGCTGTAGCAGGAGGCTGAGCTGACAGGTGTCATTTATAAATCATGACCACATTTGAGACCAAATAAAAACTGTCCAGAGGTACATTGCTCAGATAATTCTGTCAGTCTGCAGTTTTTATGTTTGTTATGACAGTGAGAGAAAACAGTTGTTTCTTTAAGAATAAAAAAGTCCTGCAAAAGTATTCATAGAGTGCTTCTAGAAAATATTCAAACCCTCAGATGTTTTATTCTTTATTTATCCAATCCCCTGACTTATACTTTTTAATAACCTCGTGTCTAATTTGTTTGGTGTTTTATTATGTCCGAATGCTTTTATGGCAGCCATCCCTTGACACTACAACCTCCCTTAAAGACCACTAATATTGATTTGAATTTCGATTGTTCTTTAGTTCTCATTTTGCAAAGTTTAAGACATTAAAGTTCCTTTGATTAAGCTAACAAACTAATTTCTGTATCACCCTGCCCTCCAGCGCTCCACAAGGACATGGGCTCGTGTCGTGCCGCCACCATAACAGGCACACTCTCCCGCATTTCCCTCAACGATGAGGAGGATGAAAAAGCGCCTGAGGGCCTCAACTACTCCACGTTGCCAGGCAACATCATCTCCAAAGTGATAATCCAGCAGCCTTCAGCTTTGCACATGCCAGTAGGAATTGGTGACTTGAAAGACCAGTGCATGTCTGACAGCAATGCCGACATGCGCCGCACAGTCTACCTGTGCACTGATGACGGCATGCGTCAGAGCGACCACGACATGGAGGCCCGTCCGACGCAGGGCCAAATGATGGAGACGGACTACATAGTGATGCCTCGCGCCTCGGCGGGTGTAGTGTCAGGGTCGGCCACCCTACCCACCCTTATTAAAGAGGAGCCCAAGATGACCGCTGCCATGGATACGCTGCCCCACGAGAGGCTAAAGCATTACAAGATAAGCCCTGACTTCAATATCAACCCGTCAGGCATGGACCACATGAATGTGAACCTGGAGCATCAGTATCCTAGTGCTCCAGAGCAGATGCAAACCCTGCCCTTTGAACCTCGAACAGCTGTTAAGAACTTCCTTGCAGAAATGGAGGAAACTGGGGGCCTATCTCGGAGTGACACTGGCTCCACAATATCAATGAGCTCCCTGGAGGTACATATTGTCATGCGGATTAAACACAAGCAACACCAAATTCCACCTTGCCAAATATTTATCTTATTGTTGAAGTGTTTTGATGACTTACTAAGACGACTCCTTTTATTTTTGTCCTAACAGAGAAGAAAGTCGAGATATTCCGATCTAGACTTTGAGGTACGTAAAAAAAAAGATAAATCTTTCTGAAGTTGAGCTTAGCTTTTTATGTATAAAAGGCTGTTTTGCGGGTGCGTTAGCCATTTGATTTAGTAGTGTCTGTTGTGCCTCTTAAGCTTATTGCTATAGCATAGCCTTGACTCATCAGGATTTATAGACTTACTGTGTAGTTAAGGTAAAAGCAAGGCTGTCAGCTGACAAACAGGGCAGTAGCTCTCATCAACATTTTATCCTCCTCCATCTCCTTCATCCATTAGCTATATGTTGATTTTCAAACTGTATGCTTTTAAAGTCATTTGCACATTTCACATCTGATTTTATCACTGGTCAACAATTAAAATATTGGTTTGCAAGTACATAATCAAACCCCTTTGGCAGATTTTTAGTATTTCCTTTTGCTTTGTCAAAGCTTTACTGCATATATATTTTCTAATCTCTGTCAAAACATGGGAAACATGTTGCTTCCGGCAGCTACTTTGGCTCTGGTTGCGTTTTTAGCTTAGATGTACACAAACACTTCAAATGGAAGATTTGTGCCAAGGTTTATCAAAAGGATTTCCTTTAGACCAACAAAACCCTAAATAAGGTGCTTTATCACAAAACAATTATGTTTAAGTATTAGGTGTCCCATAAGCCTGTCTTAAGTTATCTCTGTTTCCTTTATTTTGGCAGTCATTCTTGTATATGCAGAGGAAAGTAAATTTGTTTCAGACCTGGCCTCTAAGTAAACTACACTAACAAATTGATCAAAGGTGGAGGGGGTGGAGAGGAAGATGCATTTCCATTATTGGCTGTCAATACCAAAGCAAAAACCCTTGCCATTGCAGAAAGTCATGCACACCAGGAAAAGACACATGGAGCTGTTCCAGGAACTGAATCAGAAATTTCAAACCCTGGACCGATTTCGAGACATACCAAATATGGGCAGCATGGTGAGTAACAGGAAACCCAGGGGGGTGGCTGTCAGCTAAAGAAAGAAATCAACATCCAAATGATCTATTTAGATATTTGGTGCAGGACACATTTATGTGTGATTGTGCAAATGAGTGGTTATGTAGCAAAAGTGTGCCTTTCTACATCTAATGTGCCTGCAATCAGCAGAGGGGCTGCCTCTTAAAAGCCTTGAAGAACAAGGCAAGTCTCAAGAAAAATAAAATAACTGAAAAAACACAATCTTTGGCAATTTTGCTATAGTGGAGTGCATCCATTCCAATGCAAGGCCATTAATGCACTTTTCTTTACATGCACATTTATCTACTTAGCAAACCCATCATTTTTTATTCATTAATGCATGGCAGATTATTTATTATATCAGCAATTACGTAAGTATTAGCCTAATAAAGGGAGTCTCTCTCTGCAACTGTGTGGGAGGTGGGACTTGACTCCATTAAGAAGACGGGCTAATTATGCAATACCTCATGACCTTGCTGCAAACCAAAAGGCTCACCATCTGTCTACACACCTGACTGGATGTGTAGACATTGGGGACATCAGACTTAATCCATCTGTTTGAGATGAGCCGAGCCTCTTTTTTCTTTTTTTCAAACATTTAAGCCATATCAGATACAGCTCTTTGAAGATAAATTACTTCTCTTTTTTGCTTTTTGCCTCACTTCAACATTTCAAATAAAGTTGATACCAAAGATAACCTGAGTAAATACAAAGATTTGTTTAGAAATTATTTAATTTACCAAAAGAAAGAAAGTCATCCACCCTAATCTGACCCTGTTTGAAAAATAAATCACCCCTCCTGTTAAATAACAAAACAGTGGGGTTTAACCATATTTTCTTGGGGCATTTGTGCTCAATTTTATTATCTATGACACGTAGAGGCCATTTATAAGCTCATGGGATGCCAATGAAGAGCCTTCCCACAAGACTGCATCAACAGCTTATCCAGTTGATCACAAAAAATGACAAAACATCAGCTCAGGTTAGTATTCGTGATTCAACAAAAAGAAAGAGACTTGTTAAAGACATTGTGCATAGGATAGTTCCAAGGTCAAAACAATATTCTGTGGAGAGAAAATCTAAACGTGAATGCTTTGGGGAGATGGTCCTCTAATTTACTCTGTTGTAAAACTAGAACAGCGATGCCAAGAAGAGCAAAGTACTGTTATTGTAGCAGCAATATAATGGTCTTTGACTGCAATGCTACTTCAATATCTACACTACTTCTCCTAACTGATGGAACCATAAATTCTGCTCTCTACCAGAAAATCCCAAACCATTAGTTTGTGACATTAGGTTCGAGCAAACTGAGGTGAGACAATAACCTGAAGTTTTCCACCTCTGACTGACTCAAAAAAAGAAAAAAAAATAGATAAGCATGCTGTCAATGCTTGAAAACTGTCTATTGTGACTGAAATTAAAAAAATTCTGCAAAAAAAAAAGGCCCAAATTGCTCCATAGCGATGTAAAGAATTCAGATGACAAACACTTGTTTTCTACCAAGAGTTGAGCAACCAGTTACTGGGTTATTTGGGTTTACCTGAATTAGGCAATTCAGGTTTTCACATAAGAGCCATTTAATTTGGGCAGCTATTTTTTTTTAATGAGAAATTAAATCATTATTGCAAAACTGCATTTTGCATTTACTCAGGATATCTTTGATGTCAAAATTTACCTGATGATATGAAACATTGAGGCATGACAGAAAAGGAAAAACAGGGAAATATTTTTTTAAACTACTTTACATCACTATAAATAGTAGCCTTTTTGACTTCATACTACCACCCTCCCAGTTTTAGTCACTGCTGCAGTACAATGCAGCTTCAGGACCGTTGCCTAGTTACAGTGCAAGTACCTTTTTTTTTGTAGAAAACGATAACTACTTACGTCCCCTATTTTCCTTTTCCCCCCCCAAATGAATCTATTGCAGAGCTGGCAGCAAACATTAGTATCCATTTTATATTCCCTGATGCGGAGCCGCTTCTTTCCCTTATTTGCACTAATGTCTTTGGGACTGTCAGTGAGAGCACATTCAGACGAATGAATGGCTTACACATGCAACACATCCAGTGCTCTAGTTTATGAGCTGAGGAAAGCAGAGATCTGTTCCATGTTAATAGTACGCATGTTCCCATTTAATACACTGCCATTATCTTTTTGTTATTTGATGCTTCTTCCAGCATTAATTCATTACTTTCAATTAGCAATGCTAGGAACTCATATAATGCCCTTATGAATGAACTGACCTCACTGGAAAAAAGTACATTTTTGAGAGACAAGTAGCAGTTAAGCTGCTGAGGATGTCATGCTACTAACAACACCTGCTGTTGCCCGTGTTCGCAGGACAAGGCAATGCCAAAACAGAATCCATGGGAGAGCTACAATCCAGCCTGTGAGTACCAGAACTACGCCACTATGAATGTACTAGAATCCGACCCCAAGGACTCACTGGAGATGACGGCTGCAGAGTGGGAGAAGTGTGTCAACCTACCCTTAGATGTCCAGGAAGGAGACTTCCAGACAGAAGTGTAAAGGATGAAGAAGATGGAGGGAGAAAAAAATGCAAACTTGGAAAGGAGGAGAAGGGGATGTATTTTGCACTGATTAAAGCAACAGACTTTTCTAACAGCCTTGGCAAACATATCTGGATCTTACGAGCGTGGCAGGGACATAATGTGCCAATACAATATAAGGACTGGGGAGAGAGGAAAAAAAAGAAAAATAAAAAGGGATAAAAACATCAGTGTTACTTTTTGTATTCTCACTAGTGTACTTAGTGTGGGGCAGCCTGGTGTACAATATTTACCATCCTGTGTTACCAATTATCTGTGGAGGAATTGGCTGAAAAAAAAACAAAACAACTCTCTTAATGAAACCTCACAAAGCAAATGACATGCCATGTCGTCCCAGCTTCATCGGGTCTAGTTTTGATTTCCTAAAACTGGATCTGGGAGCACAATGTATATATTTATGCAGTTTTTAAAAAGTTTATAACAGTCGGTTTGGCCATTACTACACTTTTTACTTTATAATATAAAAACATGGGAGGCAAAGAGGATTTTTTCCTGTCATATTAAAATGAATGTTTGTCAAGCTACATTCTTCATTGCTTTAAATGCAATAAAGATAATACTCACTTTTATATAAATAATATATTTCACAACTTTAATACTGCAGAATCTGCTTGAAGGATCCCAGCAAGCTCTCTCATCTGCAGCTCTGTATAAAATATTTAAAAACAAAAATGTTGTATGGTGTAAATAAACTTTTGTCTACATATGTTTTACTTGTGCCAATTTATTTTAATGAGGAAAAAAAAAAGCCAACTTGACCAGAAGATATAGCGAAAAATGTTAACATTTGAAAAGGAATGTAAATAAAAGAGGAAATATGTTCGTACTGCTTCAGAAGTCGTGTCAAGTTTATGTTGTGTGTTGGTTGTCAAATGCATCACTCACCTTGAATGAGACATTATCTGAAAGAAATGAGTATCACTGATGTAAACATGACTTAGGTTAGCTGCACACATGCTAATGGTTATTTAAAGGGGAAATGAAATGAGGTTGTGGTGTACCACGTTTGATATTTCTGGATGAAATGTGCTAAAACTGGAACATTTGAAACTTTTCTGGTCAGAGCGACTGACTCTTGTAAAATCAAAGTGCTATAAAAAGCAAAAACATAATAGCAATCTAAATTGCTATTAAAATCATGTTCTAATTGAACATGATTTTACACATTTTTGCTTTTCTGTTATATAAATAAGTGTTGCAAATTAGCTCATGGTATAAACATCATCCTTGACAAAATCTGTAGTGCAAATCAGTCATTAAAAGTAAGCATAAAATGGATTTTCTGGATTTTGAACATTAAATATTAGGGTAGAATTACAACTAAATTTTATTTTTATAAATGTAAACTTGGTGACATTACCATGGTCCAAAAATACTGTCATTGTTAAAATAAGCAGTGGTTTATAGTAAAATTTTTTAAAGCACTGACCAAAATAATGCAAAAGCAGTAGCAGAACACCTTGTGGCGAATCTAAATAATAAATATAAACTCAGACATTGGTCCACACTGTATTCAACACACATGCCAAACAGCATGTTGTTTCTTGAAGAATAATAGTTAATTCATGTGATGGGGATGAAAAAAACAAGCTATGCTGGTCTCTTGAGTTCATGAAAATCGCTGTTTATTTTTGGAGCACTCCCTGCAGTTCTCTTCCCAAATACTGGAGGTCCTACAGAGAAAAAAAAACACCATCTCACAGCAGGAATGTTAGCACTAAATGAGCCTTAAGCAACCTAAAAGAAAAGAAAATATCTAATCTTTGCAAATATTTGAAATTCAAAAAAATACGTTTTATCATGAGAGTTTTACTGCTGCCACTCATGCCATACATTCATAAGTTCATGAACCGATGCAGTTCAGTTCACCTTACCACCCTTAATTCACTATTCCCCCTTTTAGGACGTGTTTTATTGAACAATATAATAGGTGTTGCACATCCTCCTATGTCAATTTCCTTTGTAAATAACTATCCAGTGCAAATGTGATGATGTTTTAAAGGTTTGTGTTAGCACGATAAAAGCATACTTTGGTCTTGACCACCCTGACTATGTGTTAGCCTCATCCTTACTAATGTGAATCAGTAAGTACTTATAATCTATTACCAGAATTGTGCTTCAAAAACATAGAAATATACCTTTAAGAAAATTTATGATCAAAATACACCATTGCTTGAAAATCTCACTCTTTAAAAAAACAAACTAGATTCTGTTTAAATTTGGACAGATGGAACAATTCAAAAGGTCCTCAACAGTGGCCCATAAGGCATCTGCTGTATTGACTTTTATCTCAGGTTGAATCAATGACTTAAAACTTCCAATTACAGTCAAAGATTTGCTCTGTACTGTTTTCCTTCTCTTTTCTTCAATCCGCCAACAACATTCAATTTCCAAATTTGGCTGGGAACCATTTAAACCCCTAATACGTTTGTGTGCCTCCTGAGGGACACAAACGAAGCTGATAAGATCAGTTTCCTCAGACAGACAGGTCCACACAGAGCTCTAATGGGAGGAAGCTGCCAGAGCTGAGGGAAAATCTTGTTTGTTCTGTCTGCTGGTCTGTGCAGTATGGAGATGAGACCGGCAAGCATGTGCTCCCTTCTCCATCTGGGATATGGGGGTCCACCGAACAGGAGAAAAGGAAGTGCCTGAAGAAGTGGGAGGAGGAAGAAGAGCCATGACTTCATTTTCAGTGAAGAACAAGGACAAGAGAGAAAAGACGAAGAAACAGAGAATGATCCCTGGTGGACTGGAATGAAGACTCTGGAGTCCTCTAACCTTGTCTGCACACAAATTAAAGTGATGAAATTCGGAGTTCATTCAGCACAATAACGTCTGAATTTACAGTGCCTTTCAATTTAGACTACAAGACATAATTGGGTTAATTATACCCACTACTGTTATTGGCTTTGGTACAGTGTTTTTTTTTTCTTTTCTTTTTTATTATACCAATATCCTACAGCATGCGTCAAACTCAAGACATGGGGGCCAAACCCTAATATATTAGGATATTATATATCCTAATATATATATCCTATAATATATCCTAATATATTAGAATATATCCTAATATATCCTAGTTTATATTAGGATAAACTAATATCTATTAGTTTATCCTTGACCTATATGATAGGTTCTTCAATCTTTTCGATGCTGCTTGCTCCCCAGTGTTTCTTTCAAACGACAGAGTCCTTCACGTAACTGTATTTATATTGAAATTAAATTTCTCAGAATTTTAGAAAGCAGATGGTTTCCCAGAGTTTCATTCTGAAATATCAGTGTAAATGAGGCTGAGAACAAAATATTTTTCAGGTTTTTCTTTGTAAAATAGTTTTGATATTGATATTCATGTTTTGACATCCCTTTTACTTTACAATTTGCACTGTATTGTGTTGGCTTATTACATAAAATAAAATAAATTAAAACGTTAACTTTTGTGGTTGCTATAAAACAAAATAGTGAAGGGTTAAAAATATCTTTGCAAGGCATTGATAGCCATTAGTGTTGCTATGCAGCAAAGAAAAACATTGAAAACAATACTTATATTTCTGGTGTTCATGAACCTGCACAAAAATTTAATCAGATTCACATATTTGCTCAGTGCAAACCTCAATGCCGCAAGGAAGAAAATTCTTGAATATGTTGATATTACTTCACGGTTGCATACAACTATCTCATATTTCCTGCAGATATAGAAGTAGTTATTACTTTGCTTTTGGCATTTATTGCAAAAAAATTGAAGGTCCCACATGCAAAGTTTTTTCATATTGATAAGTACATTTCAGGTATAAAGGTTGTTGTAGACGATCTTTGACAGAAAAAAAGGTTTCACCAGAATTTTAACAGACAATTTATTCAGCAAATTGATTTTCCTCCATTTAAGTATTGTTTCATATGCAGAAAAATATGGGGGATAAAAACTATTCATGTTTCTTCTGCTTGAGCTGCAGTAGCTATAGTGTATCACAATTTATTTTTCTACTAAAGCCTTTAAGGTAAACAGTAAAAATGATGCTTTATTAACCTGATGACTATGGACGTACTGGTTACTGGTATTAATGGATATTTATTAGTTAATGTCAAAATCTAAATGAATAAATTTAAATTAAATTTAAAACAAAATAAACATTAATTTACCTGTAGCTATGATTGTGCACATGCGTGTGTCTGTCCAGTATGTCCCTATTTTGCCATGTGTCGGAATGGTGACTTGTCCAGAGTGTAACTCACCTCTCACTCAGTCAGTGCTGAAGTCAAGGAGAAGCAGGCAGAAACTGTGGTGGACGGATGGATAATAGCATGGCACAAAAAAACATGACAATATTTTACTCAAAATGATCATACTCTGGGAAGCTTAATGGTTATATTTACTGATTTAATCTTTCTCACTTTCATGTTCTTTACTCTATGCCACGTTTTTTTTTATTTTTTTTTTATGAGAAAACAGTTTACCTCCCAACAGCTTGTTTATCCAAAAGCAGCAAGCTCTGTTTAGCTGTTTATAATGGACATGCTGACAAGCCTGCTGGACATGTTTTCATTGAGTGGAAAGTGGCATGTCCCACAGGCTCATAAGAGCAAAGAGGTGAAGCTGCTTTGTGCCTCTAAACACTGAATCAACATAATCACATTGATCCTGAATCACTTGTGTCCCCTGAGGCCTGACTGAGAGGTGAGGCAGGCGCCTCCTTTGTCACAGAGCTATCTGCTATCTGAGGACTTCAAGTACAGGAAGAACTGATTTTGTTTTTTTTTACTTACAGATGCAAAGCTCACATTTGAATAAAATTTAGCAAAAATTAATGAAGATAGAAAAATGTGCAAAATTTATTTATATATTATATATATATATATATATATATATATATATATGTGTGTGTGTGTGTGTGCGTGTTAGTTTTTTCTACACCACAACTATGTTAGAATAGAAGTAAAAGTTTCAGACTCTTGATAGAGTGCATCACTAGAAGAGTACCCAGAAGGTATTTGGTATGCAGCATAAAATAAATTTCTGTCCCTTTTCCCGGAGAACAGTAAGATGGATGATAGCAACAGAGAGCCAGGAAAATAGTGACAGTAGTCTGTAATTCCTCTAGGTATCTATTTTATTCTCTATAGTATTACAGAAAATCATATTTTGCCTTTATATAAAACCCATCTCTCTAGACAACTGACGAAAAATTGGCCACTTTGATCTTGTTAAAGTTTGTTTGCAACTTAAGTTTTAATTGCTTTGCAAGGTTTGATATCGAGCAAACAGTATAAGATGGACCTTCTCCAGCTCTCATATCCAGATCAGAGTTTTTGACAAAGTGAACTACCAAATAAATCTCAAGCATGAGCACTTCTCACTTCTCTGCTTGGGGTTCACCAAAAAATGTAAAAGGGACATACTATCCTGGACATAAGCAATTGCCCCATTGCTTTTTTAGTTCTTTGCACATTTAAATGTTTAAATTAAGAAAATGTAATAACAGCAAAGATAACCTTGAGTAAAAAAAGAATGTGCAATTTTCAAATAATGATTTCATTTACCTAGCAAAAAAGCTATCCAAACAAACCTGGTCTTATGTGTCAATCATTTAACAAGTTTTTGTTGAATGCTCACGCCTGAAGGCTGCCTCATCTGTAGAATTATGAATTCACTTAAATAGAACCTAAATGACAGCATAAAGTTACATAAAATATTTTGAACCAGTTTTTTCTCCAAAGTCACTTGATATATATAGAGTTTAAACATCAACATCAGAAAATGGTAAATATTTTTGAAAGGTTTACCCTTTTCTTTCTTTTCTCTTAACCCACATAAGGGTTAAGA